>JAHREE010000265.1:7074691-7187567 GCA_033628505.1 Tringa tobata
CTGCCAACCAATCCCCACACGGAGAGAGCTGCTCTCCACCAATCCTCTGCTTCCACCTGTCATCCCCTGGCCAATCCCAGCCCCACCCAGGGTATTTAAGGGCCCACCCAAGGGGTTTACCTCAGTAGCGCTCCTGAAGAGGCCTGTGGTTTAAACTGGTGGGTGTTAATATGGGGCCTGGTGACACACGAGAGGCCGTGGAGCTTCTGTCAGTAGAAAAGCCTGTCCCAACACTGAAGGGACTCTGGCAGCAGCCTGTGCCCCAGGGAGGTTGCTGCTGGGCCTGGGCTGGGTTCGGCCCCAGCTGGGGAAGGCCAGTGTTCACACAGGGATGGGGCAGCCTTCACAGTGCTTTGTAAGTGCCTTTGCTTTGTAAGATGACAGGCAGCTTTCTGGCGGTGCATGCTTAATGCTGTCTTTCTGGGGGTACTGAGGAGCATTGAACTTGCTGGACCTGTAAGTGATTAATTGTTTAACAAGAGGCCATTACAGAGGGCACCTGCTGCGGATGGTTCTGTGGCAGTGAGTGTGGGTTGGTGGCTGGGCAGCCCCATGGCAGGGAGCTGTGAGGAGCAACACTCAGACTCTCCTTGGTGTTACTGGCAGGTTCTGGTTGCCACAGCATGGCCAGTCAGGTCCTAGGCTGGTGGGACAGCATAGGCCTGGGGTGCAGAAGCTTTAGTTGCCCCCCACTGTAACACCATTGGTGCCATCTCACACCTGCTGTTGACTCTTGGATCTTCCCTTTCCGTGATCTGTGTCAAGTATCTTCTAGGTCTTGTTTACATGGAGCTTTTGGTGAGTGAGTATCAGCAAGGTTGGCTGATGCATGCATGGGAAGGGATTACATGTCACATGAAGTTTGTCACCTAATAGAGAGTACGGGTGAAACAGTATCGTTACCACTTGTTGAGGTTAGGGAAATTAAAATAATGGTAGATCTCGTGATGGCAAGAGGAGAAGGAAGTCCAGTGGCTCTGGGTTGCCAATCCAAAAATCTGAGTGGAACAGTAAAGGCTGATACAGTATGTCCTTGGTAACGCGGTCCTCTTAACAAGGTGTTTGTTACAACAGAGCTAGTTACCTCCTTAGTTGAGGGAGGGAGAGGCAGGGAGCTGCAGGTGAGCCATGGAGATCAAAATCGCCAGCATCAGCTCCACTCAAGTGCTGGGGAATGAGCCTGGAGACAGCAAGTGGCATAAATGTTGATGCGCAGGCACCAGCGTGACTCCAGGCTGTTCAGGAGGAGTACAGGCTTTGCAGCGAAAAATCGTGGTGGGTGAATCCCCAACTCTCCAAAATAAGATGGAGGCCATAATTACTGGCTATGTACAGGCTTGGGCGGATCCCAGTAGAATACAGAGGGAAACATGAGGAAAATCTGTTTTGAAGCAAAATTAGCAACTTTTTGTGTTTCCATTGTGTGAAATAAGTCTAGAATTCTGACAATACGTATGATGCTTTCTATAAAATCCCATTTTAATCAGCGATGACAGTTTGACATTTTTCCAGCTGCTTAGAAGCACTAGACAGTCAAGTATCTCAGTAGGGCATGGGCTGGCATGCTGGGATGTATGTAAGCTTTAACTTTCCTCCCACTCACCGACTTACGATGGTATTCGAAGAACAGGGGGGAAAAAAGCTTTCTGCAGGTTTCACACTAGCTTATGCCATCTGCGGTTTTATCCTTGTCTTGTAAAAGTAAAATCTTCACTTTGAAAGTGTATCCAGATGCTGCCAGCTAATATTATCATTCTCAGTAGCAAGTGAGGATTTTATTTATAAAATGTCCTGGCCTTTGCTGAACAATTCATGGTTCTGCACACTTGAGGGACATATAAATAGCAATTAAAACACAGTTTAGAGTAATGCTTAGGCTCTTAAAGAAAGTGACATCAATTTAAAGGGAGGGATAATGTGCTGGGCTGGACATCAATCAAAAGGAGGAAAAAAAAAATGTTGTCTAAAGCAGCATTTAAATGATGGGATAAAGCATCTGGGGGAACAGGCTCCCCAACGTGGGGGCTGGCAGATAAAAGACAGCTGAGTGAGGACACTGTCCTTGGTGAGACCACCCGTCTCATGGGGCGCCTGCACCAAAGCCTGCAAAAAGCAACCTGGTTTTGGAAGAGCACTGTGTCACAAATGTGGCCTTAGCCTGCTTCCTTTGGAGAGAGGTCTCAGTAGTGAGGGAACAGACATTGTCTAGGGTAGAAGGGAGATAATTTGTTACTTACCGTCTCCTACTGCATCTTGGTGAGATCTCTTATCCTAACCTCAGATATATCCACAGCCGTGGTCACTGTTGCCACAATTTGGTCACCACCTCTTCTTCCTTACTGTATTTGTCTTCTCAGTGTTCTACTGAAGTGGGAAAACGTTGAAAATCCCTTTTTATTAATAGAAATCTGAAGTAAAATGTGCCCGCTGTTGGAAGCCTTGCAGTGTACAGCATTTCCATATACCTGAAGTCTCCAAGTCCCAGGTCTTCACCTTTGCTGTGAACTTTTATGTCACGTGCCTGGTTATTGCTGTTGTGCTCTGCCCAATCCTTCTGCCTTACTGTTCCTGTCATCTCCTGTTGCTTGCTTTTGTTTTCTCCTTTCTGTTTCTCAGTGGAGTGAAGACTGATCCACTCTCTGGTGCACAGGTTGTTTGGGTTTTTTTTGCTCAGATTGCAGTTTCTGTGGAGCTAAGACTTTGTGCCTTAAAGTCTTAGCTCATAGCCCACCATGTACACGTGGAGCATCTTGTTAGCTGTATAAACAATGAGAATAAATTAGATTCAAATTATCAATATTGTAGTAGCACGAGGGTAGGCACGTAAAAATCAATGCTATGGACCTAACCTGCATGCATAGTTACTGCAATTATGCATAAATATAATCATTTTGTGGATTGGTAGGGACATTTAACTTGACATGCACTTGCACAACTACTTTGCGTTCACGCAGTTTTAAGCACAGATGCCCAGTACAATCTGGGTGGCACTGGGGATGCTGAGACTGGACTCTCAATCAGAAGCTGTTGGCTTATGTTTAGTTACAGAATTGTGTCGCTGGATAGTTTGGGGAATTCACAAGTGTTGTCTGATGAGTTTTAAAAACTCACTTTGCCCCATCTGAGCCTTGTATTTTCCAGCTTAAGACAGGCAATTGCTTATATTAATGCTAGCACTATACTTTTAAGAAGACCAGGCATTAAATTGAAAAAAAAATATCTATATATAGTTGCAGAATTTGCACCTGCAGATAAAAAGCCTGTTTGAGAAATCAGGACTATGTTTGTTGTCCTTGTTTATTTCTCTGAGTGTATTTTTTAAACTAGTTTTATGTAGCAGAATGCATGAAAAAAAGCAAGACATTTAGATCAAGGAGTTAGAGATCTAATCAGATCTTGATGACTTATTTACAAACGTTTTCTCAGCCATGTTGCTTTTCTTTAATTTCTACAGGATATCCTTTTCCTTCAAAGTCTCCAGAAATTATGAGACAGGCTGCTTTTTTTGGGGCTATTTGTTAGGAGGCTGACAAGATGAATTAGTCAAATAATTGCTGCTAAACTCATAGAGTACCTGCTATTTAAGGTGTTTTGTCTGGATAAATTACTCTGTTAAGACACGATCATTCTCTCTCAAAAAGGTATCGTTTTCGATATATTTCCATCTCTGTTCAGACTGTTTATCTTACCTTTTCTAATATCTGGTGATGTTTCATACAGTGCAAGACATCATTTGGTTTTATACTAGAAAAAAAATAAATCCATCTTTTTACCCCCACTTCAGATTACAGATCTTCATGGCACAGGGGGAAAAAAAAAAAAGAGTTCAATTCCTTTTTTTGAAAATATTGATTGTGGTGATATTTATCAAAGATGTGGTTCTTTTTGACTTTAGATGAACCATTAACCATGTCCCCAGCTCATAAATCCAGCCACTAATGAAAATCTGCACGAGTGAACTCGGACAGAAACTTTGCTGTGTGTCTGCGTGGGTTTTTCCAGAGCGGCTGCAGCAGTGCTCCTGCTCGGAGAATCCCCAGGGCTCTGAAGATGATTAATGATAACAAAGCTTTCCCTATTGTGTTAGCGGATAGGAAGGAAGGAAGAGTACTCTAAAAAGAGAGTGCATAGAATTTCTGAGTATTGAAGTTCAGGAGTAGAGTTTAACCCTTTAAAATAACTACAGGATTTCTTCCAGTTATGTGAGGAAGATGAAATCCCCTTTCTTCATCTCCATAAAATCCGCCTACTGGCTGCTCTAGCAGATTTCTACACCAAGTACGTGCAGAGGGAAACCAACACACTGAGGTGTAGCAATGCTTTCAGATGAGTTGGGCTGCTTACAATATAACAAACAGTTAGGCACACCCACAATCCACTTAGGTTTAGCTTTTTGAAATGTGTTAGAGATTTCTGCTAATGGGTTTTCCCTGTGGGCAGCATTACCAACCTGATTATACAGGTTTTAAGAAACTCTCTTAGGAAGATTCTTTTTCATCATAAGTTTTGACATTGACCTACTAAACTGGGTAATTTAGCATTTTATTTTCTGAGAATGAAAAAGAAAATTGAATATTTCATGACAAGAGAGGGATTATAGTAACGCTGTTCTTTATAGGAAACCTATCATGTCCGGGGGCCAGATCGTGCTTCTGAGATCTGTGCATCTACATGAAGATCTTGATGCCTGCTTTCAGAACAGCAGCTGGAGTGCTTCGGTTGTGATATCCACCCAAATTACTTGCTGTGGAAGCTTCTACTGTATGAGCTTGTGAATGTAGCCTGGAGATGGATCTGAGAGGTAATACACGCCTTCCTACTAGAAAAGTTTCAATTAAAAGGTGACACATTTGCAAACCACAGTAATTTTTGTAGGGACCTTCTGTCTGAAGGAAAGCAGGGAGATCATGGCAAACATTGCTCTGGTTGGCTGTGGTGGTCTAGTGCCTCTGAACGGGGTGCTTTGGCCTCCCAGAATCTTAAAGTTCCTCCAGGATTAGGAGCAGCTTTTGAAGAGAGGTGGAGAGCAAACCTTTGCCTTCTTCCCCTGTGACGCATTGCAAGACAATCTTCATGAAGAAATTTTGGTGGAGATTGCATCACAAAAAGCCCACTCCTAAAGCTAACTGGGAGGATGTGGCAATTTAGCCCTAGTGATTTAATTGCTATGTTCCTTTAATAACAATTGTTCTTTTCCATTAAGGGGTACCCAATGCAACCTGATTATTAGTTGGCTGAAAAACAGGAATGCTTTGTTTTACTTAGACATGTTACCTGATATGCTGGAGCTGGGATTCCATTAAAAAATATATTGGGAATTTTTAAGCTGGTTTTACAGCAGTTAAATTTTATCAAAATAATTCCTTTTAAAAAGATTTCAAATGCTGTAACAGTTGGCCAGCTCTCTAATATGCTGTGGTTTAAAATAGTTAATTTGCCTACCTCAGTCCCCTAGTTGTACATATCTGGGCATAATTCTTGCTGTTGGTCTGTGCAAAACAGTGTTTTACTAAAGTGTCATTTAGGTTCTGCTTTGAGCTTTAGAGTTAAATATTCAAAGTTGTGCTTGCAAGGAATCCATTTGGTAGTCATTGTTTTACTACGTTTACTAATTTGTTTCTAATTTGCTACTATTGTTTGACATCAAGTTAGAAGAGTATTACTAACCCTCTAGCTGATCCCAGAGAAAAGTAATGGCTTGTTGGGATTGTGATATTTGATAGTTTCCTTCCTCTCAGTCCCTTCATCTTTCTATATTTTCCTCCTTTCTCTACTTGATTTTACACTCTGGAGTGTCCAGAGTTGGAGGATGTCCAAGCACAGCAGCGCACTGGGAGGCTGTGGTGATCCGGTGATCAGTCAGGGAAGGGGGGAAGCATCTCCAAAGAACATCCAGGAAAATAAAAAAATAACATGGTGTGTACGTTCAGATATGACCTTACTCACTGACTGCGTTATTGACGTATGTGTGGAAAATACAATGTATATAGCACTTGCTCTTCAGTAATTATCTAAAAATAACCTGGAAAAAAAATACTTAGCATTTCTATGATACCTGTTACACCATCTCAGAGCACTTCTCCAACGTGACTTTAGTCTTAAAGTAGGATTCAAGCAGCAGCAGCAGCCAAGCTGGGGTTTTTTGTTCTACTTTTGGGGTTGACGTTAGCGTCAGTTACCGGAGTTGCCGCTGATGACTGAGTCCCACATGTGGCCAGGTCCTTCGGTTTGCAGCGTTCTCTGCCTCGAATGCAGGGTTAAGATTTCTTCCTGTGCTCTGACCCCGTTATGGTAGGTAAACAGGCCAGAGCAGCATAAAAGGGCTGGAAGCCCCACTTCTGGCTGGGGGAGAATTCCCTGGACGCAGGCCCTGCAGAAGACGGCAATAAGGCACCGCACAGACTCTCCCCCAGATGTCTGGTACCTTTGGTATGCAAATAGGGGGGACCCTGATAGGCAGCCAGCACGGCTCCTTTCAAGTCCTCCTTTAGTTCCCGCTGTGTGTCTTTCCCCTCTTACTGCAGAGAGAAGAACACTCTAGTTTTGTTATGTTTAAATTACGCTATCTTTTATATTAGGACAGATCAAAACCAACCAAACCGTTTTCAGTTCGCACAGCTATATAAGCAACTGTCTCATAATTAAACTATTTAATTAAAATGTATGTATGTCCTCAACAAAAGCAAAATTGTGCTGTAATGTTGCCGCTAGCATGAAGTTTATACAAGACAACATTCAGAGATTTCTCAGTCACTTACTGTATAACAGCAGCTCCAGTCCCACCTTTAAAAAAAAACCCACAGAATTCTTCACATAAATAAATATTCCACTTGCATAATTTATAAATTACTTTGGTTAAAAATGTTAAATTGCCAAGAAGTCTGACTGCAACTGGTCTGGTTCTTCTTTTTTTATATACATAATAAAAAAAAAAGAGAGAATGTTGAAACAGCTGAGGTTGGTTTGGTTGAGGGTTAATGTTTGGGTAAGAAGTCTCCAAGGAAAACCAAAGTGCTGAATGAACACCACTCTATGGTAATTAGTGAGTGGTATTTTTCTCTTGGAGTCAGTTTCTGCATCAATGTAATAGCTAGTGATGGGAATGGGGAGGGACACCGGATGGAGAAGATGGTAACTTTCTCCCTGAGACGTAATATTGAGATTGTGGCCATTTCATTAAAGACATGTAGGCGCTTCTAGCAGAAGAAGGAATGCAAGTTTTGTTGTGTTGGCCAGAGTTTAAGCAGTTTAAGTTACAGCTGCTTATTTTTTCCTGGTTTTTTTTCATATCTTCAACTTGTATATGGTGTTGTGGTGCCATATTCCATGGTTGCTGTCTTCCCTCCTTGAGATACCTGAATTCAGTGGTTGGTAAAATGTTCTCTGTTTATATTTCTCTATCTGTAAAGTCTGCAGAGCAGTTTAGGATCACTGAATAAATATTTGCCATTATATTGAACTTTGAAAAGTACTTTTCTGCACATAGACTACTTTTCTTCAAATATTTGTGAAATAGTATACATCCTAACTATTGGTATATACCCTAAAGAACTTGTCAGCATGTATACTAGGAGATCAAAAGGTAAGATCTTGTTTTATTCAGTTCTTTGGCTTCCACTACAAACACATATACAGTATCAGACCTGATATAGCAGTTGTAGAAAACAGTAAAAGCAGTTGGAGTTCTACTTCTCTTCTTACAGAATTGCTTGGGTGTTTTTAAGGTCTGATAAAGTGTGGATTTCGTTGTAGGATCGTTTCTTTCACTTCTTTAACTCAGCTTGGAAAAGAGCAGTATTTTATGCCATGTTGTATTTGTGACATAAAAAAAGATGGTGGTCTCAGTCAAGATGCTGTGAACATTGGAAGAATCACTGCAGTGCGTGATTCTTTAGCTTCCAGTGTGGGAAGCTCACGGCCATAGAAGAGGAGTTGCCTTTCCATCTCTTTGAAAGGTATTACTGTGGTTAAAGGCTCAGAATAAAATATAATTTGGGGAGTTTCAGTCTTCAGTGATGATGGTTTTTCTCCTGTTTGGGTAGTTGCACTTTTTTGCTGCTTCAAGAACAACTTGTTCTCAAATTGTATATAAGTAGAATAAATTCTCAAGACAGAAGTGTTTGCTTTTTTAAAAAATAAATGCCATATACCTGTGGCAGTCACCAAATTTCAAAATGTGTAACTGAATGTGATGCATTTTTTTCAGAATGGCTTTTGACATGGTGTAACTGTGCAGTAAGTCAGTGCATTAACTAGTGAAAGAACTGCAAACGTCTTTCTTGGTCCCTTCCCAGAACTGCCAATCAACTAAAGGCTCAACAGTTTTTGCACAGCTTGGTTTTGGAGAGGAAAAAACGCTTTTTCACTAAATAGAAATTTTAGCAAAATTTTATTTAAAATGTTGGGATTTTTGCTGAAAGTCCAAACATCAGGTGATAATCTGTTATGAAATATGAGTGTTTTCAAATAATGAACATGCAGTGGGAAAATGTGCCAAAATACAAGTGTTTCCTTTTGAGCCTTCCTTCCCCAGAGTAGTTTCGAAGCAGGGAAGATACAGGCCAGGCTAGTGTGGCAGTTTGAAGGCTGCCTCTGTGGGCTTTCAATGATGATGGCAAGTGGCCTTACAGTGAAGGTAGCTGGCACTCTCAGCACCTTGGGACACACCTGAGGTTGTCCCGTGGACCTGTATGATTCTCCTTGGGAGACCGCTCACTTGGTCCTAACTAGAAAGCTCGTGATGTTGCGTGGTGTTGTCTTTGATTAGACCCTCTACTTTAGCAAAACACCCATAGTTTGGGTTAAAGATGGCCATGGTTTGAAACCAAAATGAGGGAAGAGAAATTACTTTAAATGGAATTAGCTAATTTAAGAATACATGGTATGTGTAGGGTTTTTTGGGGTGTCAGGCTTTGTTGTTTATATACAAAGTGTGCCCACTGAGAGAACTCCTGGTTCTCAGGTACAGAGTGCAGAAGACCTGTGGATATCAGGGGGGTCAGGTTTTCTCCAGAATGTTCTTTTTATGGCGGTGACAGCTTCTCACCAAGTTTAGGATTATGTCTTTATTGCTGTTCCTTGGGTTTTTTGGAGGTAGGCTGAGGTTATATTATGGTATGGTAGGCATAGCTTTGGCAGAGTGCTCGAACTGGTGCTTCATTTCTAGGTCCATTGAGGTGTTTGATGGGAATCGGTGGCTTTTAGGGAATACATCACATGCTTAAAACTAGGCATATGTGAAGCAGTGGGTTAGCTAAGGCTGTAGATCAGGTTTTGTGTATTGTGGCTGTGGACTGTTCTTTCCATCTATTAAAGTGATATCCTGTTTTCCCAAGAATATCATATTTAGGAGAAAGCTAGTCAAGAATTCTTCTAAGTAAAAGACCTTTTTTTCTGTACTTCACATAATAGCAGTTCAGTGAGATAAAAATAGTACAGAAAACAAATTAAACTTACAAATGAGAGGATATTAGAGTTTGGTCATCTTAAAAGTTGGTATTGGCCTTTTTTCTGAGAGATTATTTTATTTTTGTTTTGTTTTTTCTTTTATTGATTTTTTTTTTCTCAATGTTGCCAAGGTTTCTCACTGTTTTGTTGTTGCTTTCTCATAAAACTCTCCGCAATTCTTAGGGGAAACATTCTCATTAAGGTCGCAGTGGTAAAAGAAATCTTTATGGCAAGGTTAGGAAGTATTTCTAATGATTTGGAGGTATTTTTTGAAGCAATTTATCTTTACAGTGGTCATTTAAAACTGAAATAAAACTCAGAGTAATAAGACCCATTCTTTTCCACCAAACCATGCAGAGTCCTGGACTTCAGCAGAGAATGATACATGAAACCATTGAAAATACTGTAGATGAACAGTAAAACCGACTTTCCAAATGGAGAAGAAAGGAGTTTTAAAGCCTTGTCTAAACACAAGTTTTACTACTTTTAACATTGCCGATAATTAATTTGATACAAATGTGCTGATATTTCCCATACACAGGAGTGGAAAAACGCTTACCCGCATGAAGGAGCGACTGCCAAATAGCTTTGGTGTTCACCCTGCTCCCCCATGCAGACACGTAGGCTACATTTAGACTAGGAAATTAACCAACGCTTGGGAGCGTTCCCGGGTGCTGGCACATGGAAAGCCACACTGGGAAGCTCTGGGTGTGTTTTTGACCACAGCCAGCCACCCTGTGCTGAAGCCCTCTGAGCGGGCTGGGGGTTTGCAAGGAGCAGTCTGCTCTGGGGTGAGGAGATGTGAGATTTTTGGGGCCATCCAGCCTCGGTGCCCTGGAATATTCCCTAGCACGTTTACTTTGTTTTACTGGTAAGGCTACTGGATGTAGCGCATTTGTGTGAAGTGGTTTGTTCTATTTTGCATAAGAGTAAGCTACCTCACCTTATATGACCGTGCAGTAATTAGCAAAGAGTTAATAGTATAGGAGAATACTGCAGTTTATGATACATTCATATTACCATGTAGACCAGCCCTATGTTGTACAAAAGTAGGGCATGTTTACGCCGCTGTTACTATATCAACACTACAGCTTGTACTGCACTGGGTTACAAATACCTGTGCTACAACAACTGTAACTAGATGAGCTGTGTGAAGCTGTCCTGAGCTGTGAAGAGGACAGTAGAAGATACCAGTGATGGTAAATGGACTTACTGTCTGAAATGCAGCAGATCTGAAGGGATCCAGTATTACATTAGCTATTACTTTAACTATTCAAAGCACATCTAAGTATATTATTTAAGGACAATTTTTAGGTGGTTTTTTTTCCTGGACAAAATAATTTGTATTCACAGAGCAGCTTTGCCATAGGAGACAACTTCAGGACACCACAGATCTCTTCACAGTATGTGCTATACATTAAGATGCCTGTCAGAACTTTTTAGCTGGCGTTTAGCCTGGTTCCCACCAACTGAATGACACTAAGAATCCCTTTATGTTACTTTCTTGTGTGATAAGATGGTGAGGTGTCCAAAGAGATGAGATGCCATCACTATGTAGCTGTCCAGCTCCTTTCAAGCCATCAACAAGCATTTAATATAGTGCTCTAAATGTGCTCTACAAACCACAGCTTGGGGCTGTTGCTCAAAGGCTCAGAGTCTACATGTTTAAGACTTAAAAGTGAGATTCCTGAAAGAGGTACAGAGTTAGAAATCAAGGTGGTGTGTAGATACGTGTGTGTAGACATGAGTAGGTACAGAGTTTCAAAAATCTGTAGGTCAATCTAAAGCCAATTAGTCATTTTATAAGCAGTTATAAAGGAGGGAAGGACCCAAAAAAGTACGCAGTCCCCTTCTCCCGGGTTGTTGGGTGTGACAGTGATGAAGCCAGAGCTGTGGCACAGTAACTGTAAAGTCATTGTGCTTCCTGCCACGTAGGAAGAAGTAGCAGCAGCGTGCTTCTCCAGCGCAAACCTACTTGTGGCTGAACAGGCTTTTTAGAAGCTTTATAAGGAAGAATGTAAAAAAAAAAAAAGTTGCTGTAAGGTCACTGTGATGCAGATTTATCTTAAGCTGCATAGATACTGACTGCAGGTTTTTTGAAGCTGCCTGTTAAAAAATGGCAACAAAATGGTGTTGAAAATGCGTTCAGAGATTCTGAATATTTCCAATATTTACTGTTGACATAACATTGTGCCTATATCTTGGTACGTACTAGGGTTTACAAGTTGTCAGTGTTGATTCTGCGTGCGTTGGAGGAGAATTCATATAAACGTAAATGTGATAACAAAGTATTCTCTATACATGTGGTTACTGTATACATGAGATTTAGTATTTTGCTAATTTAAGTCATGGTCAACAGTAATAGAGGATGGTAAAAGTGAATTTGACTTGAAGACAGGATGACACCACTGCAAGATTATTAAAAAAAAAGTATTTTCATTCTGAAAACAGTCTTTAACTCCTGACTCATTCACAGACTTGTACTGAAACAAGCATTTTCCAGAGAACGCAGTGATCTGGGCAGATGGCTGTTTGTGGCTGTCATTTTGTATTTTCTCTTCTAAGAAGCAGGGCTATTCACATTTTAAGTTCCTATTTTCTCCATACTTCTGCAGGGCAAGGTGCAAGGTATAAGCAGTATACATGGATTCATTATTCTAATATGATGGCAGAGCTGTATTAAAAAAAAAAAATTAAAAAAATGAAATTTCTCTTCTTTTTGAGACTATTATGACATAAGAAACAACATGGGTTTGGGCTAAAGAAGGAGAGGAAGAAAGGGAAGATCTACAATACCTTTGACTTTTGAATTCCTATGAGATTTTTTGAAATTCTATAATCCTGTTTCCAAATGAAACTTAATTTCTTGACTTTACCAGTCTTGCACCTTACCTAAAATGTAGTCAGAAGGGTTTCTACTTAACTGCCATTGTGGGAATCCATATTTATCCTTCAGTATTGATGGTATATACTTATTTTTTTTAAGTAATTGCTGCAGGGCCTGTTTGGAATCTGAAAACTGGCTGGCAAGCTTTGTTTCTTGTGTTGTGATGGCAATAAAGAACTTTATCATCTGAATTTAGCTCCCGGTTCTGTTGATAACATGTGAAGTGGCCTGTCATAGGCTTTACTCCTGCACAGCTCCAAGGTTCTGCAGTAGCAGCTCTCCCTGCCTCTGCACAGCATTGATACCAGGGTGGTTTTTTCCCTAAGGGACAGCCAGAGCTGTACAGTTGGAGTTGGTTGAGACTCGAGGTTTCTAATCCAAAGCCTACAGGCAACAACAATGGAGTTCCCGTTTAGTTTGATGGAGTTTAGATCAAACGTTGATGATACAACTCACCATCTTAGTCACAGTGTCAGTCTGGTGGTGGTGGTGCTTTGCCTGCTTCCTCCTATCCTTCTGGAACGGGTCTGGGTGAGCAGAGTGGTGTGTGGGAACAAGGGCACTTGTATGTAATGAGACACGTGAAACTGCAGCAGGAGTTGAATCCTTGCAAGTTCACCAACTGTAGTTGCAAGACCAGATCAGCATTTTACTAGGTTGTATGGAACCTTGGCTGAAAAGCAGATAATGTCTGTGAGCTTGTCAAGAAACTAGGGCTGCTTTCAGTCACCTTCTGGTTAGTTTCTGCCATTGTCTGACATGCCCAACAGTGAATACAGTGACTGATGGTTCTGTGGAGGGTCTTGGTAGTAGAGCTCTTCCTCTGCAGCCTGTTGTTATTGTGCTGCTGATTGTCTGAATCTACACTTGCTATTTAGGATGGTAAACAAACAATTATTTGGCTGGTAATTGCCAAGTTCCCCTCCCCCAGAATGGATTCTGACTTCTCTGTGGGCCTGGAGAGCACGAGCACAGATGCTTTTCTCTCGACAGTTACAATATTGCTTGGAATTTGGATTTAGAGCTACATCTGGAGGGAGAGGCTTTCCTGGTAAGGATTTATTCAGTCTGTCGATGCGCATGTTGGGAAGCTGCCTCTAGAGCAGTTACTTGTCAAAAAGCATGCCCAAAAGTGACTCTTGGTGTGCTTTATGGTTAAAATACTGACTATCTGAGCAGGATATGCATTTGCTTTTACCTCAGAGCCAGGGAACAGCTTTCCAGGCGGAACATGCTGTGTGCTAGCCAAATGTGCCACAGCTGGGCCCGAGAACTATTGTTTGGTGACAAGCTGGAGGCTGGCTTAAAAACAAGGGTGATCTTCCACTAAACTTCTTTAAGGAGAGTGGCTTGATCATGCACCATGGGAAGCAGAATAAAAACAGCTCTTCAGTGTCAACAGAGCACTCAGTTGTGGATGGGATAAGTTAAAGCCTTGTCTGAGACTATTAAATAAGAGACTAATTATAGTTGTGCTTTTGGTAGCTCACTGATTTCATTCTTTGGCTGTAATCTGTGAGAAGCATCACAGTCACTGAAATGCGTTGGTACCCTGCTAATAGTTAGTGAAGAATTGCACTCCAATAAAAATACAGTGTTGAAACAATAGAACAATAATTTATCCAGTGTAGTGTCTCACAGGGATTAGAGTTGAGTATGTTTGTTTCTCATTTTGAGCACATTCGCTGAAATTTGCAAATGCAGATTAGCAAATGGTTACAACAAACTAAGAACATCTATGTCATATGCACTTAATCGTGGATTGCTATGTGAGCAGAGCTTGTGCATGGGCATACATCAAAGCTGATATCTATCTATGTTGTAATGTATTCCTCCACATGACCATATCCAATACGTGGTGCTTATTATTCCATTAGTACCCAAACCACAAAAACCCTTTCCAATATCCATCTGTGAAGATGCAAATAGCTGCATACTTTGTTTTATTAAGGATTGGCCATTAGGGGGTCACTGGTTAAAAGTCTGAAGATCATTAGAGAGATTTTAAAAAAATAAACAAACAGCTGTTGTCATACATCTTGAAGAGTTTCTGTTGTACCGATGCAATTTTTATCTGTGGTGATGATGTTGTCATGGGAACATATGCACAAGGGAATTAAGTGATGTCAGGAAAAGTGTAAATGATGCAAACACACCTCATTTGAAATGTTAATTACCACCTTTCCCACTACTCCAAAGAACAGTTCAATTTGATTTTATTTCAGATGTAGGGAAAAATATGACACTTTTGTCTAACAATAAGTAGCTTACATTGTTGTACCAAAGTGAGTATGAGTCAGTGAGTTAATCTGCATTGGCAGCATTTGCACTGGGGACCATCTGCAGCCCTGCTTGTCTGAGCATCAGTAATATTCCTCTGTGAATATCTCATCTTGATGGTCAGGGGAGGCAGGCAGCCTCTTTAAAGAGTTCCATAAATGCTTATAATTGCTGCATTAAACTTCAGTTTATTATTTTCTCCAGGTGCAGGTATGCGGATGATATGAAACCCTACTGCATTTACATACAAATTGAAGATTTTTATTAATCAGCCCGGTAACAGGAATCAAACAGCAACACTCCATCAGGTCCTTAAATACATTTGGTGACATTTTTACCATGCATTAGCATGATAGGGCAAGCAGAATATAATGTACCAATGATTGCTTTTCCATTGAAAGCACAAACGGTTTCATTTTTCCTGTCATCTCAAATAAGTGTTAAAGAGGGTTTGGAGGCTATTGTGTACGTTCCGTATGCTAGGGACTTACAAACACTGATGGCCACATTAAATAACCATTAGTGGCTCGGCTTAGATCATTGCAACATCCCTCCTCTTCAGAATTTATTCTTTGATTTAAAGTGAAAGCAATCTGTGACTGCTTTCATAAAGTCCTTCGGCTCCCTCCATTTTTTTTTTTCTCAAACAAAATGCATTACAACAGTAATTTTATGACTGTTAAGATAACTGCCGTTAACAAGCACTTAATTAAAATGTACAATAAATAGCAGGCTGCAGTCTTATCTCCTCTCATGAGCTCCCAGCAGCCTGAGACTCCAATGCACAGCCCTGCTGTTCCTCGGCTTGTTTGCAGATTAATTGCTTTTCTGTCTGGCAAAAGCTGCTTCTCCTTCAGCCAGATCGTAAATGACCAGATAGGGACTTTATCAATCAAGCTACTACTTTCTGTGATCACTTCCATTCAACACCTTCTGAATTTCGCATTGAGAGGAACAGAAGTTATAGAGATAGGATTTAACATCTTAGTTTTTGTGTGCTTGGAATTTACGATAGTGCTGTCACCATTTGACACTGTTAATCTTTACATACAATACCCTTGGAGCAAGGCTGGTTTTGTTCCTGAGCTGGAACTATCCCTTGTAAGAATTGTGAAGAATACATATGAAACACAACCGAGATGCTCTCCGTAGAGCAAGGTTACATCTCTTCCATAATCTGTATGCACTTGCTGATGTGGCTCAGCATCTCTCTGTAACCTTGGATCCTGACCAAGTTAGCAGTTTACAGTTAGATTAATTGAGAACTTGTTTTATTATGATTACTTATCATTTATATGGGGGCAGTTGTCTGGAGGTTTTAGCCATGGATAGGGCCCTGGTTTGGTAGGTGCTTAATGTGCCTTCAATGAAAACCTAATTATGCTCAAAGCGGCTTTTGTAAAATCAGAAGTTAGAGTTTCCCTATTTAGACTTTGCCCATCAACAAAACCCTAGTGCATATAGATTTTGGGAAACACAGCTGTTTGCAGATGAATTGTGATTTCTGAATTTAATAAGATAATCTAAACAAGTCTAACCACAGCAGAAATGCTATTCTTTTTACCAAAAGGCTTTAGAGAACAACTACTCCTGCTACCTGCAGAATACACAAGAGTTACAAATGTAAATATGGTACCAGAGTGCAAATGTACTGTAGTCCACTTTTGAAATGCAAACCTTGAACTGCAGTAGGTATGTTGTTTTCTTGTTACCTGCTCAGAATATAAACAAATCTCTAATTTACTGGGTTTATCTCACATGCTGAGCAAAGGGAATGGCTTCCATTTGGAGTTCTAAACATGCACCGTATAGTAACTTTGAAAATACACTATATTAACTTAAGACTGGCTTCTGAATACACATGAAGCTGTGGTGTTAAACATAATTTGTGTAGCTTCTTCGGTGTCATCACTAAGGTCAGTATTGTTAAACTAAACTGAAATACCTGCCCACAGCCTGGTACACTATTCTCTGAACACAGCAGCCCTGTGAACACATTTTGTTGTTGGTTTTGGTTTTTTGGGGTTTTTTTTGTTTGTTTGGTTGGTTTGGTTTTTTTTTCCTTTCCTACTGCCAGTAAGAGAGATGAGGTTCTTTCCTCATGGAAAAACTTATGCCTAGGAGAGCCAAAATATAGGAGTTCCCTGACAGCACTGTGTAGATTTATGTTAGCTGCCTCTTAGGGCATTTGGAGCATCTTTGCAAAGGGTCTTTTCCCGTCTGAACGCCTCTGAGTGGTCTGCTCAGAGTTTCATTCTTAAAACACATCATTGTAAATGAACAAAAAGGAGAGTAGTCCTTAACAGGCCACTGCAGCCACTCCTGTTGCTCTCAGACAGCCCCTGAGCAGATCCATCAAGGGATTGGAGGAGTCGGAGTGTTGGGGTGAGTGATGCACGTGTTTCAGTGGAAGAGAAAACCCCAAAGCAATGGGAGTGTTCTTAAGGCACAGGAATGAAGAAGCTGCTGATAAAGAGTTGCTATAAAGCTGCTAAAGGAGAAAACACTCAACTGTTTGGAATCTTCCAAGCTATTTGTCATGGTCACTACACTGCTACCACTTAAATAAGCAAACAAACAAGCACAAAAGATAAAGACAAGAAATAATCACTGAGCATATCAGCAAGAAGCGAATGCAGCCCTGTGAAGATAGTAAAATTACATACATAGGTCAAACCAATTTGCACTGTAATCCTGCTGCAGCTGAATAGCCCCAATGTAACATGTGTATGCATGGACATTTGCAGCTCTAATGTGGTTATGACAGAGAGATGTTATTATCAAGGTGCTTATGTACACTAGGGTCAGAACAGCATTTACATCTCGTACCTGTAACCATTAGGTGAGCAGACAGATTCACAGAACACTCCTTTGAAGGAAGGAGGTACACAATAAACTACCACGTTTCTGTATTTTTCTTATTTAAAGAGGATTTATTCTTAAGCTAGGCCTTGTGGTTACGCAGCACTCAAGCTTTCCCACGGCATCTGCACGTTTGAAATTCTGAGTTCTTACCAGTTTTCCCTCTGCTTTTGCATGTCAATAAAGATGGGATGTTTTGCTTTTAGACATCTCATGTCTTGAAAGAAAATCGCTGCTTAAAGTTGAGCTGGCGCTTAATTTTGTTGAGTTGGCATCTATGTCCTACACTAGTAACAGGCTGAGCTTTCTTGATGAGATCATTTTCATTTCAGACTCTTCTCAAAATTTTTTTTTCAAGTGTTTGGTACCTCTCTCTCCCCTCTCTTCTTCTAATGATGTGTCATTTGTGAAGGTTTTGTCCTGAAAAATGAAATGACTCAATATAGACTGAACTTTTTCAGATAATTTCAAGCACACTTGAATACCAGCTCAAGAAGCCAGATTTCTGTTGAACTTGCTATAGGTTTCTTTGCATGTGGGAGAGAATGATGTTGGGGACTAATGGGGCAGGCCTGCTAACAGAGTAGAGCCATGGTTGGTTAATCCAGACCATCTCACTCCACTCACTATAGCGTGTGTGTTTTAATTTGTTTTATTACTTAAGAATTTATTTTGAAATTATGCTGATTTTAAAAGGTCATATTTCTATCAGTACCTACATTAAGTCAACCTTGTAAAATTTACTTCACCCACTCAGCTGGGTGGAGTGACTTTTTTTATGGATGAGCAGATATTATTGCCGAGCTGTCAATTTTTATATTACTTCATTAATTTATTCACGAGAAATGTTTTAATCCCAAACACTCCACTGTGAACAAGTGGCAAGATTCCTGGGTTCTGTGACACCCTGGAAATTCAGTGATATGTTCTTCACATTCTGCAATGGAGACATTCTCAAATCTGACATAAGCAATGTAGTATGTACTGAACATTGTTGTATTTTGACATGCGTTCAGCTTGATGGTCTTTGCTAGTTCAGCTGAGTGAAGCAGTCTTTACCTGTGCAAATCACTGTAACTCCATATAAGTCAATGAAACAATTCAGCAATGAGATTTTCTTGTTCTCTTGCAATATCCTCCTTTTAGCCCTCGTAATGATCTTTATTCTTTCTGTCTCCATCATATCTGTCTCCATAGCAAGGACACAGGCCTAACGTTCAGAGATTTCTAATTGTCCTAATAAGATTGATATAATCCAATTGATTTTATTTTTGTTATTATTATTTATTTACTTAATATATTCATTCTCAGTTTATGGAAATACCTCCTAGCAGTTATGGTAGGGAACACTGGAGGACTGGGCACTCAAGAGAAGAACTAATGAGGATTTTGTAACTTGAGGGAGGCGAAACAATTTCGGACTGTGTCTGTAGCACATTGACTAAATACTTCTGCTACATGGAGAAGTGGGTCTTGGGAAATACTGGGGATTCTTTAGGTTTTCTAGTTATCAGTGAACATATCTTCATATAATAAATGTGCGTTTTGAAGATGATTTTCACAGTCAAAGTAGCTGGCAGTATTTTCTTTAATTTTATTTTTTTTTCCAACACTCATATCGTGGATTAAAGTTGTGCGCTAAGTGGGCAGCTCTGGGATGGGTTTTGTTGTAGAGCAATGCACAAACATGTGATGTAGCAGAGTTGTTGGGAAACTGGGATGCATAGCGTAGATGGTATGGTGATGACAGCTTTTTTAGCTCTACAAGGACAGAGTTACATACTGCACAACCTCCAAGTATGTATTCGGAGCCCTACTCAGCGCTGCTGATGGCATTGTGGAAAACCAAAAATACCCTTCTTAATGCAGCCAGTGTTGAGAACTTCATTTCCTTAAAAAGAAATCTGGAAGACTTCCCAGATTATATATGTGTGCCTCTAACTTCAGAAGATATGACTGTACTAAGAGACCATGAGTAAAATTAATGGTAGAGGGCTTTTTTGTTTTCTTGCAATACTCTCATTTTAGCATTCCTAATGGTCTTGGTTCTTTCTCTCTCCATCATTGCGTAACAGGGGTACAAATCCTAAGGGAAAATAAACATGTTCGTTGATTTCTGGTTGGCTCAAGATCATGTAATTTGGGGTTGATTAACAACAAATGGTGAACTTAGGTAGACTAATTCTAACTGAATTCTCACTGAGAACAGAAACTAATAAGAATATTTAAATTCACCTAACTATACACTTAACTCACATTTTAACTGATTTGTATCTTAATACATTTTGTGTGGATCAGACACAGACAGCTGTGAAGAAGCTATTTTAATGACGTTTGTAACACGGTTGTATGCCAGAAACATACAAAAGCTCTGCTCAGGAGTCTGTTCCGCAAAGGCTGGACAGAAAAGACGTCTAATTCAGAAAATGGTATTTGTGTTGCTTCTGAGGTGAACTTAAGATGTTTGGTCAATCTCTTATCACTGGTGGTTTATCAGACATAAATCAGTTACACTATACTTTTTGGCGGTTGTTTTTCAGTAAAGCATTTAAACACATTACTTGCTTTGCTGAGCTAAGGTAAAAGTTAAATTTGGACTAGAAATATGGTTTCTGGACGTTTTCAAATTTTAGTGATAATTAGTCTTTATAATGAACCAACACCATTCCCCTTGAAATGAACAATGCTGAACTTTGGGATGAAAGAGTGTGCATCCTTTTCTGATTTGGTGGGTTGAAGAGTACTTGCAGTGTGCTAATTTATTAAAGATTTTTGTGTTTCATCAGTTTTTTTGGTGCTTTTTCCCCTACTGGAAATCTTCATTACGGTTTAGGCTGAATTCAAATTAATTATTGCAAGAGGTTTTGCTCTTCTCCATGTCTTATTTCTGCCCTCTGGCTAATCAGTGGTCCATGGTCAGCAATCAGATCTCCAAGAGGCCTAAAACACGTAGAACACTTTGACATTTAGGGAGGTCAAATTAAAGAGGCTGGAAGGAGTGTTTTAACTCACAGGAGAGCATTTAATTTCCATTTACATTCAGGTTCTTTAAATAATTGTTTTCCACTTTAAAAAAAGACACTTTTCAAACATGTTTTGCGCAACTGGTCTCTACTGTGCAGCAGCCAAATGGGAATCACCTCTTAAAATGATTCCCTTGAATGTTAGCTTAATTTTCAGTTCTTCTTTTAGTCCTGTGTCCGTGCGTTTCAGAAGTCTGAGATGCTACCCCAAAGGCTGGTGAGCAGTAATAGACATCTTATGACAAGCAGAAAGTCCTGTTAAGGTGACACCTGTAACAGCTTCCACTGAGAGAGATTGTCCCAAAGAGGCATGGTTTCCAGGTGACAGATACTTCATTGTCCTATGTGGTAAAGAGGGGGGAAGCATTAGCTTTCATCTCACGCTGATCCGTTTGGAGTAGACATGCATCCAACCCTGAAGCTCAGACTCAGAATTCAGGACTTGAGGGAAAAGTTTGAATTGAGATCTGAATTTTGCTAAGCCTTCCTGCTTTTAGATTTGATTGCAATCCAGTCTGCCACTGGTGCTTCCAAGCTGGCAGATTTTCAGGCACTTGTGTTAGGTGTAGGCACTGACTTAAAAGACCCAGGTGAATTTTGGTCTGAGTAATCAAAGTGATTCACTCCCTTCCATCCCTGCAGGCGCTGTGGAGATGAGTGGGTGCCTTCTTCTCATAAGAGAGCCAGGTCAGGAGGATTTTCTTCCATGTCTTTTGCTATAACAGATACTACCTGATCTGGTGCACTTTGATCCTGAAAGTGTTAAGCCGAAATTCCTGTGTTTGCTATGGACATGCGTAGGTGGGATGTAGTTATGAATTGGTATTAGATGACTCTATTTTTGCTGTGCATCTCTTTCAGCAGAGAAACAGTAGTTGCAGTAGTTTTAAGCTGTGTGATGTGATACTCTGGGAAATTTAAGTTCTGCTAAAGCAGCCTGAGGACTCCAGTGGATATTAGTATTAACCAATTACAAAAAAAATCTTGAAAAATTAAATGTCAACCCCTACCCAGCTGTGGCTGTAGAAATTCAGATCCAGATGAAAGATTGGCATCTTATGTGTATCTTTGCTGTGCTGAAACACAGTGGCAAAAAGCAACAGTATTCTCCTCTGTCTCTTCGCTAGCAGTTAATCGAGCTCTGTGTCTCAAATATCTCCTCAATGATCAGGAGTTCTTAACTGCTCACATTTTTCATTCCTCCCATCACCTGAGAAGTCTTGTCTACTGTTAAACCAAGCAGCAGAGACTTCCTGATACAATAAGCTGAAACAAAGTAAAACCTTTTTCTTGTTCTGTGAGGTCTGTTTAATTTTGTTGCAAAATAGTTTTTGTAGCTCAGTTATGAGTGGAAAAACCGGTGTCACTTTGTACAGCATTTCAGTGCCAAGCTCTTAAAAGAAGTGCAATTGGAAATGGTAAAGACCTGGGAGGTCACCTAATAATGGCTATTCCCAAGCAGAATTTTTCCCTATAGTGTGTGTGTGTGTATTCCCTAGAGCTTTACCAAGTCTTGTTTTTTAAAACTCTCTATTAATAGGGCTCTACTTACTTCTCTTGGGAAATTACTGCCCATGGAAAAGGTTTCACAAGAAGTTTTTCCTTAATAGGAAAATGCTAAATCAAAATTCAAATTTCTGGGTTCAGTTACTACTGCAGAGATCCTTGGTGAAAAGTTTTGCTCCCTTACACAAACGCTTGTCTGCTGCTGGTTGTGTTTTATCTTTCAGAGCACTGTCACTGCAGTTGGTATGTCTGAGGTACCACTTCTTTTCTCAGTGAGCCTGACTTAAGTCACTTGATTTTAGCATCCCTTTTCCTGGATCACTGTGCTGCTTGGAGTAAAGCAGAACACCCCCCTGTTTTTTAAATTTACTGTGATGTGTGACCTGTGTTCACTTCCAGACACAAACTGAGGGCCCCAGGCTGAGTGTGGACATGGGTGCAAGGAGGGACAGACACAGGCTTGGCTTCAGAGAAGCAGCGTCAGACCCTGAGCAGTCACCGAGGAGAGTGGTGCCTTCCCCTTGTCTTTTCTGCTGGTCATTTATTTTTGTTCTAACATCAGTTGTCCTAATGAGGGGGCTTCCTTCAATCCAGAGCCAAGTCCTGGATTGAGTACTAAAGAGGCAGGTTTTGTGATTCATTGGGATTCAGTGTTCAGAAATGTCTCCCATATGAAATAAAAAGCTCAGGAAGAATATAATGAAGAGAGACAGGAGGCTAAAGAAACTTAGAGATGCAGACTAAGCATTGGCAGTTGGTTCATATCAGCATTACTTTGAAATAAATTTGAACTACTAAACTCCTCAGGTTGATTCTGTTTGTTGCTGGTATGAGTACAGAGGAGTGTAAATGAAGCCAGAAGAGGTATGCTGGCTTTAGATTAATGTTAAATATCTCGGGGGGTGCATCTGTTTAATGAATTTATTATATGATTCCTTTGTGAAAAGAAATCCAGTGATTTCTCCTAAAACAGTTCTTCCATTATGCTCATGTTCTGATAATTTTGTGCCTCTCTTTTTTCTCTCATTTATGTTTTTAAACTCTTGTAACCCCTATTGTGTGCTTCAAAGGTGTAGCCAGAGTTCCAAATTTGTACAGATTATTCTACTTTATTATCTACCTACCATCAAAGGGCAGCCCTGCTGGGCTGTGGCACGCTGGATCAGAGACACTGGCTCTGTGCAACGTTCTGGATATGGAAAGTAGGAAAGTATTTTATACTGAAGGAGAGCAATGGGGGAGTTCAGTAGAGAGAATGGAGTTCCTGTCATGGAAATTACTATGTGCTCTAGCTCTGGTCAAAAGTGCCATTAAATCTTCTGTGCTTAAGAGGATCGTTGATGATGTGTTAAATTCAAAGGTTTCTAAATTTGGAAGCTTTGCTTTTGGCATAAAACTTGTTAGAAGCCAGTTTTTTTCTTCTACATCGTAAAAAAACCTGCAAGCTGTTTTCTATAGAAAGGCACAGAAACTTTGGATCACTTAATTTGTTGCTTAAACACCATAATTTTTACAACCTTTTTAGCAGGCTTTTTTTGGTACATCTACCCAGAAAGGCTTCCCTAGAGAGGGCTTCTCCTGCTATCTGAGACGGGGTTGTCAAATGCTGCCCAGAGGCTCGTTCTTCTTGTCTCGTGTATTTGTATGGCCTATACAAATATAGTGGATTCATATTCTGCAAAATCAAAGAATAATAATTACAGACAAAGCCCCTGGGTCTGTAAATCTGTATATTTCATGTTTCAAAAGTGGATTTTGGAGGAACTGGTGTCTAGTGGCTCCTGTTGATGTTGCCTGGCTTGTGAGTGCTCGGGGTTATGCTTAGAGAGGAGCTGTACTTCTGCCTACCCTTGCCTCAGTATCTCCTTTCAGGTATCAGATGTACATTCACCCCTGGAAATGGGTTTCCATTCGTGTCAGATCAGGTCCTGGCCTGTCTGCTTGAGTTCATTCTGCCAGAAGTTTTCTTCGACTCCATCACCAGAAGTACGTGGTGACTAGGCTTCCATCCATCCCAAAATCCATTTTGCCTTTGATTTATCAGAAGCTAAGGAAGATGTTAAAACATCAAACACTTCATGTATATCTTTTTTGGATGACTGGTGGCTTCTCCCTCGATGGTGACCCAGACAGCCTTTGCTGAACTCTTAGGGTGTTACAGGTGCGAGACCACCGCTCTTCAAAGCAAAGTTGCGCTTGTTGAAGGGAAGCTTTCTTATTAAGCTCTTTGGGTTCCTTTCTCTTGCTCTGCAGAGAAGTGAATTATCTTGCCTCATTTATTACTGCTCTGCTTGTTTTTTACAGATAGGGCTCACTTAAGGTTAAACTCAAACAGTAAATATCCTAAAACATATGTCAATATTCAATATTCCTTTAACTGTTAAGGGACAAGGCCAAGGCATCATAATGAGCACTTCTGAAAAAAACAGGCCTGGGGCATCTTGAGCTGGTTGCTCCCAAATCAGTAGCTGTTTCTGAAAAATCAGCTGTGTATTTCCAGCTTCTTTTTAACCTTGCTGAGTGTTAAATATTATCCTCTCTCTGAGACAGGCTGTCAGAGGTAGACAACTATCTTTTTACAGCCACCTGCTCAGGAAGCGATCACCGTACCTTTGAAAAACTCCTTGGCCAAGTGGGTGTTAGCACTAAGCGCTGGGCGTTTTAGAAGGTGGTGTCAAGAAGAGCATAGGACTGAATTCCACACCTGGGATTTGGAAGATTCTGCAGGAGGCCAAAGGAAGCAAAGCAGTGGAGAAATTAAAATCAATTGGGTGTAGAAGGAAGAACAATGGTGATGACTGAAGATAGCACAGGCCTCAGTTGTGAAGGTAATTGTGACAAGACATAGCTTACTTTATATTCCAGGATGATCTGTTACAGGCAGCTGTGTGTGAGCATCCCTAAAAGACCCACTCTAAGTCTTAATCTGATCCCTTGGTCCATGTGCCTATAATTAAAAACAGAAGCGAGGCCTGTGATGCTCTGTAGAGAAGAGTGTCTAAGCCTGGTGTGCTAAGCCTGCGTTCTGTGTCTTCTAAGGTGAATATAGTGATATTGTTCCTCTAATTTCTCATCTGTAGTTTGGATTAAGAATAATTAACTTTCTAAGGGTTTGCTGTTTGAGAAACAACAACAATCACAGAGATTCAGATTACAAGATTCCGTGGAAGAGCTTTGGCTGGCTGGTGTTTTACACAGGCTAATATAGCTTTCCTTGTGGAGTTAAAAAAAATCACCTTTAAGGCAAAGGACATGAAATGACCAAGATTTTCCATTGTAGTTCCTCTTCCCTTCTGCTGGGTCTGTAACGTAAAGATCATTAGGCCTAAGGTTATTAATTGGTTCTCAATTAGTTTGAAATCCTCTGGATCCAAAGCTTGTCCTTTTTTAAAGCTTAGTGGTTTGGGGGTTTTTTGTGGTTTGTTTTGTTGTTTTTTTTTTTATCTCCTAGCATTATAAAAAGTGTGGGTTTAGGAGCTTTATTCAAAGTTAAATTAAAAATTCTGTATTTTATTTGGGGGCTGCATTCTGTGTACGAGCTGTCTCGTTGCATGTGAAGCTCACTGTGAGCGGATGCCTGACACCCGCTGCATATCAGTAACTGTATACGGTGATGTGAGCTGTATCATGTAGCCAAGCTGGTATTTCAGCCTCCTCTTAATGTCTGAAGAGTTTTAATTGGACAAAAGGCCGATTTCGAGTTTGACAATTTCAGTTTACTGGAATCGATGCTGAACACAGAGCAAAGAGTGCAGTGTTGTTTGCACCTGTGTGTATTCAACAAGGGGGCAACATATTTTCATAGGTTAAAAATGGGCATTTTCCACACCCTCATATACAAAATAGATAAAAAGTGAGCTAACCTTGAACCTCTTCAGCTTGTCTCCTATATCTGTGTAGAGGCTCTGCTCCTCTAAAGTGTAGAGGAGGAGCTGTCCATGTTAGTGAAGCCTTCCAGGACATTGGCATGGTGTGGACTGATGTAGGTACACTTTCATTTAAAGCAGAACTCTATCTCTCGATGTGTTAAAACTGCTCCTTGTCCTGTGTTCTCACTCAGATGAAGGAACCAGAGTTCAGCTGGCACCGGACTCGGCTATTTTGGCTGATAAGGTTTAGTGTAAACAAATGCAGGTCTGTGAATTATCTGGCATGAGGATCAGTTAGGGGTGCTGGCTTCCTATAGCCTTAATCTAGTTGGCCTAAATGATTTATAAACTGGCAACATGATAAATGTTGTTTTAAGTGGACAAATCACATTGAAGAGGTGTAACTTTCTGTCAGTATGTAACATGACCGCTTCTCTTAGGGGAAGAATAACAATCACAAAGAGCAGTAAGGGTAACAGGATCACAAGTAGGCATATTCCTTCCCTACAGCATAAATCATTAGAAGGACACTTCTTTCTTTCCTCTTTGCTTGTCCTTCTTCGTCCTTTCTTTTTTTTTTTTTTTTTGGTGCTATTTTCTAGCACTTCCATATCATTTTGGAAAGCTAAACCCTCCACTTGATTTGTGCTGCAGTTTCTTCATAAATCTATGAAGCTTGTCTCCATCAAGCTGTATTTTCCATTAAAATATGGTTCCCAGGTGATTTCCAATACTATGAAAAACATGTAGCCATAAGTCTTTCACTGATTGTTTATTATCTGTTTAGGTGCTCCTGAGGATTTTGACAGCTAGGACTTGTATCATATGTAATGTAATAAAAGTGGATGTCTTCAGCATAACAGGGATAGCTGGCCTTTCATTTCTGTCTGCCAGGGCTGTATTTGTTTTCTATGTGTGGTGTGGTGGCTTTTTTTAACATGAAACTTCAGATCAGCTCCAAATCAGGTCAGTTTAAACCTTGTGTTTTCTTTGCTGTATAGATGAACAAAAAAAACCCAAAAGAAAGTCCAAACAAAACACAACAAAAGCTTTCCTGTTATAAACAGCACAGGAAGCAGTAACAACAAAGCTAGTATTTACTCTGGTGGAGGAGTAGATTAGCTGGTTTCCAGCAAGGACACACTGTTCCACCTCTGATTGCAGGAAATGCAGCAGGACGTTCTGTGTGTCTGTCTGGGTTATGTGTAACAAGCACGTTATGGGATGCAATGTATAAAGCTCCTCACATTAGCTGCAAGAGGTTAATGCTTTAAGCTACTGGTTTGCGGTGAAGTTTGTGAAAACTGATAGGAATTGGTTAATAATGCCTATCTGGAGGGAAAAGTGCAGCTCTTTTGCAGGCAAAGTTCTCTCTGGTCTTAAAGGGAACTTTGCATTAGGATTACAGGATCAGCCCATATGGAAAACACTGATTATCTGGTAGTACACAGTAAGGCTGGGCAAGGAGTAAAACCTTACCTAAACTGGAACAGCATACTGGGAGTTCAGTTCATCCAGTCTATGTATACCACCTCTGGTTCCAAAAGAGATGGTGCATTTTCCTGGCCTCTGTGCTGGCATCTGTGGTGCATTGCAAGAAGAACCATTGCCAGCCTGGCAGGGGGCTGTGGAAGACTTTTTCTTAGGAAAGTCTGACAGGGATGGCCCCATCACAGAGGGAAGGGAAAGAGGAGGCTGCCTTGGAGGTGGGCTAGGAGATGAGAAGTGGGCTAGCGTCTACTTGCTGACCCTGTGGTTAGTATCAAGTCATCTTGTGTGTTGCCTCATCGTTCCCCCGTCAGTGGGACAGGGAAGTATTGATGATTATTACAAACCAGTGTGGGACTTAAAAGGAAAATAGTAATTATTAGCAAGATTTGTAATTTAAAGGTTGGCCTTACAACAAGCAAGCAAATGATTTATTACAGCCAGGAAAACTACCCAGCTTGGATTCCAGTGCCTTTATAATATGGAATGTCCTCTCCATGCCCTGCAAAGAGATGTCCTTCCCAACGGTATTCATGCAGTGGTTAAGTAGATTTGATATGACCTTGGGTTTGCATTCTGTCTTCTCCAGTTGGAGCTCAGAACTGGTTGGCCAATGAGAAACTACCGTTTCCTAAATGCTTGGTAAAGCACTTAATTGTGAAAATAACTAGTTTACCTCACAACATCAATTTGAAAAATTACTCATTAATTTTTGAGGTGCAGCCGCCTTCCCTGGAGGACAGAACTACTGATCTCATCTGTACCTAAAACCTTGGCTTTGTTTGCTAGCAGGCGTGTCTGATCTGCAAATGAAATTTGGCTTACCGTCTCCGTTTCCTTATAAACACCCTTGACTGCACCTTTGGCAGAACACATGATAATTAAACAGTTGTGGCTTATACTATGCAGGCTGAACAGACCTGGCAGGGAAGAGTTTAGATGACTAGCATGCCACACAGAAATATTATGTTTCCTTCTACTTTCCAGTGGCATTTACTAGCAAAGTAAAGTTGAAACTCTCAAAGAGCTATCTGAGCTTAAAATGTTTCGGTTTGGGGTTTCTTTCTTATTACTTGTTTAATATATCATAATTTAAACCTAAATTATCTATGCAGCTGGTGGATGAATAAGTCAACATAAACAGAACACAAGGATTGAAGGAGCTGACATCTGAATCAGAACCACTACCTGAGAAATGCTTTCTTCAAAGCATCGAGAGCTTTTTTAAAAATATATTAAATATATTGGATGGTTCAAATCCTCCAGAGGCAGTTAACAGCAGAGTTCCACCAATGCAAATCCCATTGATAGATGTGCTAGATACATTTTTCACTGTTTGAGATTATACTTTCTCAAAAGTGAAATAACTTCAACTGCTGCAAACTGATTTTTTTAGTCTTTTTTTTTTAATATATTTTGTTTTCAAAACAAAATTTTGTTGGATCTTTGTTTCTGCTGGATGCTGGCCATCACTAGCTAAGTAATTCCACATGGAGACCTCTTGTTTCCTCAGTTCTTATCTTCTATATTGCTTGTAGTCTACAGAACTGCCGTTCTTTACCCTCAGTCTTGGCTGTAGGGATTTCATGTTCTAAGACTCAGCCCTCCTTTTGTCCACAACGTCCAAGGAATGTTCTGAGGCATACCAGGGAAATTGAACCGGGCTGTCCTGAGGCTTCCCAAAGCCACGCATAAAGCGTACAAAGGTTCTTCATTCCAGTAGTTGACTGGCTTCCAAATTTACTCCCAATGTGTTCTTTCATCCTTAGTTTATAATTTTAGTGCTGATTCACTCCCGAAATGAAAACCTCTTAAAGAGCAAAGGCTGATGCAGATAAAACCCTCTGGGTTATGATCCATTCATTTAGAGCCAAATGGCCCGCTCGTTAATGTCATTTGCCTTATGACCAATTACTAGATATTTCCTTATTAAGCAGAAAATCACTTTTGCCCACTGTTGTAAACTAGCTTAATAGCACTTCACCTTCTTATGCATCATAGCAGTTGGAAAAAGAAAATTGAGAACGAAGGGTTCATTTACTGGCCATTTCAGCATTTGAGAAGATTATTTTACTATTTTATTATTTTTTTTTATTTTTAAATGAAAGTGGACAGTCAGAATGTTTGTCTTACCTCATTAGGGACATTAAAACTGGGAGATGTCAGAGATCTAGCTCTGACACTCTAAAAAGATGTTATTCCTGAATGTCTTGGTGGTGTTGGTTTTGGGGTTACAAGACTGAACCCACCAGCTTGGGAGAAAGAAAAAGCTTTAATTCACCCGTTGTCTTTCTTGCCCTGGCCCTGCCTTTCCAAGCCAGGCCTACAAGCTCTGTTTCCATCCATCTTAGTGTACCAGTCTTTCCTGACTGCCTATGTGGTCTTCACCTGAAGGACTACATGGTTTTGGAAGCAACCTGCTTCATCCAACCTCGAACATCCATGTTACACCATTCTTCATTCTTTTTTTCAAATGAAGTCCTGTGATTGTATGGCCTGTACTGTTCCTCTTGACTGTTCTGGGAAATTGTCATTCACAGCTTTCCCAGCCCCAGACCATTTATTCCCCCTTTTCCCTTGACAGAGAAGGGTAATGGCTCTATACTTTGGGTGTTTGCATGCAGCATTCAGTCCATAGTTACTAAATCTACGTTTTCACAGAATCAAACAATGGCCTTCTTTTCCTAGTTGAGCAGACTTTTAGCCTCCTGTCCTAGAATACATGCTTTGTGCCCCTGAACTTTCTACTCTCCTTTCTCTGTGCCTGTTTCAGTTTGAATTTGCCTTAATTCAGATACCTTAGGTGAGGGAATCCATACGCCATGCTCCAGACCTATGTGGTACAGAAGATCGCTCCATCTTCCTGGGGCTGATACGCCTTGACTCGTGTGCTAGGTTTGTGTTTCACTTCTTTATGGCCGCATCACCAAGCTTACTTGTCATCTTGTGAACAACAAGGTCAGGTCATCCACTGTCACTGCCAGCCGAGATGTTCACACTTCACTGCAAAGTTATTAGTGTTATTAGTCCCTAAAAGCATTCGCTTTTTTCACTGTTATTTTTCACCAGTATTTCCAAATCTCTAGTTCACCCTTTTGTTCTTGGGAGAGACTCCCAGCTTTCCCTGTGTGCTGCTAAAGCCTGCTTTGGGCTGAAGCAGAGCTACACTTTCACGTTTTAGTTTGCATTAAGAAGAATTGATTCATTACCCACAGTGAGATTGGGGTCTGCAGTAAGATGGCAAATGTGTGTTCAGAGGAGGTACCAAGAAGACATGGTTACTTCCAGATAGGTGTAGACATTTCCCAGTAGCAGGTTATAGCTAATACACTCTCACAGTGGCTTTGAAAGAATCCTATGCTCTGGACTAATCTATCTGATGGAATAGGATGAGTTTCAACTACTAAACCCTCCCTCCTGAGGCCAAACACTTTAAAGTAAGATCTGATGCAGATCCTTATCCTAGGACTGTCAATAATGTCTTCAGAGCACGTCACGTCTTTTTCCTTTCAAATGTAGTTTATTCATTTACTGATGTTTCCAAGTGAGCTGGCAGTTAATATACAATATTGTGTAAATTGGGTGGAGCTGATTTAATTAATAAATAGCACAGAGTTTAGTTAAAAATTTACATTAGTATTGCCAATGACAGCATGCGAAAGTCATAACTAGGACCCCTCCCCCCATGCACACACACAAAAATGAAGAAATTGGTTATAAATTTTCCAAAGATTAAAGCTGAGATTCTTTTTTTTTGTGTCTTCTGACTCTGGAACTTTCAAGTTTCAGGCTTTTCTCCACTACCACGAGCCCTAACAGAAACCTCCTTTGTTTATATGTTAATTGAGATTCTCCCATAGGCTCACTTGGCTACTGGCCTTGCAACTTGTTAACAAAGTTAAACCAACAAAATTCAAGAAGGTGCAGTGAAAGTAATGAAACATTATATTGTTTTTTCCCCTAAAAAATTAATTTTTGCATAGGTAGGCCTGGAAGTATTTTTCTCTTTATTTCTTGCCATCACCGAAGTTATTTCTGCAGCTGGTGATGCTTCTGAGTAACACGTGGGGTGCTGCACGGTAAGAAGCTGGCCTACTTGACACCACACGTTTGAAATGTGGGTTTGATGCTGCAAAGGCGTTCATGCACATGGGCACTACCACCACCATGCAGTTGGGCCTCCGGGGTTGGGTTTAATAAAGGAGATGCAGCCTGAATTGTGGTAGGACTGTGGTTTCCATTGTCCAGAATCACAGGCTTTTGCATTCCTTATTGTATTTATGAAAATTATTTGATGCTGTGAATAATTCAGGCAACTTCAAGATTATTGGTCTGGCTTTTTAATCTTGTGTTTTGTTTTGCTTTTAAACACATTCATTTTCAAACTTGTGGTTTCCAAATGGCAACAACTGTCATTTCTCTCAGGCGTAACTCAATTAAGGGAAGTCTCATGACACTTCATATTTTTTGGTTTATATGTAGAAATTCCCTGTCAAGAATAATAACATTTTCTGCTGCGAGTTCTTGGGTTTGCAAACTTGGAATGTGTTTTCTATGGGTCCTCATAATTTTTCATGCTAGGGTGAATGTTCCTGGTTTGCTCTTTGAATATTTGTTAAAGCAAACACAAAAAAGAGGTGAAAAGTTAATAAGTATAAAAATGGGAATGAATGTTACAAGGAATTTCCAAGTATTTGCCCAGCACTGGCTCTTGCACATCCTCTGCTTATGCCTGAACAATTGGTCTTACTTTAAACATTCACATTTGAGCAGCTGGATTCATTATTGAACCAACTATCAAGAACCAAGGGATATGGCCTTTATCAAATTTAATAAACCTTTGAGGACTGCAGAAAGAATACACTTGTCTTTAAAGATCAGCCTGTTCAAATGAAAACTAAACAGAAACTCGGATCAAATTCTTGCTTGTAGATGCATTGTGAAAGCCAGCTGTTCAGTGTTTTGCAATAGAAATTAGTAATTTTAACAAAGCATTGTATTTCTTTTGATGGCCTACAATGTTAATTCTCTCTTTTTTTTTTTTTTTTTTTCCTCCTTTGACATGGAGATCAGAATCTGGCCTATATGTTGTAATATGGCAAGAGGAGTATACAAATACAAGCATGTCTAAATATGTGAATACAAGTCAGGCTATTAATTCAGAGAGCCTTGCCACATTTATTAATGTTCTATGTTATGAGATTAAAGCTATAACATAGAGTTATGTGAATTATAAACATCTCTTTAGCAAGTCATATATTAACCATAATAATTTTTAAAGGGTGGAGTGTAATTTATTGAACATTGTAAAAAAAAAATAAGGTAAATGAGTTAGCTCAGGGGTGGGGCGGCAGCAAACTGCTTGTGGAGACTCTTACTCCCTGAGGTGATAGAGGTTAAATGCATTACAGAGCTTATAGGCTTGCTCCCTCGAGAGAAAGGGGGCCAGACGTTTCTAGCTGACATGTCAAGGACACCACACGTTTGCCCTCCTGCCTAATGGTAAGATACTGAGCTGATAGCAAGGTTGCGGTGGCAATTTTCAGAGAGAAAAATGGAACACAATAGGTGGCTCCTAATTAGAGAGGAGGGCAATATGCTGGGACAATCTTAGCGTTTCAGAGGTCCGCTAACTGAAGGCATAGTGAGCCTGAGACCACTAACGCATTACAGCATTAATGGCCAAGAAGGCATTTTAGGTGAAGCTTTCTCCAGTGGAAACACACATTCTCCAGTTTAACCTTCAAAAGGAAAGCTAGCACATTGAACTCAAGTCTGGTCCTGCACCATTGAAACCGGTGTGCTTCTGGCAACTGGTTATATAGACAGGTTTTCTCTTACAAGTTTCCACCCTAAATCACTAACTTTACTTAGGAGTGGTGGGACAGATATGTAGAAAAAGGAGGGAGGGATGCACTACAGTGGTGGAGGGGGGATGTATCAGTGGATATGCACATGAAAGAAGATGCCTGGGGAATGGTGGGATTACTGTGTGAAGGAAAGAAAGTCATAATGAGATCAGAGAGTAACAGTGAGTAAAGGGAGGACTTGGAGTAGGCAGGTGGAAATGCAGGGAGAGAGAGGAAACCAGGAAGGAGCAGCCCTATTTGATCCTAGTGTCACGATGCCAAAAAAAAAAGTTATTTTACATTAAATTTGGAAACTCCAGACTCTTTGAAAAAAACACCATTTGTGTGGTGGAAACAGAGATCTTCTAGCTAGCAGATGCTGTACTGTAACGCGTTAATGAGGCTTGGATCTGGAGAAACAGAGCAAGCCAAAGCTGTGGTTCCTACTTGCAAAGCTATTTTGCTATTTTAAGTCTCAACAGAAAGTGGTTTGTTTCTTTTGATATCCTTCTAACATCAGTCTTCATGAAAGTTCCAGGTACAGAGGGGATTATATAGGTAAGCAGATAGTCTCAGAATATGGAACATGCTTTAGGAGAGCAATATTGCTTCTTTATGAAGAATCTCTTGAAAAGTCTTAGACATTGCCCTGAAGAGCTTGATGAGAAAAATGAGGACATAATAGATAACATGAGAAAAAGAAGGACTTAAGGAGGACCAGCACTGTTCCAGTATTTTCTGCTGCACTGAGACAGACCTTCTGATAGAGGAAGTGAGAGTGAAGGTGTGGGTTTTACATGTTGGCTAGAACTGGTTGTGAGCTTAGCTGCTTGGTAGCAGAGATGTGCAAAATGTTGCAATAGATCACACTGAAAGTTAGGTGGAAGGAAATGTTCCATTGATTTAGGTACATGACACTCACACAGCAACAAAAAGCATATACCCATTGCTCCTCTGCCAGGCTCTTGCCTTTCCAGCTACCTCTCTCACCCAACAAGCCTCAAGAATGCACACTCCCTTAATCCTCTTCTGGGAGGTTTGGGGCTTGGTGGAAGAAAGGACCTTTAGCAGAAGGAGGGAGGGTTGTTTGGAGAATGAAATTCAGTAAACGCCAACCTCCAAGTGAACCTGCTGGGGCTGATTTGCTGCCAGCCTCTGGGAACAAAACTGCCGCAACTCAGTTCCTGAATCCCATCAGCTCCCACAGCCTGGAGGGTTCACACTGCTCTATCTGGCACCTCTTCCCATGTCAGAACAAGGCATTGTGTGTGCGATTTCAACATGCTTCTGGTTTTGTTCTAACTGCCAAGAAACACTAGTTGTGTTGTTATGAAATGATTGAGGAGTATTTGCTCATACAAATTATTTGTTTTAAGAGTTTAGTAATTAAATGTCAACACACATAGTGTTGGTGTCTGAAAAGCTCTCGGGTGAAAGCCCTGCTCTAACTTGAAACTATAATACACTGTTTTGCTTCTCTCAAAACAGATTTGTTTGAAACACCCTATTCAGTAGAATGCATCTCGCTGTAACATGCACGGTCTTTGGCCTTCAAAGGCACCCTTGTGCAAAGGGCGTGTTGCATTAATTTGTTCAGCCAATTTAGGGTGTGTGGCATTAATTTGTTTGGCCAATTTGTTTAGAATCTGGCAGAGCATAGGCACCCAGTGCAATGTCTGTGCATAATGCCTGTGTCATCTCTACACCAGATCTCAAGAGCAAGAGATTTACTGCGCGATGACTGGCCACACCTTGAGTCCGTGCTCAGCAGAAACAAAGGTAGGAACCAAAGTGAAAAGGTGCTTGTGGAGGGCGAGTATGAAAATGCTTTTTATACTTTGAATGACTGATTTCCACATTCACTGCCTGATCTGCAGGAGTAACTTAAGGTATGAGTGGCTTCACTCCAGAAGGCTGTGCTGCCATCCAGTGTGACGTGTACAGGCTGGAGAGCTGGGCAGAGAAGAACTTGATGAGGTTCAGTGAGGGCAAGTGTAGGGTCCTGCACCTGGGGAGGAAGAATGTCAGGCACCAATATAGGTTAGGGGCCGACCTGCTGGAAAGCAGTTCTGAGGAGAAGGGTCTGGGTTTTTTTACTGTCTATCCCGGTAGATAGTAAATTATCCATGAGCCAGCAATATGCCCTTGTGGCCAAGAGGGCCAATGGAATCCTGGGCTGCATAGGGAAGAGTGTGGGAGGTCGTAGGGCAACAAAGAGGATTGAGGGATTGGAGCATCTCCCTGATGAGGAAAGGCTGAGAGAGCTGGGACTCTTTAGCCTGGAGAAGAGAAGGCTGAGGGGAGACCTTATCAATGCTGACAAGGATCTAAAGGGTGGGTTGAAGGAGGATGGAGCCGGACTCTTTTCAGTGGTTCCCAGTGACAGGACGAGGGTCAACGGGCACAAGCTGGAACATGGGAAGTTCCATTCAAATATGAGGAAAAACTTCTTTACGGTGAGGGTGGCAGAGCCCTGGAACAGGCTGCCCAGGGAGGGTGTGGAGTCCCCTTCTCTGGAGATTTTCAAGCCCCACCTGGATGCTGTCCTGAGTGATGTGCTCTGGGCAACCCTGCTTTGGCAGGGGAGTTGGACTGGATGGTCTCTAGAGGTCCCTTCCAACTCTGACAATTCCGTGATTCGGTGAGTGCCATTCAATGCCATCACTAACTGTGGTCACCTGGGACACAGCGGGTGATAATCATACCCATGGGAAGCCCCACTTTACCTCAATGGAAAGCCACACACAATTCAATATGAAATTACAGCCTTTTGGTGCAATAGTGTATAGCTCAGGTTGTTGATATTGTGCCCATTGAGCTTTTGATTTGCATAGAAATAATTTATTTTAATCTTATATAATTTTGTATGATGCTTCTCTATTATTCTTGTTTCCTGTAATCCTCAAGATACAGATGGCAATGTACTTTCCAAAATATTTCTTTGGAAGGACCAACTAGTTATAATTTAAAATTGCAAAAGTGACCAAGGGTTTATTTAAAAGAAAACAACCATTGTTCAAAATGCGAGTACCCATGGACTTCAACGGGAGCTTCCAGACATCTAGCATTAGGCTTTACATTGAACTGTTGATGAGAATCCTTCTCTTAATTTCCTTTTTTTCTGAACAGGCAACAAGGCCTGGGATTAAGGCTGATGGGAAAGGCTGTAACATTTTCTATTTTCCATTAAATTTTATTTTTCACAAAAGACTACAATACCAGCTAGTTTTCTTCAGAATTTAGGCTAAAATGTCCTGAGATTTGTGCTGTCATGCTGGGAACACATCTGTATTCTGAGAAAGGGAGAGGGTGAGGGCAGTGATATCATGGCAGAGTTTTTGCTTGGCTTAAGTCAGATTTTTCACCCTGGGTGTCTACACTGCTGAATTTTACGGAGTAGGTAAGTGCAAGAAAGGGTACCGGGTCTAGATGTGTATTCATCTAGACCTTCATATACACATATATACTGTGAGCTGCTGTCAAATAATGGAGTAGAGTGGGAATTCTGTGAAGTTTGTAAAGAAATCCTTACACAGAGCTTTAGGAAAACACGTGCAGTCACCAGGATTATTCACTGGGCACCTGGGAGTGAGGTCTCGCTGTGACGCTGGAGACTGGGACACGTGCTTTCCGCAGCGTGTGTGAAATACCGAAAAATCAGGTGTGCAGAAACACTCCCCTTTGCCAGAGTAAGACTGCACATTTCGGAGTGTGTTAAGGATACTAATGGGTGACCTACAGTGAGCTATACACTGTGCTATCTAAAGCCAAGGGCTTTATGTCAGGCTTAGAGATTTTGAATGGTAACACACTTTTCTCTGAGCCTCAAAGTAATTAGCCTTTCGCTCCGAGTTGACACACTTACACTTTTAATATCAGGAATAAGGAAAAAGACTAAGGCTTCTAACCTCAAATCCAGAGCAGCTTAGGCACTTTCACCTCACTGGTTTTGTTATGACAGCTCTTTGTTTGGCTGATAGTGAGTGGTGTTTTGAATAGAAGTGCTTTTGCTGCGTGCTTTGCTACTTTCCCGTAATAAGGGAGGACTTGGAGGTTATGCAGCAAGGTGCTAATTGACATTAACACTCAAGACAGGAAATGCTGACACAATTTAAAATTAACATCCTGTCAATATACTGCTGACCTGTGTTAAATGCGTGCTTTGTCAAACTTTCAGAATTAGATTTTAATACAGAAGCAGTCTAATGCTGGGAGTATTGCTGGTCTTGAGAAAACTAAATTTAATACAGTGAGAAGTCACCCAACTGTTTTCCATTTTAGCTTACCTTTTCCTCAAAGTGGGAAAATTAAATTTTGCCCCCAAAGTTTGTATATATATAAAGCTGTCTAAGAGAACTAAAAATGATACTGTATTTGTTCATAATCAATTACTAAAAGAAACTGTCCTTCCGTTCTCAGTTTATTTTAAGAGTTGCCTTACCAATGACAATGATTCCTGGAAATGGATTTTACAAAAGAGTAAAGTAGATATATGCCATCTTGCACCAAACCAGGCTATAGGTAACCTACCTATAAATTAAAATGAAAAAAAGACTGACAGAAAAAAACATACAGCAACAGACCATAAAACCGGCTCCTTTGCAAGTGCATTATTCATTCCTTAGCAAAGCAGCTACGAGGATATTTCCACTTCCTAGTGACTCCGAGGAGAATTGGAGTAGGGAAAATGGTATCATGCCACTAGTTCTCCAAAACATAGTAACCAGGTGATGTGGTGGTATTTATCAATTGTCATTAAAAAGCACACAAGTAATCTTAAAGCATGGTGCGGCTCTGGGATGATGCTGTGCTTTTCTTTGTGTTTATGGATGATAGCAGCTAATTTCATAATAAACTGTCCCGTTGACTGCTCACTTGAGGAGCTCTGGTGGCACTTGCACGTTGAGTGGCCCACTCACAAACTGGTACGTAGCTTTGGAGAAACAAATGGTGCTGTTCTCTGTCAAGCAAGTCAGAGCCTTCTCTTTGGAAAGGTGGAAGGCACGAGTCAGAATAATGCCGAATAAGAGAAACAGAACATGCTTGGGTGTGGTCTGGTGTGTGGAGGAGGCTGTTTGCTGAACATTAATCAGAGGTTGTCCCAGGCATTAGGAACAGCACGAAAAAAGGCACCATGCCAGGAAAAGGTGATGAAGGAAAAGGAAGCAATCAGAGGAGGAGATTGGGCTGCGTGGAAGGAGCAGGAGGTGGAGCGAGACAGTTTGAAATGAGAGATGTTGGTAGGGGCAGACCTGTGCAGGCTCAGGGAGTGTGGAAATGTTTCAGGAAGGTGGTGCAAGCTACATATCACTCCTGGCAAACTTTCTCTAAGAAAACAGTAAGTGGGTGGCCCGTTGCTATACGCGCTTCCCACTGACGGTTCCTGGGAGCAGGCCAATATTGTGTGTTGCAGTTAAGGTTACAGCAAGACTGGAAAAATATTGGCTGTAGCCCTGGTTCTGCAAATTGTTTGCACAGGGCATCTATTGCCGTTAATAACCGAGTGCTCTAAGAGGCGGCTGTTTCAGATCGTGTGTGTGAAACGGGGAAGGTGCTTCCACGGGGAGACACTGCTCTACTGGAAAGTGATTCTTTAGAGTAGCTGCCACATCAGGTGGAAAGTCTCTAAAGCAACAGCCACTGGGTGATCTTATCCTGTGTTACAAGTTGGGCTTGTAGGGTGGCTGCTCTGAGCTGGGGCGGAAGAAAATGAAAATTGTAAATGGAACGTACGTTAGAGACTTGGACCTTTTCTCTGAAATTGTTTGGCAAAGGACTCTCCGAGCAAAATAGTCACTATCGAATGGGCTGTGTTTTGCTATGTTTCAATCCCTTCCCGCCAGAAATAAAGGATTCTTATTTCCCCTTTTTCTGGTACAAAAAACAGAGCAATTTCTTAGTAAGGAGCTCAACTATCATGGTCACACTGTGCTCTTGGGGAGAAAAAAAATTGCCTTCCACTACAAGATGTTTACATTGGCTGCTGAGGTTTCTCCTGATTTCCTCTGTTGGGAATGAATAATTAAGAAGTGAACTGAGAGGTGAAAAAGGCCTCTATGTTTTTAAGTCTAATGTCACAGCTTTCCAAGGACAAAGCTTTTAGTACATAGAAAGGTTTCTCTGTCAAGCAGATGAATTCAATAGCTAAGCAAGACGCCAAGAAGAGGAGTCAAACAAAGCAGAGAATTCCCAGTAGGAGGCTTTTAGTATGCACTTACGACAGGTATTGCATGAAATGGATGCAGAGCACACATATGTGGGACACACAGGCAACACACATAAGGTGTTAATAGTCTAAGCTGATGCCAAGGAAGAAAAAGAGCAGACAGGGTCAGCTACTGTTTCCTGAGCTAAATGTTCCTTTTCTTGCAGTGGTCAGAACCAGGGGTAGTTTTACAATGTGCAAAACATGCACTTGTAATTAAAATGAAACTCACACTGACAGAGAAAGGGGATGGCGAGTGTTGACCTCACATGCTGCATCTGTAGAGCATTTGGGGACACGTTCTTTCAGCAAAAGTGATGTTGGCTTTTGATATTCTTTTTTAATAAAAGGTGAATGGGAATGAAGTTCTGTGTTAATTTGTATGCACTGCAGGAAGCCATTTCGCAGGAAAAGGCTGTGCCGATGGTACTTTAGAATAGAGAACTACCCCTCTACATTTTTTAATTTTCATCCTTCTGTTTGAAAACAGGGATGTTGCTGTTGCTTGTAAACAGTGGAAATTAAAACAGTAAATAGGAGAAAGAGAAAAAAATAGAAAGGTTTTATTTCTCTGTTCTTGTTTTCTGGTGCTAGGCTTTTCAATACTATATTCACATAGCTATTTAGGCAGGTGGGTTCCCAGTGTACCTTACTGATATGTTTACCCAAGTTTGGCTTGTAAATCCCTTTGGAGATCTGCTCTCTTGAAATAAGACTTGGAATACGAGCCACTGAAAGCTGTCCATTTTCAGATGCACCTTGCCTGATATAGGTGGGCCTACAGAGAAAAAAGTGTGGAATTTCTGTGTCAGAACCAGTGTTCCACTGACCCTCCTCCATGGTGTATGAATACGGAGGATCAGATCCTGAGCTGTTGAGTTGTGGCTTGAGTTGTGCTTTTCTGCTTGCCTGGGGAAAAATCTCTCCCCTGCTCTTTTGAATTTAAGATTCCTGGGGAGGACGGGAAAGTCTGCTCCCTGCTCCCAGCCCTCCTAGACTTTTTAATCTCCTACACTGACCCAAGAATCAACAGGTATATCATCTTCCTCGCAGTGAGATAAGATTCTTTAAGAGGTAGAACACTCTGCTTTCCAACAAGCTCATGCATAATAGGTTAATTTAGAGTGTGCAGGTATCTGTGTATGTTGGGCAAATGGAGAGCTGGAGGGATTCTTTTTATTCCTCCCATTCTCTTAGCGTTGGCTACTGAGTGCAGGTTGAATGTATGACTTTACATTACGGAGCACCTCTCCATCACCCGGGCCTTTTGTCAATTCACCAAATGTGACAATTACAGCATTTCAGAGATGAGACTTTCTAATCCTATTACTCATTCATCAACCTGCGGATGATAGCAGAAGCCAGATCGAACAGTGCCAAAAGAGCAGTGAGGAGCCTTCTCCAGTGCTGTGAAACTAGGCTTAGCTCAGGCACAATAGGTGTGTAATTTAAGGTTTTGTTGAGCTGAAATCCAATCACATACTTGACTGGTAGATCACAGAAAGACACAGACAAAAAGAATGAGATAATTCTACCTCACACAAACACTTGAATCCGGCTTTGACTTAATAACAAGTGTGTGATCAACCTTACACCGTTTCTTTCATTTTTTTAATTTGAACCTAGAGATGGGATGGCACTGAAATACTTTACCTACTTGGGTATCAGCCAACAATATTTAAAAAAAAATACCAGAAGGAAATGGAGGAACTTGCTTAGACAAATAAATGGGAGAAGTACAGATGCTCATTATATGAAAGATAATATGAACATTTAACTCCTGGGCCTGGCTCAGTGCTATCTTGTCAGCATCTGGTACCTATTTCTTTTCCAAAGATGGAGAGGATCTAATGGAAATATGAGTAGAACAAAGCTGAAAAAGTTAAACCTTAACTGTAGAAGTAAAAAGTATATTGTGAACCTTGCTCTCTCTCTCTTGAAACTAAAATACTCTTTTTACTTTGTCCCATTTTTGACACATGCTGCAATTGCAAGAGGGATTGTGAGAGCTCTTATGGGTGGGCAAAGCGGGCACCGAGGTGCTGCAGCCATGTGCCACCACAGGTCACATACCCCTGCCCAGGGGAGTGGGGACATGAGGGGGAGGAATGAGAGCCTTAACCACTATCTGTCATGGGAACAGGAAAGCGGATTCACTCTGTCCTGTGTTTAAAGAGGTAGCTTTTCATTAGATAGTGTATTATTTAGATTCAGTCTTGTAATGGAGAGTGTTCAACACAGCCTGCTGTAGGAGTGTCCTTTATATATTATCAAAATTAAGTGTATGGCTTTTTACGGTGCAGTAAGGTCTACCAAAGTTAAAAGCTTTGGTAGGAAAACTCTCTGCAATAGGAACATTCACATTTATGTCCATCGCCATCATCGGTGTTGTTCTTCCATATAGTGTAGCAGTGCAGCTTCTCTGGCCAAGTAAAAGTCCTTACTCAAGACCAACTTCAAAAAACACATGTCCATAGTTTTGGTGTCCATCTTGAGCTTTTTGAACTAACCAGTCCAGTGGGATTAACAGTGCATGAAATTTGGTGCTAGGTGTCATGAGCTGGGCACTCAGATATATAGCGGAGAAATTAAAAACATTAGTACAAATCCACTGGTAGGAAAAATGGCAAAAAGGTTTAATGACTGATGTCTGGAGAGGAGCAGGTGCTCTAGTGTAGTGGTTGAAAAAGTGTTTTGTTTTTTTTTTTAAAAGTTTGCAGAAATGCCTTCAAGCCACATGACTTGATATGTAAGGCTCCAGAACATGAGCACTGGGTCACTAACACGCAATCGGCACGTTGGCAGCCCATGAATGTGAGCAGGGCACAACACACATGGCAGCTGGTTGTCAGAGCTAATCTGCAGCAACAGGTAACACTTGTACTGTCCTGGTGCCAAAACAGAGGTAACAAGCCCTGGTAGCAGTAAAGCAGTGACTAGGAAAAAAACCCAAGAAGCTCAGAGAGATAAAAACGAAGGGGAATCCTGGGGGTCAAAGAGTTAAAATGAAGTTTGAAGCTTGGCATTACTCATAAGAGACCAAAATCCAGGCAATGTTTTGCTAAAGAAAAAGTAAATAAATTACCAATTTGCAGGATATTAGACTCAAGAGCTTACAGAAACAACATCAATTGAAAGATTTTTTTTTTTAATAAGTGAATTAGTGGGGGAAAATCCCACAACAATGAAACTCGTATTCAAACATGACAGAGAGAAAGATATATTTTCAATGGTTTGAAGGAATATGAAGAGATTGAGATATGTTCCAAAGAGAGAGGGGGAAAAAAAGAAGATATCCACAACACAGTATAATCTGAGAAGCTCAAATGGAGTCTAATGTGGTTCCCAAACTGTGGAGATCTCATAAACACAGAGATTTCATTCAGCAATATAAACTCTGACATTTGACCAGGCAATTGCCTTGGGGGCATTAGCTAAAATAGCCTCAGCTTTAAAATTGAAATATGAACTTCTGAAGGCTTTGGTAGTTGCTTTCTAGTGACACTGAGACAACCAATATGAATAGTGGCTGCTGGATATATCACCATCCCTAATTTAGGAAGAGGCTGGTGATTTTGGTTATGTTTAGCCGCAGTCCCTCTCTTGTTTAAAAATGTTCTTTCCCTTTGGTTTGCACGTGCAGGTAGCTCAGCTGTCTTTCACCAACATGAAGACAGGTATAGTTTTCACCACGCTTTTTGCCTGTCAAGAAGCCAAACGCCTTGGTTGTTAATTGGGAGTTAGTGCACTGGGGCAGTGGTGCTGCTCCTCGGATGTGGCATTCACAAGGGTGATCCCAGTGATCCCGGAGAGGCTGGATCCTTCTGTGGCTTGGGGAGTGCCTGTGCAGGGGGGCATGGAGGTCACTGTTGTCTTCCATGTTGGGAGGAGGAGGCATCAGGCATTATCCCTCCCACCTGGCACGCGGATTTTATAATTCCTTTTTCTTGTAGAGTACAGTTTGGGTTCCTTTGTGCTGTGAGCCTCAGCCTGAGTGGCAACCCACTGTGGAGCAGCCCCTGAGGGTGAGCGACAGTTGCCAGAACAAATGCAATTGTCAGTGGTCTCTGGGGGCTGCAAGTGCTCTCTGTGGGGCTGTTTGGTGTCGCTGACCCCACACTGAATGAGGAGGAGGAGGAGGAAACTGCATTTGGCACTATCTGTGCCGGGTGAGGTGTAAATGTGTGCACAGTTCAGCACTACAGCAAGTGCTCTCCCTTTATAGGCATGCGCACTGCTACTGTATTTTTAATAGGTATGCTTTTTTCATCACGTTATGCAGCTCCAAAATCCTACCAGATTAACAGTGAGAAAATAAATATTTTTTTGTTACTGCTGGCGTCTTGATATCTTGGAGGAACGGGAATGGTAGTGATTTTAGTTTGCTTTAGACTATGCAGGTGAGCATCTGCCAGGACAGCTATGTGATTTTCCTACTTATGCCCAATATAATAAAGACAGGGAGCTGAACCAGCTTACAGGTCATGCTGTCTTCCTGACCACAAAGTAACGTATTTTGTGTGCTCCCAGGACAAGGAGAACATAAGGACCAGTTTGGTAATATTGTCAGTATGGTCTCTTAAACTCCATGGGCTCATTGTCTTCCCACACCAGCTCCATGTGTTGCAGGTCTCTGCTGACTTCAGCAGGACAGCAGGTGGGGAGGAGAGTCAGCTTGGTAAGTCACCCATGTATTGCACATCTGTGCTGGGTGTCTGTGGCCAGGTGTTGGTAACAGGGGGGGCCTCTGTGAGAAGAGACCAGGGGCTGCTTCATGCCAGACACCGCCAGAACCATCTCTACAACAGACCCACTGCAGGGCACAGCTGAGCCCATCAGTGAAGCTGGTAGCACCTCTGTGCAAACATAATTAAGAATGGGCAGAATTCTGCACAGGCAGTGAGGAGTGAGGGGAAAAAAGGGTGAAAGAAAGCCTCGAGAGCACCAAAGTCAGAGGAGAAGGAGGTGGAGGAGGTGCTCCAGGCACTGGAACAGATAATTCCCTGGAGCCCACACACAGAGAGGACCACAGTAGAGCAAGTATTTCCCTGCAACCCATGGAGAGGACCATGGTGGAGCAAGTATTTCCTGGCAGCCCACGGAGAGAACTGCAGTGGAACAGGTATTTCCCTGCAGCTCATGGAGGACTCATGCCAAAGCAGATACCCACAGTGGAGCCCATGAGGGTCCCCGTCCTGGAGCAGGTGGACGTTCCCTGAAGGAATGGCAACCTGTAGAGATCCTGTGCAGGAGCAGGTTCTCCTGGCAGGAGCTGCAGCCCCCATGGAGAGCCCACACAGGAGCAGATTTATACTGAAGTCCATGCAGCCCGTGGAAGGCTCCACACTGAAGTGGGGGGAAAGAGTGAGGAGGAAGGGGTGGCAGAGAAGAATTGCTACAAATGACTGTGACCCCCTGTTCCCGACTCCCTCCGCGCTGCTGGGGTGAGGGTGGTGTAGAGGAGCTGGGAATGAAGGAGCGAAATTGGGCCTGGGAAAGAGCAGTGGCAGAGGGGAAGGTGTTTTAGTTTTTATTTCTCGTTATCCAAATCTATTTTAACTGGCAATCAATAAAATTCATTTTCCCCAAGTCCAGCCTGTGACAATAATTGGTAAGTGATCTCCCTGTCTTTATCTTGACCTGTGAGCTTTTCCATCTTATTTTCTCCTCCTGTGCTGTTGAGGAGGGGAGCGAGAGAGCGGCTGAGCGTGCATCTGGCCAAGGTCAACCCATCACAACAATGTATGAGGGATCTGGAGTTGAGCTGAATAACTTTAACCAAAAAAGCATAAATTAAATATTCTTGTGTCTCCCCACAGTGTGCAAAGTGTTCAGTTTTGGCACTCTCCAGGCAGTAAGGTGGAGTATGTGTTACAATGCAAGAAGTCTGGTCCTTCCCTAACTTCTCAAATCCAAGCAGCCAGGACAAACCCCACTTCTTCCCCCTTGGCTCTCTCCCACCCTCTGTGGCCTTTTGCAAACCCGTGTGAGCAGTGGCCGACCCCGCTGCCTCACTGCACTCCTGCTCTCTGCAGCAGCCTTTAGAAGGTCAGCTGCCGTGGGCTGGTGGTGGATGTTTTTGCACGGCTCCTTTCTTTTTGTCTTCATACTTGTTCCCTTGGTTCCTTGTCAAACTCTACGAAAAGCTCTTCAAGGCCACAGAACAGGGGGCAGGTTTGGCCTCAAAGAATTTAAGTACCGTGTTTCTGTCTCTGTAGATCCCGGATGGTTGCTGTCTGTTGCTGTAAAGTGTCACACTCTGTATTGGTTGGTAACTAACAGCAACAACACTTAACGAAGTTGAGTGAGGATGATGTTTAAGCATTTCTCATCCTAAGGAGCTACCATGGCAGCTGTGGAAGGCTCCTACAGTCTGGATGTGCTCTCAATAACCTCTCTCACTATGGTTCACATTAAAAATTTTGATTATCTGTCAGACTGCTGCTCCCCTTCTCTTGAGCTATCAGAGTTGCAACACTCTGTAGAAGTCATTTACTTGCCAGCGGTACCGTTAGCCCTTTGTGAACAATTAAGCTGAGGTCGGAGGTTGTAATATATCAAAGTTGCGGACCGTATTAAATTTTATTTTTACTGAAAGGAACTTTTTGTCTCTTTTATCAGGAGGAAAATTAAGCTGTGAACTGGAATTCCATCAGCCTGTCTACTGTGAAGCCCTGTGGCTTTAGCAAAGGGGCAGCAGTGGTCAGAAATGACACTCAAAAGGTAAATTTATTTCTTTTTTATTAAAAAGGATAAGTTATGACCTGTACAGTATATCTTAAAGAAGGAGGGAAGTTAACACGATACACTGTATTTTCCCATTTCTTTTTAAAAGCCTGATCTTGCAACAGGCAGAGTTCTGGATGGGTGGGAAGAGAGCGCTGAGCTACCACTGAAGTTGCAGGGGATGGACGTACCCAGCCCCTATGCCTGCCCCACTGGCAGCAGCCTCTGTTTCTGGTTATTAGATGAAATGTTGGAGATTCTCTTATGATCTGAAAAGGGCATGGAAGTGTGAGCTAAATATTCTGCCTGTCTAATTATAAATGGATGAAGGGTTCGGGATAGGCTTTTGGAAAGGATTTTCTGTTTGATTCTGGAGTCGAAATTTTCTTGACGTAAAGTTTTTAAAACCTTTGAAAACACATCTTCGGTGTGGGCCTCTTCTCTCACCAAACCCAGTAGGAGTTTCACCATTTTAGATCACTTTCAAAAGTTCTGCTGAAATTTACTACTTTTGTGAATTTTTGCCATTCTAAAGAATTGTAATGAATTTAATAAATGGAAATAATTTTATCGTAAAACCAAACTACAGTGCAACCCTGTATCATTCCCTGGTTTCCAGAGAGCAGACGTTCTGTGATCTAAACACCAAGTAAGAAATTCCCAGACCTGCTGGATCTCCAGTCAGCACCCAGCCAGGATGACACTGCCTTTCACCTCTCTGGGGCTATATTCTGTTGTTTAGGGCAAGGGTTGTTTCATGGATCTGAGCATGCAAGTATGTGCTTGTTCTCTTCATACAGGTATAAGATAGCCCTCTTGGTTTTGAACATATACCAGAATATATGTGTGAGTCTCAATATCTTGCATGCTGATCTTGTGGCTGTTTACGCAACCTGCTCTGTTTGCATGCAACTGGCCAGCTGTGATTTACACATCGACATGTTTGATTTTGTGCGCAGTGGCTGATGGTATCAAATTAGGCTGCAAAGATCCAACGACCTTTTCATTTTTCTGTAAGATTAAAGGTTTGCCCTGCTATATTTGGCGTGGATTTCTCCTCCCCTCTCTGCTGCACAGTGTTATGTTCCACTCATCCATATCTCCTGTGTTTCCACCCTAAAGAAGGCGGAATTTCAACAGCAAGAAAAGGGATTCTATTGTGCTCTGTATAATTTGAAAAACACCCTGTGGGATGAATTGTGCAATTTTAATATTCATTATCTCGAGTGTAGACAATAGAGTAGACCGTAGTAGGAAAGACTGATTAGCAGATCACTGAAGATATTTTTTCAACTTGGCACATTATTTGGTGATAAGCAAGTAAAACAGTTTCTCAAGACTTGAATCTTTGCTATTCAAAAATGCAATGTAGTGGCTGTGTGGGAACACATACACAGGAGCTCACAAGCCATGCATGGACAGAACTTACTTGCTTTATAAGTCTTAGGCCTTACTCGTTAACAGCTGAGACCAAGAGATTTCTGTTGCTCCCTCCAACTCTAAATGACAGACTGGTTCAGAGGGGAGAGGGGAAGGGGAGCATGCAATCAGTCCATAAAGTGAATGGTAATGTTTTAATTACAATTCTATTGTTATTCTTCCTATTTGACTGTTTGGGGTTGTGTAGTTTGTAGTTTGCATATTCATTCCTTTAATTCTCACAAAGGTTTTGTTGTTGGTTTTGTTGTTTGGTAAAAGTTTGACTCCAAAAAGAGGGAAATGTGTTATTTACAGGGACTAAGGGAAAGAAATCAAAAAAGGGCTGTTTTCCCAATATTCAAAGATTTCTGCGGGGTAAGGATACGAGGTGGGTATAATTTTGTGGAAATAGAGATACAAAGACTTTTTTGTAGATGAGTACAAGTGAAATTATGTGTGGCAGCATGATTTGGGAGTGTGATGAAATTTAGCCAAGCAAAAAACTCCTCTAATCATCACCCAATGCAATGAAAGTGAACTGATAATTTTTCTAAAGCCTGCAGTAGTTGCCAGTTCCCTTTTTCAAGTGAAGCTTTCCAGGGTATTCATTCAGTTAAAAACCTCAGTGAAATACACCACTACATACTGGGTTAATTCCTTTCCCACAGAAGACATGTATTCACAATATTTTTTGTTTGTTTCTTTTTAGCAAATGACATGTAATTTGTAGCAGATTTCCAGCTCCTGTGAAAGAGAGAAGGTGCTTCTGCGTCACACAACCTTTGCATCTAAGGAAGTAAGTTGATATCCTTGTAGAAACACTATCACAACTACAACCTTCTTGACTGGTTCTTTATGTCCTCCTGTCAAGCATTATTCTCATTACACGGACACTTCTCAAGGTTTTGTGTCAGCGTGGATTAGACTCATAAGAGCATGCTGAGGCAGCGCGCAAAGCTACGTCTTCCATCTCCATGGCTGCTTTGAGAGGAAATGGGATTCCACTTCTTGCTCCGAGGTCAGGACAGTGGTAGAGGTCTTTCTTCAAGCCTAAACCAACCTCGGGTATTCTTGTGAGATGCACATGTACTGGAGCGGACTGGGGTAGTGTTAGCATAGACCAGGGCTTGGAAAATGGGGTTAAGTTTGATTTGAGGAACACTTTCTTTCACTGTAGAGTTATAAAGCCGTAACAGTCAATTCAAGCAGCAGCGCTCTGATGCCTTCTCAAAATTACGGTGTTCCGTGCACCTACTAGACACAATCAGGGAGCGGGGGGAGTCCACTGCAGACTCCACTCATGTAAGCTGTCTCCAGCTGTCACTAGAGATACTGAAAAGCAAGTCACCATCACAGGTATTTCCTGCTGCCGTCAGATGATGTGTAGTGACTAAAAGGGTTGCCAAGGATGAGAAAAGAACAGGCTGCAACAGCCAATATTTAATAAGTGCATCCTGAGATTTTTCAGAGTCATTTCCATATTTATACATACTATATTTTAATAGGGCTGTGCTTGCCCATCTGCTTTTTTTCCTAGCCTGTGCTGTCTCCAGGCCTGAGAACTTTGTTTTGCCATCGTGTTCTGTCTCACAGGCGTAGTATAATGACAAACCAATTCCCTTGCTTCCTAGTTAATGAATAGTCTCTATTTCTTTCAGGCAGGAGTGTTAAAGAAAGCCTAGCTTTCAGCTATTAAAAATATTCCGTGATATTTATGACAGATTTTCCACTTCTTCTTTCCTGCTGCATGTAATCTTCAAGATCATTAAAGGGAAATTCTGAGATTTTCCATGCTCAGTGCTAATGTAGCACTTGTTTCATAATGAAGCTTGAAATGGTGGGTTTTTGCTCTGCACACGATTAATGCTAAACTCCACATCCTTATCTGATAGAAAACACCAAGAGCTCCACTGAAGTAAATGAAGTTAGGATAATTTGCATCGGTTGAGGATGTGGCCCTATATCTGGTTGACATTATCATGCCTGCTACAGTATAGACACCAGCTGGGGTGCTGTTGTTTCATTCCTGTGTGGGGTAGGAAGGGCCTCAGTGGGGGAGAATGAAAGTGGAGAACGGCCATTGCTAGCACAAGTTAGGAATGAGCTGTTTGAAGTACAAGAGGATTGAAATAAAAAGGAAAACTCACCATAACGTAGTGAGATGCAACTGAAAGGACATGAACTTGGTGAGGTTGCTCCGCTTCATGTTACTCTAGAAGGATTAGGGCTCAGAACAGTTCCTCCAGCCCATGCCTGTGATCAGGGATGGGAAACTTCTCCCATGCCCTGGGGTTTTCAGGTCAAACTAAACTGCTTAGGGGCTATACCTCAAAGCCGTGTGGAGGCTCTAACTCCTGCTGTGCAAAATGCCCTGTTTCTCAGGTGGAGCTGGCAGGAACCAGTTCTTCAGCAGCTGCGTTGGCTTTCGATTTGCATTTGGATGAAAACCAAGAGGTTGCTTTTTTTCTCTCTGACCTTGAATATTGCTATCTCTCTATAAGCTGCCCTACTTCTTAAACATTGATGCTGTCTGCAGCAGTTCTGGTTCTGGGCTTTTGTTTCAGAACACTTGTGCCATAATATTCTCCACTGGAGGAGTCTTGCTAGAGGCACTGTCTCCCCTCTAGCCACAAAGAGAACTCATCTTGTCTTTGTGGCTAATGGAAGCTTCTGGGATTGTCATTCTGTCCAGCATGACTGAAATAGCTGTAAAATATGGTACGCATTTTTAGTAGGTTGCAACTGTCTTCCCTGAGCTGAAGGAAGACAGCCTATACAGCAAAAGAAATAATGTTTTTACTCAACTTTTTTTCCCCCCAAATAAATTTTTGCAGTAGTTTTTCATTACTTATCTTCAATAAAACAAAACCTTATAAATACTAGATCCAGCTGTTGTTACAATAAGAACAGAATTCCTATTGAATTGAATGAGGTCAGACTGGGGCTCCAAGTGAAGGTCAACACAATATTTAGATCCTTCTCACTCCTCCTTGCCCAATCCAGCAGTTACACATAAGAAAGTTGGCCAGCTGTGAGGTGGTAGTTCAAGAAGGATGGGTTTGCCTCAGAATCCATCGCTCCAGCTGTCTCAGGCTGTTGTGGTGAGCCAGAGGTTTGTGCTCTTCAGCCTAGGGATAGGGAATCACAAATGTGTGCTGAAATAGAAGCCAGAGTTCAGGGTGAGGACACAGTAGAACAAAGGCCATTGGTATGGGAGAATTACAATAAATGGCATGAACAAAGCATGATCATTTCATATTCTTGCCAAATGTGACTTCTGATTGTCACTTTTCTTGGGAATATGGCCTTGCTGAAAAAAAAGAGAGGGAAGCTGGTGATCTCTTTGGAATTAAAGGTTTAGGATATGACATGGGGAATTAGACATGGGCCTCTGTTAGCAAGAACGTTGACTTCTGTGCATAGCTCTGAAAATAAAGCCTATCTCCAGCTCAGTTGGGGTTTTTTCCTTCCCCTGAAGAACAGGCGTAGATGTCACTGAGGAGGAGAGTAGATCTCAGGATTGGAAACTTTTGATGTTGTTTTCAAATACAGTTGTAAAACTGAGTGATGACATATAGGTGTCCGCACCCAAAATATTTACAAATCAAGTTGTGTGGGTGCTTGGTTTTTATGGTGGCAATAAAATATTGCTTAGTATTTCCTGGCAATTTTTTAGGCCTCAGTAATTATTATTAAAAAGAGGGAGAAACAGGGAGAGAAAGAGGGAAGCAGAATTGGAGTATAATTCATAAGCCCTGCTTTTCCCCATGGTCTTACAGTCAACTGTAACATCCAGGCCTCTTCAACAGTCTTTATTATAAGCATGTGCCTTTGGCAAGTGGCTCCACTGAAGTCTGGGCAAGTGATGATGCCACTTGGAAGTCAACAGGAGCATAAGGTGGCAGTGAGACATAATGTGCAGAACACTAAATTGGGACTCACAGCATCAAGTCCCACTGTGCAGCCCCGGTGTGTGATTTGGATTCTCTCAGCCTCAGTTTCCTTCTGTGGAAACAGGGATGATCTCTTTTGTGAAGTTCTTTGAGGTCTGCAGAAGAGAAGTACTGTAAAAAGACTTGCTTGCTATTACGCATATCTTTAAAACAAAGCTTAATGCTTCAGCGCTTTGCTGGGCTGGGGTGAATGTGCTTAGCACTTCGTGTGATCAAGCTGTAGATTACACAGGCAGTGGTTTGTAATAAGAGCCTTATCAGTAACAAAAACCCTTCTGTCATTATCAGACAAGCAACAATCGTATTTTAAAATGGTTGCCAAATGTGTTTATTTGAAGATGGTTGTTTCTAGCGTGGCTCAAACCATTGTGTGGCAAGTGTTCAATTGCTTCCCACTAAAGCCAACATTTATAGCTTGGAAAACTCAGTTAGATAAATGTCACTTTCTGCCATAATTTGTGGAATCAATACAAACTGAGTCAAAGAATCACAAACAGTAATGTGAAAATAAAATGATCTGCGTTATGGTTTTTAAGTAAATGATGATAAACTAATAAATGCCATTAGCTGCTGCCATTACTTTGTTGAATTTAGCTGATGTTACTGTGTTGACTTTAAAAGCTATCAGCTTAACTATATAAATCCATTTGACATGTCTTTATTCAGATAAAACTTTAATACTGCAAGTGTAGCAAATTAGATGCAAATGCTCTTTTTATTTTAAGTATATTTAAAGCTGCCTTTTCAATGCAAATTTTACAGGAAATCTCAACAAGCTAGGACAGACATCTTAGCTGTCAGCGTGCAGCACTTTCATTTCGGTCTCAGGCATGGGAGCTGCGTTTTGTCCCTGCAGACTGAGATAATTAAAACTACAGAGAGATGGTTTTAAATATACATGATACACAGTTACTTAAATTGTGGGATAATGCATAAATGCAGCCCTTAACATTTTTGATAGCACAACACTGACCAGATAGGGTAGTGGAGAGGATTGTAGAGAAAAAAAAATATTTTTGTGTAAACAGCTTAATGGTTTTTTACTTTTCACCTGAATTATTGTGGAGGCACAGAAACACCAATTCGAACCCTGGGCTGTGAGTGCCCTCATTAAAAAGATACTGATATCATTAACTTTTTTCTTTCCTTTTTTATTTTAATTATGCTTTAACTTCTTTGTTTTTGAGCAGTCCATAACCTCCTTGGAATACATATCTATTTCAGCTTTCATTTGCTGAACCCCCTGAATGAGTTTATCCAAACAATGTGAATTTACTCAGATCTTTTTAAAATCCCACATCTCTTGTGGTTGATAAAGCTGACTTTAGCTAAGAAGAGTTGGATCAGGGTGATTTAAATTTCACAGTGAAAATGATAAGGGCTTTACTAGAAATAATAAGCACATTCAAATACTGTCATGGGCAAACAGTTGAATGTGCAGTGAGAAATTTGGCAAGGCTAGTCTTTTTCAGTGTTGATTTAATGAAGTAATGGATAGTAAAATAAAAAAAAAAAATAGAGACTTGCATTCAGAGGTAAACTTATGTTAATTCCATATCAGTAGTTTTATAAAGCTTTATTCATGAAAAAGCAGTATTAATGCTCTAATAACTTTTAAAATGTCACGCTGTTTAAAGACAACAAAAAACCCCAAACCAAGCCACCAGCAAGGGAAGGAGAAGGGTCTATCTCGGCAGCTCTCTACAAACTGCCTGGGTGATACCCTATTATTGTCATGGCAGTTTGTTGAGCCTGAGGATAACTTGTGTTTCAGGGAAAGAGAAAACCAAAACACCAAAAAAACCCACACGCATCCACTTAAGCTCCGGGGCAAACAATAATGGTCCACAGTTTAAAATCGGTTTGAACGTTTGCTTGTCCATTTGAACGAGAGAGAGCATCACCTTTCTCATTCAAATTGGGGTGGGGAATCCTCACAGCCCCGACTGCAAAGGAAGGCTTGTCTGGAGCTGTTACATTTGCAGGATCAAAAGGTTCAAATCTATGAATCCAGATGTGCTTTTGAGCGATCCGGCCATTGAATGGGGCGGGCGGGAGGGCAGCGGGGCAGGAGCAGGCGGCCAGGGTGTTTTTGGAGGCGGTCCTTGAGACGCTTTATAGCCGTCATTAACGGGGGTTGTGTACGGCAAGGAACCGGCATCCAGAATTAGTGAGGTCTCATCAGTGAGGCATCTGGAAAAAAAATAAATCTACTGCGTATGGCAGTTTCAAGAGGGGGCGAGAGAGGAGAAAAGGGAAGAAGCATCACTGTGTTGCCAAAGGGCTGAGGTTAAGAATCCCTCTGTGCAATTTAACAGTTTTTAATTCCTACATTTTAATGCCTCGCAGGCCATTGTGTCAGTCTACTTTACCTCCTTCCAGGAGCCATCTCGCTGCTGCCAAGTGGATTAGCTCTGCGAGGGGCTGCCGGCTCCCTCCCTGCTGGGGACCGCGTCTCTCCCTCCCCATGCACACACCGCTCTGGCCCCCCAGCCCCGGGACTCCCTCCAGCCCCAACCTGGGGCTTCCCAACTGGCAGCACCAAACGCTGAGGCGCCTGATGCCACCGCCCGGCAGGCTCTAAGTGGGATAAGCTTTGTTTTTCACAGGTGCCCCTATGATCTTTCTTTTCTTCCTTTTTTTTCTCTTTTCCCTTCAGGAAGGTGGTAGAAACCTAATAGAAGGCTTCCTGCCATCAGCGCAGGGGAGAAGTGGTCATTAGCAGACAGGGAGAGATCAATATTCCTGCCCAACCGTCCTGGTTGCAGTNTGGTCATTAGCAGACAGGGAGAGATCAATATTCCTGCCCAACCGTCCTGGTTGCAGTTCCAGTCAGTAATTATATAGCTGTTATAAATCCATGAATATCGTGTATAAGGAAAAACGAATCTCTTCAAAACAGCTTATTTCCATAGTTAATGACCAGAGGACTACAACTGACTTTGTCACCGGCAACCTCTTTGTGTTTGGTAAACAGATTTTGTAGGAATAAAATGATTCTAAGGTTAAAAAAACCCCCAAATTTAGGAGCTAATATTCCCCCATCCACCATCACACACATATTTCCTGCATTTGGCTCATTACTGGACAAGTATGTCCTTTAAGACCCAGAGATTAATGAGGCATTTTACGAGACTAATACATTTTAAATTTTAACACTGGAGTTAGCATCTATAATTGTACAATTATACGTTCGTTTAGATTTTTTAAAGATAACTAATCACAGGTGACTAGAACTGTGTGAAGAGGCAGAATTTATGTTTCTCCTGCTGTAGGAGTACTAAATCATGCAGGAATTGAAATTGTTTTCCTTATGACAGATAGCTCAGGCAAGATTAGTCAGTCACTGTTTCAGATATAATGCTTTTTTTATTACGCATACTTTATGCGGGACTATTCTATTTGTAACGTATATTTCTGCATACAGCAAATTATCTATTGTGTAATGCAAGGACCAAGAAAGAATATCATTAGTTCTTGCTATCCCGCGGTTTTGAGCAGCTGGTGAAATATATACCAATCATCCAACAGCTACCTTCATGTTAACATGGATAACAAAGCCTGAACGACTCCTGTTTGACAGAACTTTACCGTGTAGTAATAAATAAGGCTGAATTATTGATGGTGATAACTGCTAATATTATTATGACCTCAATTAAGTGCTTTTTTCAGACACATTAGCAACAAAAGGTCTTCTGCGCTCATTGCTGGGTTTTTTTTTTTCAAGTTCCACTTTACATTAAAATCGAATTGATCAAACCTATTTGCCATTTCGCTGTGAGTGGATAACCATAATGGGTAATCTATCAGCATGGTGCTCCCCTTAAAGCTATTAACACCTTTTGTTGTTTTACTCAAGTTTCTAAACGTGCTGAGAGGTTCAAAAAGGCAAACCCTCCAATCTGTTAGGATTGCACAGAGCTGTGACTTGTGGCACTCTTTTAATTACCATACTTTTTTAACTCGACGGTTAAATACTGATATTTCTGACACTAAGTAAGTCTTTATTTACTTATGAAGCTGTGAGACAGCTAAATTAAAGCTGATTAGCAAGATGGCAGCTCTGCTGCTTGCAGCTGAGGTGAGTTTAGCTGCAGCATGGCATCTCCCCACAGCTCGCTGCTTGACTCTTACTCACTGGGGCTGAGATCACTCAGCAGCGAGGCAAAGAAAGGGAGCTTAGAGTTTTCTGCCCTTTGGCAAATTGGCAAATTGTGTTAGTTACATGGATATGAGTGTACAGCGTGGAGCAGTCTGTTTGTTTGGGAGAGAGCTTTTGTAAAAGGCAGAGGGAGATAATTTCCAGGGACAGGCTGTGTGGTACGCACACTTGGGGAGTTTGTGGGATTACACTCGTTAAAAAGTGAAAAGCTAATGAAATAATCAGAGGGAGACTGAATAAACTGGAGAATACAAATATGGACTGGGTGTTGTGGGAAGGTTGTCTCTCTTTTCACCTGAGCCTCTGTTGATTTCTGCCCTTCTGGAACTGTTCCTTAGGTTTGAGTGTCAGGATTTTGGAGACGTGCCTTATAAGTACTTGTGTGGGGCTGAATGGCAAGGGCTGGAGGGAATTCCTCGTTTACCAGCTCACATCAAGCCTAGGCTAAGAGCCCTGTTTGTATAATACTGATGCAATGGCCAAGTGAGTAGGTGGTGCCTGTGTTCACCAGCACAAAGCCCTGGTGATATTCTTGGTGACCATCTCAACAGAAAAGCCTGGACAAAATAAGCAGGGAAGTCCTTTATTCCTTCACGTGTGTTTTTTTTTTATTTTTATTTTTTTCTTGGGGGGGTGTGTGTGTGTGGTGGTGCTGTGGTTTGTTGTTGTGGGGTTTTTTTTTGTTTTGTTTTGAATTCTCTCTGTTCATTAGCACTGCTAATAGCATTGGTGAGAGTGTCCTGCTCCTGGAGGAGGAGAAGCCCAGCTGGAGCCTTGCCCAGCATGGTAGGAGGGAGCTGCTATCTGCACAGAGCAGAGGCTCTTGTTGGGTTCAGGAGAAGCAGAAGCACTTTGGTGGGAACCTTTGTGTGTGGTTTGCACCGCGCATGCAGCTTTGGTGAGAGAACGTGGTTAATTTTCCTTAACCAGAAAAGGGGAAGGTCTCTGTCTCGCTGTCAAAATGCAGCCTCAGGACCATGCAAACCTGTTGCCTGTGTCATTTCATGTGAGAATGAGAGTCTCATGAGTTCATTCATAATTATTCTTACGTCAAATTCTTTTAATTGCAGAGTGCCACAAGTGAAGACAGGGATCCCAGTTCATTGCTGGCATGAGAGTCAGTGAAACTGATTTAAACCAGGTTACACCTTTTGTGACGTTAATGCCAGCAGTGGTTTGGGCCCTTTTGCTTCTACTTATATAATGAGTCAAAAGCAGGGTGAAATGAAGAAATATTTGTGTTGGCTTCAAGACCAGATTGAAGATAAATTGCTGTTAAGCTCCAGTTCTGTCTAGTTGTTGATACATGTAATATGGCAAATTAATTAAAAGCTTATACTCACAATATATAGGGATTTCAATTGTTTTAAAGTGGTGGTTAGTCTTTCAGCAACTAGAGGATACACACGACTGAGTTATTCCACTAGATCGGTGCTTCCAGAAGCCTATGTTTAAAGTAGTTTACCACACTTCCAGTTTCTTCATGTCAATCACCTTTTGTGCATTTTCATCATGTGTTGAACAAACCAGAGCTGTCCTTTGCCCATTTTTATGAGTGTCCTGCAAAGCAGGGTATGAAGTGGGTTGGTGACAGCTCATCCATCTCACTGTTTTTGAAAGGGATTCTCCTAGTGGACATCATGCAGAGAAGCATTTTTTGAAGCCCACCCACCTAGTCATAGACCCCCTTCAGAAGAGGTTGCATTTCCTAAGGCATTTCTTGGAGGGGTAAAGGTGCATCGTCAAACAGCAGATTTCTGAAATGTTGACTTTACTGATGCTGTTGTCTTAATGTAGGCTGTCGCTCATATGTCGGCTGGAATGGGAGTAAAGGCAACTTGCACAAGGGCAGCCAAAATCTGGGTAAAGTCCTTGTTCCCAGATTGTCTGTACACAGGCTGCCTAGACGTGTGTGCTCGTGGGTGTGGGACACACGCCACGTCACCAATTTTAAAGAAAGAAACATGTCAGTGTTCTTAAAAAAAAATACGGGTGTTTAGCAAGCTCTTGGTGCTGTCTGGTGAAGTTTCTGGAGCTGATGCTTTGCCTCCATCCCTCTCTCGGTGTGAGGGGTCAGTGGTGGGCAATGTCCTGCCGTCCCTTGCCGCAGGAGCTGGGTGGTGGGCACCCACCACCAGCCAGTGGGTGGCTTGTGCCTTTGGGAGGGTGTTGGAGAGGCGGAGGGTCATTTCCATGAGTGACAGTCCTGAGGTACAGACGGGGGAGATCATTAATGAAAGCACCAAAGCAGCCACATCTGTGATTGAATACTCTGTCTTTTAGTCCCTACTGCTGTGTTTACTGCTCCTTAATGTGGCATTGTTTACTCACAATTAACTCTTTACCATTAATTTAACTCTCAGACGCTGAATTGGTCACACAGACCCAGCTCCCAGAGCTGGGGCAGATGTGCTCTGCACACTTGTTTAAGCAGGGCCCTCCTTAGGCAGCAGCTCCGAGCCCAGGGTGGCTGCCGGCCACGGCCACCACTCTGCCCCACTCCCGGGACCCCTCTGTCCCCCTTCTGCCCCCATCTGTCCCCCTCTGCCCCACTCTGTCCCTATTCTGTCCCCCTCTGCCCCCTCTGTCCCACTCCCCGGCCAGCTGCTGTCACAGAGCTGTGGCGTGGGAAGCGATGATTCTCATCAGCCTAAATTTCACACCGGAGATAACGAATGCTTGGAACCCCGGAGATAAACACTTCCCCACCCCTCCCCATTAATTAAAACGTTTCTGTAAATTTAAACGGAGGTGGTGGCTATAATAAGTTTTGAACTGGTGACAAATGTCAACAGCAAAAGGCCCGAGATAAGGCCATGTCAGATCCATATGCGGCGATTCGTGTCTTCACCCTGCAGTAAGCTGGAGCATTACACCGAGGGGCTTCACGGTCAGCAGCTGTGGTTGACACCAGAGAGTTTAAGTAACCTGTAACAGGGGATTCCAGGGAAATGGAGAGGGCCCCATTAGAAAAGATAGTGGTATGTGCATGTCTCGTAATGAAGCTGGGAGCTTTAAGTGATTTTAACTATTTCGTATTTCCCTACACTTCTCTTTCAGTTCATTTGCCTAAAATAAAGTACTTCAATGTACGTAGTGTGTGTATCCATCTGTCCAATATATCTGTCCCAAAACTGGCAACTGAAGGGACATCCTCCTAGAATAAGCACAGATTTCTTTGAAAGCTTTTTTTGTCCTTCTCCCTCAGATCTTTGCTATAGTTATACCAGAGCCACTGTAGGCAATTATTTGGAGTATCCAACCCATTCTGTAAGATGTATAATTATTTCTAGTGGATTGTGTGGATGTGTTTTATGTTAAACATGAGACAGATAACGAAAAATTAGTGGCAGTGGAATTTCATTCCATACTGGGGCTCAATAGGTTTACACCAGCAGCTATGGGAAGTGCTTGGTCTTGAATCAGTCAACACCACAGTTGCATTGTAGCCCTTTCTACCCTCCATCAAGGTGTACAGAGCGGTAGCAAGGTCCAGATTTGCAAACTGGATTGTGGCTGGGAGGTTCTGCATGGGAATTCCGTTGCTGCAATATTTTCTCTGTGCAGAAGAAGCACAGAGGCAGAGACACGGCTGCCTGGGAACACACATCTAGTGTCTTCTCAGAAAAAAAAAAAGAAGTATCTTTCCTTCTTCCTTTATCACCTCAACTGAGCTTGCCAGAAATGGGTTGGTTATGAAGGTGGATTTGTGTCTTTTTGCACATGGAAAACTGCCTCATACAGATCCTCCTGAGGATTCATAGGCTTTTGGACACTCCTGACCAGTCCTTTATTTAAAGTGGTGACTCTGAGTGGGCAGCTGTGCTGATCCCCTTTTGGATCCCTGGGCCATCAGTTCTGGCACTGCAGAGAGATGGTTTAATTTGAATTACTTGGTATTTATGTACCAAGGCAGGAACTCAGTCTCTGGTTGTGGCTTGGGTTTCCGTGATCAGGTCTTTAGGACTTATCTGGTTGGTCTTGGTTTTTTTTTTGGTAGTACTTATGTACATATGACTGTAGTAGCCACTCAAGAGAGCAGATCAGTGGGCCCTTTCTGATGGGCTCAGGGTGCAGTCTGCTTTTGTGAGGCATCATTAGAAAAGATGGCAAAAAAAAAAGAAAAAATGGTTTTTTTTTTTAACAATATAGGCTTAGAATTCCCAAATTCCCCTCGAGGCTGGTGATATTCAGTGGCCATTCATAATCACTTTTTATTTATCTATTTTACAATTTTTTTCCTTACATTAGATTAGCTCCTGTTACATACTAATTATCTAAAATGTTATTACATTATTAGGTATTATTTTCAGCTCAAAACAGCAATAAAGTCATTATTTCAATTATTTAAAATAGAGCTGTATGAGTGGTTCGAAGTGAAAAATTTATTTGATCAACTTACCTTCTTTTGGTAATTGCAGTATATCTACAACTGTGTTCAAATTTCTATAAATTTATTACTAGACAAATACATTGTGCATGTTTTTCTCATTGAATTGATCATAATTTTGAAACTTTGATCTGAATGTAGGTGCCTTATTTCTGACTGTCCAAATAAATCAAAAGATATTGTGCCTGTTCTTATAAGGCGAGTCTTGTAAGTACTGCGCAAATTTCCAATCTGGTTCCAATAAGTGGTTGTGTTGTACAGATTTGCCTTTTAAATTCTCCTTCTGTGAAAAACAGTGAAAGCAAATCGTTTGAATGTGTTTAGGAAGTAAACACTGGCCATAAAACGACAGAAATGATTCTATTTAAAAATTAAAGAAAAAAAAATTAATAACATTTAACGTATTTTTACACTTACCCTTAATGGGTTTCAGTCAAAAAACCAGTGTAAAGCTCACAGGGAGGCTGCAAGGTGCTTACCTTGCTGACCTGGAACTGTGTAGCACGTGTTATTGATGCTACCTGAGATGTCTTTCCATTCACTTTGCAGGACATGGAAAGAGGTGCAGAGCTCTTGCCTTGCACACTGTGCCAGCTCCATAAACCTCAGCCCATGGTTTAAAACTAGCAATGCATTTACTCATTTTAGCTTCTGTGTGGCTCCTAAAATGCCCATTGGCCTATTGCAGATCCTTGGGAGCCATTTTTTTCAGTGGTGCCCAGTGACAGGACAAGAGGTAACGGGCACAAACTTGAATACAAGAAGTTCCATCTAAACATGAGGAGGAACTTCTTTCCTTTGAGGGTGGCAGCGTCCTGGAACAGGCTGCCCAGAGAGGTGGTGGAGTCTCCGTCTCTGGAGACATTCAAACCCCACCTGGAGACGTTCCTGCTCTGGGTGGACCTGCTGTGGCAGGGGGTTGGACTAGATGATCTCCAGAGGTCCCTTCCAACCCCATAGCATTCTGTGATTCTGTATCTGAATTGAAAATATGTCTTTTCTCATCTTAAGTCTGTTCCAGGAAATTCTACTGGAATTCCATGTACTTAGAGACCTCTTGCCCATCAATTCTGGTCTCTAGCCATCATACTCAACCACTTTGTTTCATCTTTTCCATTAGCTGGTGATCAGTGACCTAAACGAAGTGACACTATCAGCCTTCCCTGACTGGATGAGCACACTGCATACCCGCACTTGTTTCCTGGTGGTACTTCCATGCAGCAGTGCAATGTTAATTATTTTATCTTTTTTTAAGGCTATCTGCATGATTAGCAACCCAGGTGACATTTTCTAAAGTAACTTTAGAACCAGATGGCTGGTGAGTGTAGAAACACTAAAAGCAGAGGCATCAGGGCAGGGAGGCAAGTGGAGGAGAGCAGGCTCAGGAGTGCTCCCAGAGGTGGCTCCAGGAGTTGACAGAAGTTGTCCTCAGTGGGACACGGGAAGCAGAGCGACGTACTCTGTCAGGCCTGTCATTACTGCGAGAGAATTACGGGACATTAATCCTTTTGAAATGCCCTTGCTAATTCTTGCGGTTTTGTTCCTGGGAGCCCCGGTTTCTCCTCCCTTGAAGCCTACACATTTTATTAGGTATTGTAAGTGGCTACACCTGCAGTTTTAAATGACTAACACAAATGTTATAATGGTCGCGATCAGTCAAAGAAAAAGTTCAAAGTTCAAAGGTCAGTCTTTTGTAACTGGCGAGGAAGAGCTAGGGGATAATAGCTTGTTAATGTTATTTACCTCATTCAGCTGAAAAACTTTCTGTACGACTCTGTTGTGTCAAGCCATTTTCGTGGGCAATTCTGGGCATTGTCATTTGAATAGGGGTTAAATTATTCTGTTTTGTCATTAAGTGATCCTTGATTGGCAATCCACTACACAATGGGTGATCATTAGGGAAAGGCCATAAAACTGTTACACCATTTAAGAGTGAATGGTGAATGAAGCCAGATATCTCCAGGACCTGTCCCGGTCCCCCCCCCTCAACTCCAGCTGCCGGAGAAGCAATTTAAAGCAGAAACATTTAGAGGTTTGGAACAATCATTTCTTTAATATGTTTCACTAATTTTGTTTTGAAAATATTTACACTGAAATGAACAGTAGACAAATCTGCTTAATTACCTACAGCATGTCTGGCATTGTCAGGTCTCCTGATTTTACCAGTGCAAGTGGTGCTCTATTTAAAACCCAGGCTGTATCAAACCTGCCACTGTATCAGAACTTCAGTCCTAAAAATGAAAGCGAAGTGTGACGTGTTACTTCCAGAGAAAATTGTGAAGATGAGGCAGAAGCCCAAATAAAATGTGAACTTGAGAACTGGATGCTATAGAAAGAAATGCCTCTTGCTTAATGGAAATGCCTGCAAATGCAGAAGCTAACCGTGTTCAGGGCCTGAGCCATGGCTTTTGGGGGCCCCAGGCTGATGGCTACCATTGAGATCCAAACTTGTGCTTTCCAACCCAAAGTCCTCTATTCTGCCAACAAAAATGACAACAGGCCTTGCAGTCTCACTTTAAATCACTTGAATTGCTGTCATGCTTATGGTAGGCCATAGCCAAGATTGTACAATACGTAAGGCGGTGGTTCTGCTGTGGTTAGACTTGTCTAGGTAGGACTGCTGCACTCCTCTCCTCTTCCCCCAGCATGGACCTGGCCCTGGCTTGTGGCTAACCCCATGTTGAGCCATTTCATCCCACTGGAGGAGCAAGGAGGCACGGGACAGGAGCACGTGGCTTAGACAGGTCAACGCTGGTCCTGGCTTGCATCAGTTAGGTTGTTGTGGGACCAACACATGAGACAGCACTCACGTTACAGCTAATCGATGGCTTCCATCCAGCTCTACCTGATTTTACCTTTATCCTTAGTTTCTGCTGTCATGGTGCTCCAGGTGACCCTTGGGGACTGGGTTTTCTAACAGCTGTTCAGATAGTTCCAGCCATGCTCTTGGGAATGGTGATTTTTCCATGACTGAAAAGGCGACATAGCTTTTAACTAAAACCTTCAGAGCTAATTAACTGCTTAGTGATTTGTCCTTGCTTCTTCATATTCCAATTATGATTGTGGTTCATCTCACTTGAGAAAGACCATGCTCCGTGGCCTGCAAAGAGACTTACTTCTTCAGCTACAATTAAAGATAGGGTTCTTTCCTAGTAATTAAAGATACGCTGGTGTGTGCTGTGTAAGTGGGCTACAAACAGCCCACTGTTGGCTGGGGAGGCTGGGACCTGGGGCGAGTTCTGGCTGTGTTTTCCTGTACCCCCAGATGTGTAGTTAGATACCAGGTCTGCAAACATTCGCTCTTCTGCTTGACTTGGAAGGATCCATTGTCTTTCAGGGCCTTTGGAGAGTATCACGGTGATGAGTGTATGAGATCAGATGTAAATCTGCCTATAAAAGGGAAAAAAGAAAAGCAATAGGAAAACATCCACATTTCTACATTGAAGTTCCAGCATAGCAATAGTCAAAGATGTTTTGAATAGCAAGAGACAAAGGTGTTTTAATAGATTCCATGTATTTTCCAACATTTGAATTTCCCTTTAAACTTGTACTAGGTAAATGTTACTCGGTTGCCCTTTTAGAAAACAACAATTTGACTTTTTTCCCTCTTTGTATTCTGACAAATATTGGTCTTGATGAGTGTTAAGGGACTAAAAACGCTAAACATCAAAGTGCTCATTATCAACCAGCCAGCTGCACTCCTCGCCGCACCTCCTCATCACACACAAACCTGATCTTTTCTGTGGGGACCGCCCCCCCCAGAGACACGGAACAAGTTCTTCTCTATGCTAACAGTGCACAACATTGTCAAATGATGTGTAATGATTTTATAATGTGAACTAATGCCACTAGGGACCGAACTGAGACTTCTGATTTCATTACACTCACTGCTGAGACTGGTTTGGAATATGAATTTGGGGCAAAGATAAAAGGCTACGTTCATGTCCTTTACCCATCAGCTCTCGACCAGTATTATTTGGCGTGGGTCCAGACAAGGATCCTGCTCCAGCTATCTAAAGCAAAAAAAACCTCCTTGCGATTGATGTTTGTTGCTATAAAACACTGAGAGTGCAAATAAGTACCTTTGACTAAGTAAACCCTTGTGCCATGATTGAAATCCTAGCATAAGTCAGGGGAAACTTCCCTGCTGTGTCAGAATCAGCCCTTTGCTGTTCCTAAAAGCTACTTTTTGTTAATACTGTGTTGGTGTTAGGATAGTTAGAGGTGGGATTTTCTTCTTTCTGTTTGTTTTTAATTGAAATACAGGTATTAGTTAACCTTTAATTTAGAGATAGCTCTAGAAATGTAAAGACCCCAGACATACGTATACTGTGCACTAAATTTATGGTATATTCTGTTGAACTAAATAAAGTATTTTTATACAATGGCAAAAACGTAACCACACTAGCACATGGTGTTCCTTTACCTATTATTATCTTTGTTACCATGAAGCCTATGATACCTGTCTGTTTTAACTGATTTCATCTTTCTATGTCCTAGGATAAATGACTGTGAAAAATAGAAAAAAATGCCATAACATTTTTCTCTGGAATGAATAATATGAGAATTAACTTCCTTCTTTGTTCTGATGTAAGGAGAAAAACCCCAGGCTTTCAGTCAAATTCTCATCTACTGTAAGTATGTCTGTTTCTATTGTTTTCAAGACAGTTTATCCCATTTGTACCAGCAGCAAATGTAGGCCATGCTAGTGACAGCAGTGAGATGAACATCCTGAACATCTAGCTAATTTTCAAATGTAATCTACCTGTTAATGTGTGATATGGGAACTAAGTGTCCTTTATATACTCTTAAAGCACTTCAGATGCAGGAGGGATAGAAACTAATCCACCTTCGAAGGTAATTATATTGGGAATTACACTACTTCATGCAGGAAATTGTGTTTAGTACCCTGCCCCTTTTTTCCAGCAGTGTGCCATTGTCACTATTTTAGATACAGGTAAGAGTTAATCATAAGTAAATTAAATTCAATATATGAAATAGAAAGGAGAATCCTTACAAAGATATAAAAGCATCTGAAATATAAGTGGCGATTAAGCTTGTTTCCTCTTGTGCTTATACATACTGGACAAATGATTTACTTTCATCATCTAATATATTTAAACTATCTTGGTTGTAGGGGTCAGAGCCGCTGTGAGATGGGAGGAAAGACAATACTAATCAAAAGTAAACCATGCCACTTTTTTTCTTTAGTGCCGCTAATCTTAATTGAATCAATCTCATGGCATATGTTGACAGTGAAAGATTGCTCGAACCTGGGAGGCCAAGCTGGACAGAGTTTCCAGAATAAATAAGAAAAAAAAAATCTTCCTTAATCATTAATTTGTTCATTCACTCCCATTTGCTTCCATTCTTCAATGTCTTAGAAGATGTACCCCATGCAACCTTCCTCTTCAGCAATCATTTCCAAGTGTTTCTCCCAATATACTCATGTGTTTTTGAAGAAACTAATTTGCCTGAGATGAATACAGCAGAGATGCTTATCTTTTATCTGTTTCTTTGAAGAGAAATGTAGTTGGATTTTATAGAACTGAGCATTTTGTGAAAAAGAATAGCATTTCTAATGAGTTGCAACAGAACTGAGTTCATTTTGGAGCTGAAATATTTCCTGTTAGAGGATATTAGGTAAATCCTATTTAGAGTAGGATGGAGTTGAGTAGTTAACAACCTATTCAGGGATTCACAGTTGCCCTGGTCCAATAAAAGTAAGGCAGAGAGGTGAAAAACCTTTGAAGTTGGTGGAAAAACTAGAGAATTTCATGGCCTCTGGATCAGGTACCCTGCAAATATATCTGAGGGTTTCACGACGTTATAATAATAACACCAATAAATAATTAGTAATATTTTATCAGATTGACTTTTCCTCCAGGATTTTATTGAGTTTGGTAATGTGAAAATTCCCATCAACTGTTATGTTCATTTTATTGTTATTTTGATGCAACTAAACAGGCAAGCTATCTGTGCCTACACACGCCTCATTCCCCAGTTTCCCATCACTTTATATATATATTGCATTACATGTTTGTCAACATTACAAAATTACTTAAATAAATTTGTTAACGCACAAGACGGGGGGCGGCACTTAGTGTATGAGCTATTATTTCTGTTCTGGTCTTCATCTCTGCAAATGTTTGTGTTTGCTGAACTACAAGTGTAAAAGTCTGAAAATCCTAATGGAATGTGAAAGGGTAGAGGGCTCCTTGAAAAACCAAGGACTTAAGAGCTATGCTGAAGTCTCTCTAAAAGTAAGGCTAGATTAGACTTATTCTTTCTAACAAATAGTTTTAATTAAATAACGTTGGTAAGACTGTGAAGTATAAGGAGAAAGGTTTTGATGAACAACACTGTTTGTATTTTATGTAATCCATTATGGGCCCATATAATTTAAAACATTGCTATATTGTGCATTAATAAGACTCTCATTGTATGCAATTAAATGGTATTTGATGATGAAAAGCAGATTTACTGGCAATGTGCAATAAAATCTCTAGTGTAGTAGCAGAACCTCACTAGAGTTGTAATTGTTTGTGCTGAGCATATATTGTTTATGCTAAACTTAAGTGTAACAGTGTGTACATAACATCCACTTATTTTACCAATACATTTATTCTGTCTGTAAAGCATCTCCATTTTATTATTCCATTTGATTTGGGTAAGTGCAGACAGTTACTCTCTTAAGAGAGATACTCTCTTAAGTCATTCCTGAGGGATCGATTGCACTGTGTAACTTGAACTTCTTCCCAAAGCAAGGAATTCACATTTAACTTCTTATGGTGGCATTTAAAAAATAACAAGTCAAATCTGGTTCTCAGAAAGGAAAAATCCTTTATGCTTTAGTAGCCTAAGCCAGTGTAATTTATAAGAAGACCCAAGATATTAAATAGGAAAAACCCAAACCTTTCAAATGACAAACAAATCATTTAATCCATGCTTAAAATCAGGACAGCATATTTGGTAAAGTCTCTTCCTCAAGCCTACCCTCTTTTAAAAGTGCCATCTTGTTTTATTTTGATGTATATCTTTGTAGCAGAATAATTAACGTTTTACAAATCAGTGATGCTGAAGTTGTTCACATTATTCTGAGGGTAATAAATCCACATGCACATAGTTTTGTATTATAGAGATCATTTAAGTGAGTGTAATTTTAGCATTTTGATGACAGTTTTAGGATCCTACCAAGCAGTGATAAAGCTAGCAGTTATACTATGTGATAATTCTGCCTTTCATTATAATGCAGAGTTTCTCCATACTAAATCAGGCCAAGATGCAAGCTATTACCCCTGGGCAAAATTCATTCATTATGCATGTACGTTATTCCTAAAATTATTGATAATACTTTTCATAATAGTTATTTTTCATGCATTAACTTTTGCAGCTATATTAGTATTAAGGATACGTTTATTAGTCTTGAGTATTTCTTGAATAATAAATACAATCTCAGAGCCTCTTATAGTTTCTTTAAGTTGAAAGCTATTGTCAGTTATAATGCTGTAAGCCCACAGTGCAGTTATGAGGTGGCCTATTAGGCTGTGTTTAAAGAAAACATTAGCAAGAGGGTAATGAGTGTCCTGTGCGTCACTGCAGTGGGGTTCAAGACAGAAACCTTTTTTTGCTGTAAGGAAAGGAAGAAATGGTGCTGCTCAAGCTGATTATGTTCCACGAGCGTAAACTTGGTACAGGCTCGTTGCCTTCCTTTATACAAGATGTGAATGTATCAGCTGCTCAGAAGAGCCAGTGGCTGAAGCCCTTGCCAGGTGGGAATTTCAGCAGGTCGCAGGCTGGGTTTTGCTGGCAGACGTGCTCAGTTGCAACACAGGAGTTGGAGGCCCAGGCTACGCTTTTAGTGGTGTCTTAGGCAGTTCTGAGGACACGTGGAGAGGAGCAACAATTCCCAAGTAATTTATTTCCTTACCTGCTCTTTTATTGCCTTCCTCTTGAGATCATTGTGGTCTGTAAGATTAACTGCATTGAAAACCAGCAATTTCCAGGGTGGATCTTGCCATTTCTTTCTTTTTTGCCAGATGTTGCATGTGAGATGATGTCATCTCCTCTGTTACTAATTGTCTTGTGAAGCCTGGTCACAAGAGAGGCAACTCAATAGGGGCAGCGTGGCATAAGAAGAGGTTTTTGGATCTGTGGGGCTGGATATAAAGTCCAGGATACGTCCTGTCTGCTGACAAGGCATTGTCTCTGTGATGTGTGAAAGGTGGTCAGATGATTCATCTGTTGGGCTTTTGACGGGCTACAGTGACATTTACTGTCACTTCCACTCTCACCGATGGTGTACCCACGGCAGAAAATGGGGTGGGCTGGAGGGAATTGTCCCCAAGGTCAGCTCTGCCCTGCAGACCCCGGAGTGGACCTGGTGGAGGGAGCAGTGGTGGCTGAACCAGATCTCTGATCCCTGGTTGGGTGCATGGGAGGAGAGGAGAGGAGAGGCGTGCTCTGTTCTCTTTCTTCCCAAGCACATTTGCTTAGAGGGTAGGTACAGTTCAGCCCTAAATCTCTGTTTCAACATAGCTTATTGTTTAATTAAGAGATAAATTATTGTGTGAGGGTTAGAAAAACGTGATGATTTCTTCCTTCTTCCTGTCTTCTGGCATATTTACTAGTACACCATTGTGGTTCATTTCTTCATGTGCTGTTGTCTCCACAGGAGCCCAGCACTTCACTTTCTCCTGGTCTGGTAGTAGAAGGATTTTGGTCATCTTAGTAGCCATATGTGAGTTAGTCTCAGGAAACAGTCCTCAGCTGGTGTTATGGAGGTCTTATTTAAAAGTTTGAGAAAAGGAGTCACCAAAGGGACATAGCATCAGCGTAAATGTCATTTACTCGTTAGTGTTTACAGAAGGGAAGGCCAGAACTGAGCTGGACAGAGGGAGATGCAGTGCAGCAGCAGGTGGGACTAAGGAAGCTGTACATCACCTTTATTCTCCTGGGAACCAGTAGCCAGTCCAGCTCCAACATGTGCTTGTCCTACAAGATCTTTATCTGTCCCCAGCATGCTATACTTTGGCCTAGATTCATCTCACTTAATTTCAAGGACTTTCTGTGACTGTAGAGACAGCCTAAGGCAACCAAGTTCCCCATGTAGGGAGCTAGCTGCCAGTGTACATCTAAGTCTCTTTCCTTAGCCTACTTTCTTGCCTCCTCGTAAGGGATGTGGTTGGAATGAGATGAAGATGGGAAAAGAGCTAGCAGGGTGGCAAGAGGAGACATTTCCCCCCACCATTGGCTGAATGGCTCTCATACCTCCTACGTGTTTGGAGAAGAGTAAAGGAGTACAAGTGGAAGTGAAAGCTATCCCTCAGCAGGTCCCTGCACTTCCTCCATCTCCCATCTATTTTTAATGGGACACCAAACAGCTGGTGTAAGAACAAGCAGAAGTAGTCGGCTTTACTCCAGCTGATCAAGTAAAACTAGGAAAAGGTCTAGTGTTCGTTAGACATTTTGTTATCTTCCAACTGTAAGAAGTGCTTTCTTTGGGGAATAACTTCAGAGACTTGGATTTTCATGGTTCGCTAACTGTAATAAATAAATCTGAATAAATCCAAACTTCAATGCCAAGGACTGAATCAAACCCACTTATTTTTATACTGAAAATATCCTGGCATTAAAAGGCTTAGCATGTTGGGCTGTTCTGTTTAACAATGAGGTGATAAACGGTGCAGATGACTGTAGTAGTAACTAAAAAATGCTAGAAGTCTTCTGTAGCTTCCCTTAAGGAGATAGTTTGAAGTTGCACGCTCAGACTTTTTCTTCACATGACTAATCCACTCTCCTGTGACCTATCTTTAGTTTGATATTGAATCAGGAACAGGAACTGTAGCTTCAGCTGACCCCAAACATTTAGTTACATTAATCACAGGGTGTTTTTGGACTCTGAGCATACTGAATGAAAGACACTTTCTTTGCGAGACATTGATCAAACAGTCTACAGGTATCAGTACATCGAGGCACATTAATCATCTGGTGCATTATCAGTTCCACCAGGAGAATATGTAAATGTGATTCCTGTCAATGATAAGGGAAAGCAGAATTTATTTTTAAAAGTGGTCCATCTGGAGCTGTTGATATAATCTTACCTAAGACAATAGGTTGTAAAGATACATTTTAGCAGGGCTGCCAATGAACATAAAGAACAAGCAAATTAAAGCTATCCAAAAAAAAAAAAAGGGAAAAAAAGGAAAAGATAGTGGCTGTACTTGAGTCACTTGTGGGAATTGCTGTGGAGGAGACTTTTTCTGCTTAAAAAAACCCTGCAGTTTTATGAAAGCTCTTATAATTGTTCTGTAACCACAAAAGCTTTGTTTAAGAGTGAAGCTATTCTTTTCTCTGCTTCAGTGCTCTTGCCCTAGAATACACCTGTGATATACTTGCCTTGTGGCTAAGGATGTGATGCTCATACTTAGTGCGAAACTCTGAGGCAATGGCTCACCTTCGCAGGTGGCTCACCTTCACTCATATTAATGGGGCTGCTTGACTGAGGGATGCAACGTGCATCTTGCTGAAAGCATTTTTGCACAGACCTTCTTATATCATTGATTAATTTACTCTATTTCTTCACTTCTCTTCCCCCCCGCCCTTTTTTTTAAAAAAAAAACACCTGTGCTAAATTGGTACTCTGCCAGAGGGGCAACCACACAAATATGTATTCTGTCAGTGTGGGGGTGTGAAAAGCTCATTCTCCTCTCATGAAGACATGTTTTCTGGCAGAAATATTTCTTGAGGCCTTTCCTGAGGGGATTAGAGACCTGGGGCAGGGAATTTGGTAGAGAATGAATGTATAAAATGGCCATCTCATTTCTACTTCTTGTCTCTTTAGTGTTCTCTCCCATTTTCCCAGCATCTTTGGGCTACAAAAGTGGAACAAGTAGTCCTTCAGGAGGATGAGTGCTTGTCTTTAAAGAGTATAGAATCATAGAATGGTTAGAGTTGGAAGGGACCTTAAAGATCATCTAGTTCCAACCCCCCTTGCTTTTGGTCCTTCCCATTCCTGGGGGAAATGCGGTGTGATCAGTATGCAAAGGGTGAGGACAGCGGTTGCTTTGGATCTAATCTTGGCTCTGCTCAAGTCAGGAGGAAGTTCCCTGTGGTGAAGGATCACAAAACATTTTAGGATTTCTGAGCAGTTTGAGGGGTAAATGGGCCAAATTTTGAAATTTTTGAGGAAACAGTGCTAAAAAGTATTTTTGAGAGATTAGGTGTATGAAGTTGTGCAATTAATGCCTCCTCGTCTTGTAGCTGAGACAAGATCACAGGATCTGTGTTTTCTCTCCTTACAAGACAGCATTTGGCTCTGTCCTATGGTCAACATTATGGTTCTCATTTAAATGTGGAAGAGTTAGGAAAACTTGAATGTAATTGTAGTGTGTCTGTATAAACAAAGACATGATTAACTGCACATGCATGATCCGGCCTGGGACGCTAGCAAGGAAAACAATGTACAATTTCTGCACATGCAAAAATCCTCTTTGAATGTCCTTCCTTTTGCATGTTTAATATTGTTTGTCATCACTTTGCGACCATGTGCCCTTCATAGTTATATTTACAAATATTTTACTTGTACTTTTTTCAAGGTCAAAGGATTATGTCTGCACATTTCAATCATTGGTCATGCAGTCTATTACAAGTGCCTTATGGATTCCCTTTATCATATCTCGCTGTTGAGCAACATCATAACATTGCTCTTAAGTGAAAGTGCTTGTTGAAATGCAGAATTTTTGTAGAAATGGCCCAAGCTCCCACTAACTTAAGGATAGAGAGCGTGCCAGGGTGTCCTTGGGACGCTCAGTATGTAGCTGCACCTGCACAGATAATGCTGTTAATGACATTTTAATATAAAGTTTTAAACGTTTTAGGTTTACTCTTTAAAGGGAAGAAAATAGGTACAAAATTTCTGGTTAGCATTGCACTTTGTTCTTCTGAAAGATCTTTCAGGAAAAGACGAGCTACTGACATTTTAACCTCATGAAGTTCAACCAGGCCAAGTACGAGGTCCTGCACCTGGTTCATGGCAATCCCAGGCACAAACACAGGTTGGGCAGAGAATGGCTGGAGAGCAGCCCTGAGGACAAAGACCTGGGGACATTGGTGGACGAGAAGCTCAACATGAGCCGGCAACGTGCACTGGCAGCCCAGAAAGTTAATGACATCCTGGGCTGCATCAAGGGAAGTGTGGCCAGCAGGTCAAGGGAGGGGATTCTACCCCTCTACTCCACTCTGATGAGACCTCATCTGGAGTACTGTGTCCGGCTTTGGAGTCCTCAGCACAGGAAGGACATGGAGCTGGGTTCAAGACCAGGCTGGATGGGGCTTTGAGCAACCTGGTCTGGTGGGAGGTGTCCCTACTCAGGGCAGGGGGGTTGCAACTTGATGATCTTTAATGTCCCTTCCTTCCAACCTGAACTATTCTATGATTTTTCCTGTGTCCTCTTCCACTTCTCTAGAGAGGACAGCTGGAAGCTAGTTAGATGTTATTTGTGCAGGAAGTCATGTGGGCTTTCAACATGCCATGGACACAGTCAAAACAGTAAAAGAAACTGAAGGACAGTTGTCTCTTAGTTGTTCCTTAGGACAGGGAACAAACTATATAGGCTAAACTGGTATATATTATACCACTTGAATCTCAAACTGGGTCACAGGAAGCTTTAGGAATCTGCAGGCTTAATACACTGGGTGAACCTATGCCAGCTGAAGTCTTCTGGGAAACCAGGGAGAAAAAAGGGACCCTCAGAAATGACCAGGAATCCACAAGGTTTCTAGAACAAGAAGGAAAACTTACAATGCCTGTAATGGTCATGATAGATTTCAACCCACAGAGCTCAGGACTCCAAGGCTACCTAGGAGAGCCCAAAATCTGCTGGTATTTCAAGGTGGCATAGGACAGTGGCTGGGTGGCAGAGAGATCCCAGGGCCAAACCCAACCCTGCCTGAGCAGGGGCTGCATGTTAAGCACCTTTTACATTGCTAGTGAGAGCTGGAAATGACAACCCAGGAGATTGTCATCCGTTGCACATATTCCTCTCTTCCTTTCCCTCGCCCCTTAGTTTTACTCTTTTCTCATTCTTTAACTCTTTCTTTCTTTCACTTGTCCTTCTTTTAGTTCTCAGTTATAATATCACAATGGAGTATTTAAGAGTGTCAGTAATGAAACAGGACTTGTGCTGCCAGCAGTCATTTTTCTAAGGTGTAATCAACTAACTGATAAAAATAGCTGATTATAGCAGCAAGTTCAGGCTGCAGCAGTAAAGGGAGGCTTAGCGTTTCCGTTACAAGGCTCATTATTGAGAGGTTTATAGCTCAGTTATTAAAAAGAAGGTGCTATGAAATTTTCCATTTGTTACTACAGTAGAGGGAAGGGTTTTTTTGAGTCCAGTGTTGTAAAGTCTAGTTTATTTTACTGTATTCTGTTTCATTCTCATGGTCTGTGGGCATAGAAACAATAAATAATGAGAAAAAATATGTGTCCGTACTAGTGCTAGTGGCAAGTGGTAAAGGTGGACAAGTAGTTTATAACAGAGCAAAATAAAAATTGCTGCCCAGGTCTTGAAAGAGCTGCCCTTTGGGCAACTTTGAGCCCATTACACAGCAGACAAGCAGAAAGCCAGTACCGCGTGATATGCCCTTGTTGGTTTGGCTGTTGTGGTCCTGAGGTGGCCTGGGTATTGTAGTCTGGGTTCTAGGACCAGCACCAGGGCTTGGACATCCCTGGAGGCTTCAGAAATTCTTCAGAATGATGAGTCAACTTCACTTCTGAAACCACTTCTGTTTGTTTTTTCCTTTGAGATAGTCCAAGTTATACAATCTAAGAATCATAGAATGGTTAGAGTTGGAAGGGATCTTGAAGATCATCAAGTTCCAACCCCCCTGCCATGGGCAGGGACACCTCCCATTAGTCCAGGTTGTTGAAAGCCCTGTCCAGCCTGGTCTTCGTGATTGATGCCTTCTTAATAATATTCATTGCATCGTAGTAGGTTCACGCTGTGGCCTAACCCACAGGAAACTTTCAGAAGAGGAAAAAGTTGTCTGGTAGTCTGACTCAGACTGCAGAGATCTCTCTGGCCCCTGCATTCTGGGCCTTGTGCTCTTCTCTTAGAATAAATTTTGTCTTGGTTAGAGGTAAATACAATTTATTGCACATTAGGATCATCTCTTTTGAAGCAAAATTATACATTGTTGGAAATTCTATTTGGGGGTAGTAGAGTGGTGCATAGTGTTAGGGATGTAGTCAAAGATGCACAGAAGTTAAATTCAGAAGGTTAAATGGGTATCACTAGAAAAAGAATTATATTAAAGTAACATTGAAAGACAATGCAAGTAAGAAGACATATGGAATGCAGAGGGTGTATAATTTTGTGCTATACATTGAATAAGGATATAAAAACATAAAAATCTATAATTTTTTCAATTTTATTAACTTTTTGAAATTGTTTTTAGTGCAGAGGCTGGGCTTATGCTGACAGTTCCTTCCTTTGGGATCGCTGCAATGGAGCTATCTTCCATGTTTCAAAAAGCTTTCCTTTTTTCTCCCCTTTTTCCTTTTCCTTTTGAATGAAATATGTGCTCATCTTTAAGAATATGAGCAGCCTCATTTATTGTAACAGAACTACTTATGTGGTTACAGATAAGCAAGTAGGGAAAGGTATGCAAGAATTGCCTTCTTTTTAATATGTATAAAGGCCTTCAAATAAGAGGTAAGCTGTTTACATTTTTAGTAATGTCAATATCCTATCAGGTCTGAGTATGTTTTTTTTAGCAATTGTGGACTGTTTTATATCACAGTCATTTCCAGGGGACTTTAATTTTTTTTCTCATTTATATTTCAATGAGTCCTGGGAATATTTTAAGGGTTCTTTTGACATTTCTAAATGGAGGGTCTCTTATCTCAATGTATGTATTTCTCTGCATATATGTTTTGCTAGAATGTTGTTTTATTTTTCTTCAATGCTGTAGCTAGTTTTTAATTTTTCTTTACCATTCTGTTGCTTTTTTTTCCTGGGAATGATGGCTTTTAAAATACAGATAGATATTCAAAAACCTCTGTTTACTATACCCGGATTGTTCTGGTTTGAAGTGAGCAAATACTAGAGAAATATTGTTTACTTGAATTTTTCAAAGATGTCCCAAAGGCAGCCACCTGGAAATATTAAAGAGGGAAGGCTAAGGTATTTATGAGGAGCACTGAGGTGGCTCTCTCCATCAGGATCATCCGAAGAGACATTGTTTATAAATGGATTATAAGCTTCAATCGTTTTATTAGGGTTTTTATTTGTGCACATTAAGGCTAGGTGCATTATAATTGACCCACGCTTACTGCAGTTGCTGAGCAAGTCTGTTCCCCAGCTACCTGAGGACATTTTCATGGCATGCTTGGCAACTGTGTAATTTGGGAATGCGAGTTCACCTTCAATTATAAGTTTGTCTTTTCTTCTAAATAATGAAATACTTCCAGGAATATGGCTGTACATCGGAAATTCCAATCCTGATTTTCCAATGCCCCTTTTGTTGGATGTTGGGGACCTGGGGTCTTGACTGCTTCTCTGTCTGGCCACCCTGTTGGAAGGGGAAGTGCCTGCAGACATGATGTGAGAGCAGATTGCTGATGAGCTGCCTTGTGCCCTTTAGTTAGTTTTCTGTGGACTTGACTGGACTGAATACAGTTGCTTTCATGTGGGTGGAAAAGATGGTTATGTGCAAATTCCCTATTAGACTCAAATCACGAAACCCTTTGAGGAGGAAAGAGTAGATATTTCACCAGAATTATTGGTCTGAAAATGAACTGTTTGCCTGTGACTCTGTGGTCTGTGTGCACAGTGACTGTCCGTGGATTACCCACTCACTGCTGCCTTATGAAAGAGTCTGACAAATCATGTCTTTTTAGTGTGCTACCATGTTAAACCATCGCTTTGCCAACACGTCCCTCGGGCTGCAGTCTGGAGACACAAGTCAGAAGATGTTTCCTTGGTTGAATATATGCAGAATGAAAACTATTGCCATTTGAAAGCATCATCTCATGGGGGGAAGGGGAGGAGGGAGGGCGCAGGAGGAGGATAGGATGTTGATTGCGACTGACATGCGCCTCAATATCTGATGTGGCTTTCACACTTGGAAATATTCAGGACTCCATATGTTCCGAAAACCCCACTGAACAGTGCATATAACATTGCCTTTATCATTCTTTAATCTCAGTTTAATTGCTGTGGTCAAATTACCCCACACTTAATAACCCACAGCTTGGTATATTATTTAATATGGTTGACACATACTTTGTTTTAAATGTCAGTGCTGGTAAAGCCCTGGAGTTGGCAGTGCTGTGCATGATAGATGGCAGAGGAGATGGATCATCTGTTCTTTGTCTGTGCTGTTGGTATGTTGGCTGCAACTTTTTCAACTGTGACACCAGACTCATGCCAAACCCAAAGCTACTGAATGGGTAACATTATCCCTTGTATCTGATGTTTTGTAGCTGATCATTCTCCATTTCTCTGGCTGTTTTTACAGGAATGTGTAATATTATATCGCCCAAGTCAAAGTGGCAAACTAGCGTTGTTTCAAATGGGCTGATTTAATTATTTCAGCACCCAGTGGCACCTTTGTTATTAAAGGATTTTCACAAAGCAGTACGTAGTCTAATTATGAATTTACACAAGAGACCGAAACAGCATCTGCTGGGTAAATAATATACATTTGTAAAATGGTCTAGCTACTAATTTACACAGCCGACCACCGAGACACTGAAAGGCTGTTGCATTCTGTCATGTCAGCTCTCAAATACTTCCAAGCGTTCCCGCTTCTCTTTACAACTGGTAACAAAACAGTGAAAATCACAGAACTACAACTCCCTTCTAGAAAAAAACAGTACTGCACGGAGTTGGTGAATTCAGCTGCAATTTCAGCCAAAGCTGCCTTCTTGTCGCCAGAGCATGGGAAGTGTTCCATCACCGGTATTCCAGGTGATCTGGGATACATTGGCACAAGCACGCAGGTTAAGGAGGAGGGGTAGGTTTTCATTCTGGATTGCTGGCTCCTGCTCTGTTGGTGCAAATCTGCCCTCGAGCCGGATTAGCTGGTGCAGAGACTTTCTCCCTGCACAGGAGAGCCTAAGGTGGGAGATAAGGGCCATTGTAACTCCTGTGTCACATCCCTACAGCTCTGTTCAGGCTGCAGCCAGGACTTGCTTCTCTGAATAATCTTTGCCTACAATCTTGGTCCCTTGCAGCTATAAAAGGTGGGTGCCAGCTGCAACAGGTCAGAGGCTGCACTGACTTGTTCTGGAAAGGCTGGTTGGTCCCAGATCTGTAGATGCAAGTGCAGTTCACTCACTGAGAACGTTTTGGCCTTACTTTGGCATCCGGGCGTTGATACAGAGGCACAAATTTCCCGCTTCTGAGAACAGCTCTAATAGATTCATGCAGCTCCTGGGTAACAAGATGATGACAGCTGGGGAGTAAATCGCTGGTGTAAGGTAAAATTTTTGCCAAATCAGTGAGACTGACATTCTCAGCCTGGAACTCATTAGCGATTAGCGAGAATAAGATTTAAGATTTCTCAAACGCTCAGCTACGTGCAGCTTTGCAAAGTGGAGAGAAGAGGTTTAGCTATGGCTTAGTGCTAAGAAGAGAGGAGCTCAACATTAGGAAATGCCTTCAGTGTCTTAACTATCCATGGAGATGCAGTTGGCTACCAAAGCAAAACCGAACCAAATCCAGAAAGAATGAGGAGAAAGAAATGTAAAGCAGCATATACTGGGTGATCCTATCTCTTCCTGTGTTTCTGGCACGCAGGAGTTGAGCGTGGAAGGAGAACGTAATAGTCTCATTGCCATCTGTGCAGTAAGATGTCCATCAACTTGAAGTCTTATCTTTGCAGGCAGGAAACTGGACAAGCTCTCCCATAGCAAATCCCCCTGTATTTCCTCACAGCTGTCTCACCTATGCAAGCCACAGAGCCTTTTCCAGCATTGCTGAGAGCAGATTTATGTCTGCAGTGCAGGAGAAGGCCTCCTTCCTTATTTAAGTCTGAATTCTACATCAGCAGGCTGCAACTGGGGAAAGGAATTTGGACTGGTTTTCCCCAATTGCTCCATTTTCCATTTAAACATCATGCTTAGAAAATGATCCCATGCCTTCACAGCAAAGCTTGCCTTTCGCATTAACATCACATCCATGCAGCATTGTTTATCCAAAAAGAAAAGCAATATAGCTATTTTTTGTGATTCCTTGAGTATAGTATGGGACAAAGACCGGACAAAAAAAGTGGGAAAATTTGGAGGTAGGAATTTTGCTTCCTCAAGAAGAGGGATGATTCTCATCAGTCATGCATCTTGCTCCTGCGTTTATGGTGTATTTGCTCTCAAAATAACAGGAGAGGAGTATTGGAGAAGGAAATCCCTAGTGCCCTAAAAGGAAAAGACCCTTTTGAAATGCATAGTATGGGACTGTCAACCTATTGGAAGTCTTCTTCTAATAAATACCTGATCTGCTGATATATAAGATCCTTTTAGCAGCTACGTAATTGTAAGCACAGGCTTGTGTACTTCGCTGAATGAGCAGCTGGATCTGGGGAGGATCCAGCTTTTGCACTGACCAGGCAGAAGAGAGTTTCTGGATAAAAGAATGAAGTATTTATTGATTATGTACATTGTCTCTTTTGCCTCACGTTGCCTTCATATTGAAGGCAACATGGCAATTTGTTGAAGGAGAAGAAATTATTTTTGCTTTGTTCCAGGCAGCAGCTTTACAAGGCTCTCAGCTCTTGTTTGAGTGTATCATGCCATTTGTGATGGCTTTATAAACTAAGCATAGCTTGAGAGAGTAGAGGATGAGTCAGCCTGAAAGAAAACATATAATTAATATTTTACTGTAAAAGATTTGGGAGAAGGATTATGCATGAAATTTGGAACTATTACCCGGCTGTTCATAACGAATGGTGGTTGGGGTGGGTAAATGAGGAGTTGAGAGAGAGAAAAACTGTGTTGCAGATGAAAGCTGCTTTCAGTGAAGACGGGATCATAGCAGAAATGTAACAGGAGAAGTGAAATATAATTAGGAACGTGACATTAATACTGGATTTGCAGAATGTTGCCTAACAGGTGGGTGGAGTTTATTTGACTTTGTTTCAGCTGGAGTATTGAATCACACAGATGCAGTCTTGAAAATTATTTTAGACTGTGAGAAAAAAGGTAACAAGAATGTTCAAATACACGAGCTCCCACCATCAGCATGTGTCCTCACTCTTTCTCTTCTAGCTGTAATAATCACCTCCCAGTTAAGATGGTTCTCGCTCTTCCTCTGTCATTCCTTGTTTCTGCAGCTCTGCACTGGAAAGCAGAGGGGGTATTGGGTTTCCTTTCATCACAATGACAAGTCGGGGAAACATCTGGTTTAAACGAAATGTGCAAAAGGTTTGAAAAAGAATTAAGAGGGTTTTGGCATTTTTTGTTTATGCCTGTTAGACACCTATTTTTATTAAAATAAAATTTATGAGTACAATATGAAGAGAAGACATTTAAAAGATTGAATTGTAGAGTAATCAGAGAGGAAATCTATGAAAGGCAAAATGTCCACCAGAATGGACAACACGAGTCCCTTTCTGGACTCCAGGATGGAAGCATCAATATAGAAACATTTGTTTCAGTTTATGAACTTTTTTGCAATCCAGCTAAAATATCAGCACCACCTGTGATACGAGCATCAGATTTATTATCAGCTTCTCAGGAATTGCAAAACAGCCTAACTCCACCTGACTGTTAATAAATCAGGTGCTGAAAGCACTTCAAATGAGAACCTTGCTGAAGAGACAAGTAACTCATGAGGATCAAAGGCTCAAGTCAGTTAAACTGGCCATTTGCCCTTTTGGCATAATCAAAATGTATTTTCAAAAAAGAAGAAAAGAGAAAAATAAGAGGAAAAAAATCACGTGGCATGATGTTTTTATCAGACAAGGACAAATATTAAAGCAGGAGTGGGCATCAGTAATTCACTCATTCTGATTCTGCAAAACTGAGTTTTATAACATGGCAGAATTATTAAAGATTACAGGTTTGATCCAAAGCCCACTGAAGTCAATGAGAAATGAGTATTTCTTTTGATTTCAGTGGTTTGGATCTAGCTTTGGACAGGAAGAATCCACTCTGCAATGAAGCTGCCTTGTCTCTTCACTGTATTGCACTGACATTACACACATGCAGAAAATCAACTGAAAGCCAGGCTTCCGATGAAAGAAATTGCCTGAAAAATATTGCAATACCCAGCTTCCTAGATTAATTAATAAAATTACTTGCTCATCAACATAGATTACATGCTGGGCATTTAGCTGGTATGCTCTAGGGAAGAGGTGAGAGAAAAGTTCAGAAGTGGGTGGAGATGTAGGGAAGAGAGAGAAGGACGCAGGTTAAGAAATATCATGAATATCGATTCATGATTGCAGGAATATTTTTTTAAATACTGTGTGGCTCTGATTTGCATGAACAGCGTTTGCATGGCTAATAAGCTGAAGCTGTCAGTGACATTATCATTGGCAGCTTTACAGGAACTGTATTTTCACAGGCTCTAACTCTTATTTTTCCCCTTGCAGTGGGCGTAAACTGTAGGGTTTTTATTATTGTGTCAGCGAGTCTCCACTTACGTTTGAGTTTCCTCTTTCTTTCCTTCGTCCTTTTACTGGTGGTCTGTAGTAGAAGACAGGTGGTTCTTATGAACTGTTGTTTTTCTTTTTTTCTTTTTTTTTTTCTGGATGACCGTTCAAATCATAAAGAGAACGAGGAAGAATTTTTGGATGATCCTGTCACCAAGTGGCAGTCTGGAAGGGGTCAGGGTAAGTATGGGCTTCATGGGTGCCTGTGTTACCCTTGGTAGAGGATGCGTTGACCTTGTGGGCAGCAGAACCAACAGCAGGAGGAGCATTAAGGTGAACGGGCAGGGCCGAGGCACTTCTCCCACACTTGGTAGTGAAGCATACGTGAGTCACAAACACCAGTGTGGGTGGAAGTGGTGTTTTGGAAGAATTTAATGCAGAAATCCAGGCTTTCAAGCATGCAGTTGTAATGCTGAGGGACAAAGGCTCTCTTTGTTTTGGATACCCGGGTGTAGTGGCACTGGTCTGAGCAGAGTTAGTCTGGGTTATAACTAGTACAGGAGGGAAACCAGTCACGTTCCTGTGGTAGTGAAGTACACCTGAAGTCAGTGCAGAAACGGATGACTCACGGGGTCAGTGTGATGCTCTAGATTTTACTGTTTGCACATGCGGTTGGTTTTGTGTAAGAAACTGGAGAGCAACCTGGTTTATACTGGGTTGAGGGCGTTAGGAAATCTGGGGAGTGGAGTGGCTGAGAGCTGTGCAGTTTCAGTTGGGCAAACATCAGAGAAGAAAAGAGCATATTTGCCGTCCCTCTTTGCTTTGCTTTTGCAGGATGTCAGACGTTAGGAGAGCATCGTCATTCAGATTCACCCACAGTGACAGATGCATTCATTCCCCGCACTGTGCTCTGAGAAGAGCCATTTCAAGCTTGGGAGTGATGTCTCCAAACACATGGTCCCACTGGTCGTCTCCAGTAGGGATTCACAGAAGTACACGTCCTGGTGTTTGCTGTGCAAGCCAGGGGAATCTTCAGCAGCCGGGCTGTGGTGTGCAAAATGAGAGCTGCTGCTGATTCAGCCCAGAGGACTGTTTTCAGAGAGCTCATGTGGGTTCTGCTTTATTGCTGGCACTTGGAAAAACGTTTTTCAGTCCTATGCTTTAAAATGAACATTGAGCAACAAGTCTGTTTTGTTTAGGGCTTATTTCTCCATTCACTGGATTGGCAGCAGAGTTGATGTTGGCAGTAGAAAGGTCAATATTTCGGTCTTTCGCCTTCTTTGGAGTATTAAAGGTACTTGAGTATAATAATTCTCAGTGTGGGATGCAGCTCTTCTTAATTAGTTTTAAAGGCAGCATATTGCAGCTTGGGCTCCCCTTCTGAAAGCCAAGCAGTAGGATGTGAAGGATGTGAATCTGTGCTAGCTCAGGGTGCACATCCTTCCCTGACGAAACGCTGCGCATCTCACAGCATGAGCTTCCAGCTCAGCAAAATGGCAACAACCACCTGATCTTTTATCAGGCTTAATTAATCAGCCGGTTTTTAAAATTATGAATGCCTAATGTGGGATAACCTAGTGGAAGCTTTTTGATCTGTGTAGATACCAGGAAATTTTACTCTTGTTCCACTATGTGTACCAGGAGAAATGAGGAGTCCTGGAGTCAGGGAATTGGGTTTTCTATGGCTGAGACTGGGCTGTACTGTTCTTTTGATACAGAAATTTTAGGAACATTGAAGGGTGAAGCAGACACATACGCTGTGCATAGTGATTCTGTCAACAGACCTCATGCTATACAGCCAGCCTAATAATCACAAGTGCTTCTTTCTGTTTAAAACCCAGAAAAGGAACTGACGTCTTTTATCAGAAAGACAGACAATCTGTATCCCGTGACAATTCCAGATTATGGATCCCAAGAGGCTTTCCTTACATTCGTATTTTATCACGGAAATCACAGCTAGTGCTGTTTATTTTCTATACCTCCACACAGTTTTCAAGGTGTTGCCAGCAGGACCTGTGCTGACACTGACATGTGTTGTTGTCACATTGCAAGATCTGATAGAAAACCCTAGATATATAAATATCAGTGTTTTCTTGGATCTTCCTTTGCTTTCAGTGGTTTTGGAAACACTGGCGCTAGTTAATTCACATGCTTCGTCTGTTTTGTAGGCTTTTTTCCTACTTCTAAGAGAAGACTTGTTCCTGGTAGACTGGTTTGGAGTATCGCTCTCTTTTGTTGCTATTTTTATGTTAGGGAGCTACGTATATGTCATTTTCTAGCTATTACTACAGAGAGGGATAAGAATAAATATCTGGAAGAAAAAAACCACCAGAGAAAACCTTGGTTATTTGGGAAAATAAGCAGCTTTTGCCTGATGGTTTTTCATTACAGTATTCCTGTCCTGCTCCTTTGAATGAGGTCACTGCCCAGACCCACACCAGCAGTCGGGAGGATGGACAGCAGAACTGCTAGGGGAATGCAGGGCTCCATCCACACTCCACACAGCTGCTCGCTGTCCTCCCTTTTGACATGAAAGCTAAAATGTCACTCCAGTACCTTCCCTCTGGACTTCCCTTACCCTGGGGATCAGTAGTACATGAGAGTGACCCATCCCTGGTGTACTGACATCCACAAACTCATGATTTGTTGTGGTTGCGGTTCCTTGAAACTAAACTTTGGGTTTGTGAGAACAACAGGTTCTTCACGCTGATCCCCTGTGACTCGACGTGCTTTGCCTGGCAGACTGTCAACCTTCTCTAAAGTTATAATCATCTGTTTAAGGCTTGGGGCAGGATTTTGGCTGAAAATACTTGTTTCTGAACTTACCTGCAGCTTGTTCCTTTTCTTAAAAACAATCAATCAAACAAACAAAGTATTAGTACACAGTATATATATTCACACATATATTCATACACATATGGATATACATTGAATATATCAATATTATTTTCTCTGCTTCAAGAAGGCACATTAAAGACAAGTTCAGTAGTCCCATGGACAGTAGGTCACACAGCAGCCAAGTACACTGGATAACTCCTTTTTCTTACAAAGAATATCATAAGTTTTTATTGCCAGATGCAGAAGACAGAAACTCTGTTTTTATGTTTCTGAAGCCCACACAGCACAGTACATCAATCCAGCATATCCATCTCAGAAAGAAGCTACATTCCTCTTACTTCTATTTGAACTCGAGATGCCAAAAGATGCTTAAGTCTTGATTCTTCATGTCATGACACCTCGTTTAGTTTACTCCCGCACAAAATGGTATGTTATCGGACCCGAGGGCTTTGCGTCATGTGTCTACAAAGCAGGGTAGGAATCAACATAGAAATCTAAAGCTTATTTTACTCCTTTCTTTTCTCTAGCCCATATATAAACTATCCAGATGGTTTTTGGCAATAGAATAGTAATGACAGTGGGATGGTAATTTCATCTTGAATTTTACAAGCAAGAGGAGGGGCCAAGAAGGAAGCCAGGTATGAAGGTTGCCAAATATATCTTCCATTTATCATTCCAGCTAACAGGGGCTAAATTATTTCTGAGTGGCAGTTTTAAAAGGGAGGGGAGAAAAGCAACATACATTAATATGTGCAAACATGTACCTCATGCTACAGAGGTGTCTCTGAGGAGTGGCAGGTTTGGTAAGCCAAAATATAGTCCTTCCTGAAGGAGAAGTACAAGGTGTTAGTCATGCTGGAATTCTGGTCATGCCGTTGGAGCTAAAGTACCTGGAAGCATACCCAGATGGGAACAGGCTCTGTACTAGTGGAAATGCAAAAGATGGACCTTTCTTACAGGAGCTGGAAATGAAGGGAATATTTTTGTCCAAAGAGAGTACTCTCACTTGGGGCCCCAGCACTGTTTCAATCCTGAATAGCGTGCGCCGTGTTTTTTCGCAAGGAAAAGAAACTTATACAAATACAAGTTTACATATCAAATACTCCCAGAATTCAGCAAGAAGAAAGGAGAGCTTCATCGTTTGCTTTGCTGGTTTTGTGCCGTTTCCGAGAGGAATAACTATGGCTTTAGACTGTGATAAAGAACGGGGCTGTGCTGAGCTGACCCGCTCAGGATGTGGCCCGTCATATCCACTGCGAGAAGGTGTTTACGGCGCTGTTCTGAGACAAAGCATCCGGTGGATGGAAAACAACGTGCTTGAGTCATTTGCATTAGACCATTTTATCATATGGTATTTCTCAGGTGCAGGCTCACATCTACTTGTCTAACCATTGACATTATTATTATATAGTAATTATAATTTATCTGTACAAATTAGTTGGGTATGAGGAAGGATTAAATGACATATAAAAAGCATACTGACCGGAACTAAATAGAAAATTCCAAGGAGGAGTCCTTAAAATAAAGCCATTGTATAATATTTAATTGTATAATATAAACTGTAATTTCCCCAAAGACATTGTATTAATCTTATGGTGGTTAGCCATTACATTTGGTCCATTTATAATCACTTTGAGCTACTTAAATACAAATTTAAAAAAGGATCAAACTGTTTTCCCGCTACTAATGCCTAGTGCTTTCCCCATAGCTTATTCATCTTCAAAGCTCTTCACCAACATTAGCTAATTATTCTTTTTTCTAATTAGTAGAAATTGACTATGGTCAAAAGGGCCATTCAGCCAATTAGCGCAGTTCTACCTTCAAATCTCAGAGCTTCTGACCCAGAGCTTTCAAATGGTTGATGAAGATATCATAAAGCGGTTGTGCTGAGCCCACATTAAAGGCAGCCAACTGGAGAAAAAGAAGGAAAGAAAGAAAAAAAAAAACCACCTTAGGGAAGTGTATCAAATCTTCTCATTCGTGGCGTTCCCTGGAGGCAGCAGCACTGAGAATGAAGGGCCGGATCCAGGGCTCCTCCTGCCCGGCACGCAGCTGCCTGAGACATGGGGCAGGTGGGGTCTTGTTTTGAAGGCTTAAAGGCATGTAGGGTTTGTGGTGGCGACCTCTTCAGGGGCTGCTTCTGGTCTCATAGTGCGCTGGATGTGGCCAGGGTCGTTTTGGTGCTATTGGTGTGGTGGTCCTTGCTGCTGGCTGCCTGGAGAAGCAAGCCAACAGCTAGCTCCGCTGTGTGTGTCCTTCCCATTTGTAATTGCATGGTGGCAAGCTAAGGTAATACACAGCAAGATGGATTTAGGAAGTTATTTGGGTTTTCTTTTTAAAGTCATGTTTGCATTCAAACTGTCTTCTCAAAAGAGCGTTTCTTCTGAGTCTCCCACGCCTTGCGTGTAGCCCTGCCGCTTGCCAAGAGCCGCAGCGCTCACTTTTTAAGAATCTGTGTGCATCGGTGACTCGGGAGCTGTAACCTAGAGGTAGCAGAAACAGCTTGGGAAATATGAACAAGCTCACCTTCCCTTTGTGCAGTGAAATTCTTTACGTATTTTTCTAAAAAGGCAGCTAAGTGACAAGTCCTCCTTGAGCAGCAGCTCGGTTTGGCTATTTGAGAACAGCTGTGTGGCAGAGACTTGTTTATGTTTCAGAAACTGTGAATGTTTTAACCCTGAACAACAGTGAGTGCTCCAGGAGATTAATATCTGCATTACATGGACTTGCTGAGAATAAATTAACTCTTGATGACACGATTACTGTCTTAGCAGTGTTCGCTGCATACAATTGCATGGTGTCTAAGATATTAATGTGTTTTTGTGAAGAATTTAGGAAACAATTTATTTATATGACTGTGCTTCATTCCATATCACACCAGGACATCAATTAGCTACTATCGCCTGTAAAAGAAATGTAAATCATGTGTCTCATTGGTTACGAGGATAATACTTGGCCAATAATTCACAAAGAATAATTCATTCCGTGAATTGTGCCTCATTCTGTGCTCATGAATTGTTCACAAACAGATACAACTTCTTCAAGTCTTCATTTTTCAAATGATTATAATGGATTCTTCTTGGTTACAGTTTACTCATGGAGGTTTTGAATATTCAGGACTTAAAGTTTGGATTGAATTTGTTTGGTCACGCAGGACAATATATTTCTTTTTGGACTGAATCAGTGCGATTTTTAGAGTCAGTTGGTGTTGTGCAAATATCTTTTACAAATTTTTGTAGAATATGGTACTTGATAAAAAAATTTCTTTTGTCACTGACCAGAATGGTGAAAACCAGAGGAAGCTTTAAAAAGGATTTATGTGGAGATTTTGAGGAAAACACATTCTGGGAGATAATACATATAAATAAAATCACTCTTACCCCTAGCTTCTAAAATTAGGCAGTAAAAATTATTGCCTTAGGAAGATAATTAACTCCAGCCACTTTTGTTAAAAATTAACAAAAAATGTGTGGATTTTAGTTCCTATTTGTTTTAAATTTGCTGCAGAATCTTTGGCTTTAATAGAAAAAATATTTGGAAAGGTTTGACATTTGCATTACTAGAAGGAGTTGTGTTTGTGTTGGCAGCATGAGAACAGGGAGGAAAGGTGAATTTTCTAGCGAGCGGTGCTTTCTGAATAACTTGGAGGTGATTTAAGAATTTTCCTGAATACTCTGGCTGCACGTAAGCAAAACAGCATACGATAAAACATTAGGTATGATTTTAATTTTCAAGATAGAGCCTCAAATAATCTTCCTGACTCAATTTTGTCTTTTTTGCCTGTAGGTGCTGGCACAAATTAGAGACAATTTTACCCCTGCCAATTTTTGAAGCTACCCTCAGTACAGCACATGGGTTGGAAGGGAGGTAGCTGCTTTTTCATGATACTGCATGTGTGTTAAATATTGGATGGAAGGGTCAAACCTCGTTTTTCTTCCTTTTGCTGAAAATAGATAAGATGGAAAATTTGCAAGTGTTTCATTTTTCTGGGTGTTTGATTCTTACAGATACCCAAACCCTTTCTTCCCTAACAGTCTGCTGAGAATCTGAAATCCATCCTCTTCTCTCATATTGCTGGGCATGCCTTTCCCATGCTAATACATTAAAAAACTTTTATTGCACTGAAGAGCATATAAAGTTCACTGCTTTGCCATGACCTTTTCTCCTTTAAATTGTTTCATCATTGTGACCAATACGGACCAAAGAGAAGATGTAAAATCGTTAGGGACGTTTATTTCTAGGAAGGTTAAGCAACTTTTGCTATGCCCTTTTTACATTCTTCCAGACCTTCTAAAAAGAGACCGTAACATGACAGCGATGGCCTCCTTAATTACATTTTGTTGTCAGAGGAAGCATGCTTTAAAAGAACAGTAACCCAACACTCCTATAGTTGAGGATTTCAATAATCTCAACCAGGTTCACAACATTTGGAAAACCCCAAACCTTCTGTCAACTGATTGAAGCGAATTTTACGCATGCAAGAAATACAGTCATCTGGCACAAGGTTCTGTGTTACGGGGCTTGGGCAAAGGGATCCAGTTTCAGTTTGCCAGAGTTTCATGAGCAGTTGGATAGATTTCACAATGGCAGTGGCTTATCAAAAAACCAAAAGCTAAAGAGCAATACGCTCCTGCTGTGCTTGTTTTCAGTAATGTTCATCTCCATAATAAATGTAAATCAGGTCCTGAATATTGCCAGGCTAGTATTGGATTCTTAATAGTGGCTGAAGATTTAAAAAAATGCAGTTATCAGTGGAACTCAGGGTGGGTAACACTTTATCTCCTCCCTGGCCTTTTTTTGGTTGGCCATTAAACCTGGTTGCTTTATTTCTATCACAACTGCTGGTAGTTTTGTACAAAGCAAAGGAGAAGATTGCTGCTGCGTGCCTCCATCTTATATTTGTGTAAGTTCTGTCATGATTTTAGCAGAGATTGCCAGGGGAAAAAGATCAGACTTAGTGCAGAGTGCTACAGTGATATAGGATATACGGACTTAAATCCCACCAAAGGTGGGGAAAGGGTAACTCACTGAATTTGGCAGGAGAATGCAGTGGGTAGGAAATCCTAACCAGAGGCACGTGCACTTACCCAAAATTGAAAAAGCTGTTGTCTGTAGGTATTCCGGGGTTCCTGTAGCATGCCTATTAGTTAGGTCACTGAACCTGCTGGCCTTTCCCTGCAAGATGAATTGCCTTCACTCAGGACTGTCTGGGCAGCAGCAGAGGCTGTCGTGGCATTTGCCAAAAAAAGAAAAAGTTAGGGTCCATATCTGACTGCCTCCCTCTGGGAGGACACAGCCTGTGTGTCCCGGCTTCTGTCTCTGCAGAGCAAACATGCCTACAGTCTGCAGCCAAATTTGAGATCGTAGGAGCAAAACTTCTAGGATCCTACTCATGACTTATGAACAGTGAAAAATTATATTGGTCCCAGAACAGTCTTCAGAGGTTGCACCAGACTGAACTCTGTGCATTTTGGGAAAGGCTCAGAGAGCTTGTATAAAAATCTATGCAGTTTGGATCACCAAAGCTCATATTTTAGTCGTCTACCATTGACTTTCATTGGCATGATTCTTGATGTTCCCTGTGGCCTAGAGCAGAATAGTCTGTTGTCCTGGTGTGAGGATTAAATTGTTAGCATCCTGAAAAGCGCCTTACAAATGGATACAGCTGTCCCCACAGCCTTCAGGTACTGCTAAGGAGCATGAAGTATGGATCTGTAGTGACTCCTGAAACAGACTCCTGAAGAAGTATGTAGGAAATGTCCAAATCTGAGTGGGTTTATCCAAAAGGGAGGGTGACAAGAGCCTTGTGGAGGTACTTACGCAGGAAGAACACTGAGAACATTGGTACATGTGGCCATAGTACCATGCTGGGCAAGAGTGCCTGATAGAGCGAGGTGTTACCCCCAGGAGCTCTATTGCTGGCCTTGGTGAGAATTTCACTGAATTTCACTGAATTTTTAGAGTTGGAAGGGACCATAGAGATCATCTAGTCCAACTCTCCTGCCAATGCAGGACCACCCAGAGCAGAGAAGGCAGAGAAGAAAGGAGAGGCTATTGGTGTTGTCCCCTAATAAGCTGACAACTGTCATAAAGATAAAATGAATTTAAAAGAAAAAAGGTGCAAGAAGAAACACAGAGGTATCGAGATAAAGAAAGTCTGTTTTGCTAGCATGAGTTGTGCTCCATGCCTGGGAGAGTGAAGGAGGAGTGGTTGTGTCCCACAGTGATATGTGGGACCCTCTGGGAAGAAGATGGCTCAGGGCTGTGTGGTGGAGCTGGCCATGCCTCACATGAGAGCTTTTCTGATGAGTTCAGCCTCAGGCTTACCTTGGTGGCCAGCACGATGGTGCCCTGTGGAGCACAGCACAGCAGTAGGTTATCAGGGAAGCTTCGTGACTCGGGAGCCAGGTCATTCCAGCTGGCTTTGAGGGACCACAAACTCTTGCTGCATCACAGCAAGGGAGCCTTTAGCCAGGTTTGTTTTTCCTTTGTGAGATGTGGGCCCGAGATAGACGTCCAAGCATTTCCTCGCTGCAGGCTGCCCCATCTGCAGCTGTTTGCTTAGGGCCTGTGGTGCCGGGGCTGACTCAGGAAATCTGGGGTAGGAGAAAGAGCTGCGACTCCCTAAACTCTACCTCACTCCAGGTTACTCAGGCTGAGAACCACTTCATCACTTCAACGTGCTGTTTCTTCAGCGTATGCCTCTTGCTGCTGACTTCTCCACGCTCCTGCCAATGCAATTTGTTTCTGTCATGTGTCCCAAGTGCAAATTTTTACCAGATAATGCAGAGTTGTCCCCTGTACAATTCTGAAACTCTTCTGCTCTGAGATATCTGAGGTTCTCATCAGAGGTTTCAAATCCTGTGCACCTCAGAAGCATGAAAGACTACATTTTGCACTTGAAAAACTTGATTAGAGGAGGGATTCATCAATGACCACAATTCATTTGCATAACTTTGCATTTGCAGATGCCCAAATTTTAGCAGCGTGGAGAGGTGTTTGGGAGGAATGTTATATTGCAAGACAGTGGCTGCAAGTTCTCATTTTAGTCCTTTCTGTATTAGGTACTGGAGGGAACAGAAGCTAAAATGGATGAGTAAGTATAATTTTGAGGCCTGACTGGTTGGGCAAGAGAGTCACATTCTTGGAGCAATAAATAGCTCCTTCCAGATGATGATGTGCTAGCAATGTTGGGGAAGCAATAACATGGGACTGGCCCAAGTTAATGATATATATTAAAGAAGATTATGCAGATAGCAAGGACATGTTTAGTAAAGCATCTATTGTCTGCATCTGTCACCACAACATTCTGGCAAGTGTTGGGAAATATGGAAAGTGTGAAGTAGGAGGAGAAAAACTCGATCTGCATTTGTTGACTGCTTGTTGACAGCAACTAAGACATTTGCAGAATGCTTTAAAAGTTTTTAATTAATTGTTTGGATTGTTTATGCACAACCTATAAAACCCATTCTGATCATGCTTCTGGCTGCCAGAGTGGGGAAGCACGTTACAGGGAAGGGTTGTGTTTGTGGACATGTGTGAATGAGTGCGCATGGGAAGAGAAAGCTTCCAGGATGCTGAGTACAAAAAGCCTGATCCTGAAACAAGTCAGGTTACTGCTACGGAATGAGCTTTGCGGAGGAAATAGAGATTGACTTTTGATGATGGTGGGAGAAGAGCAGATGTCTCGGCTCAAGGCACCTGTGGTGCCGTGAGCGAGGCTGGAAATCCACGTCCTGATGAACACGTTGCACCCACCGTGAGTGGTTACCAGCTCAGCTGGCTCCCTGCCCAAGCGCTGCGGCAGATGGGGTGTTTCCCTCCATGCGCAGGCTTGGGCTAATGTCTTCGGTTCAAGTCTGATCCAAACTTTGCTCAAGTTCATGGAAAGAAGCCAATCAGCCATGAATCAAGGGCTTTAATGACTATTTATTTGTCTAACGTTTTGTATTGTAATTAAGCTGCCATTTTTTCAAAACAAAATCTCCTCCCACCCCCCAAATTGCCATCAGTCCTTCCAGAAGGAGCGTGCTACAATTTAATGTAAATTGGGACAAGGAGAGGGTGTGGAACCGTGCCAACACAAATGCTCATTTTTGCACATGTAGCCCTGAATGGAGGATGGAGCAGTTTTCTATGTTCTCTGTTGCTGCTTAGGTCAAATTTTGAGCGGTTTCAGTTGTCCCGTCGCTTTGTCACTCACTAGTAAATCAAGTAGACTGTTTTGCTGTTGGCTTGTTGAGTGCTGGAACAAGCACAAACAAGAGCTTCTCTACTGCTTTTCAAACTGTATTTCAGTCCTGAAAAGGTGGCAGTTGTGTCATGATTTACAGCTCCTATTTGGTGTTTTTAATTGGGAATTTACACGACAATTTGTGGCTACACGATTATGTTAAGATTATCTTATAAAAGATCTAGGACAGTTGTTTGTGAAACCCTGGGGGCACATACCAACCTCCTTAGTTATCTAACCAACTGTTGTGCTCCTCGGTTAAAAGAGTGGGGCCTTCAGAAGTGGTTTGATCTTCCTCTGGAAGGTTAAAGGTCGAATGACTCATAAATGAAGAAAGAGTGATTTAATCCAAGGAACCTGTGCTGTTATTGTAAAACAATATTCACTGGTGATGGTACACTGCTGTATAAATGACAAACTGCGCCGAGATGGAAGTTGTTATTACATCACTGGAAACCTCACCTGCACTACATTTATGGCTCCATAAACATAGGTTTATTTAACAGCTGTGGGAACACCTATGGCCATTTTGTGTTAAAGGTCAGGAGTCCTAAATTTCAGTTTGCATGTTCGTTTTCATGGGCGAGGTTCATAAAATGCGATAAGTAGCATTTAGTGATCAGAACACAACCAAAACACAATGCTGGGGGAAGCGTGTGCTAATACAACCATGGGTACTGCCCCGTGTTTCCTTCAAGTGCTGGGGAGGATTGTTTGTTTGCTGAGTGCTGCTCTGAAAACAGATTTATATCACTTGGTAGCAATTCTGTCTCCCTTTCAATGAGAGCCTGTAATTGTATCTGCCGCCAAAGTTAGGCTCCAACAGGGCTTTGCCTTCTAGGATATTATCTAAAGGGGGGGCAGTCAAGTCCAGCCTATTTCAGAATGTGAATTAGAGGTAGCCGTACATACAGCAGCTGCTCCTCACTTCCTTTGCCAAACTAGATGATTAAAAATATTAATATTTATTCTTGAAGTTGCCATGTTAGACAATGGGCCAACTGGCTGACTGTAGAGTGAGCTATGTATCGCCAAGTGCACAAAATACAGAAAAATTAAAGAGAAAATAGTGTGTATTAATGTAAAGAGTTTCAAAATGGGAGCGTGGTTTTATGTAGATGTTGTCTCTTTGTAGTAGTCCTCCACAGGAGCGTGTGGCCACTCTGTAAAGAGTAACTGCTGAGTGCATAACTCTTTTTCATACTTTTGAAGCATTTGAAAAGCTAAACTGAATCTCTATCTGGAGATTCAATTGCATATACACTGTGGGAGGACAGGAATCTCCCTGGGGTTTGTGCAACATTGTTCTCAGCTCCTTTTCTGTGGCCTTGTCTAACTCATGCCACACATGAATATCCGAGTGCTCCTTTACATTCCCCACCCATGTTATTGCTTCAGGTGTTGTACTGTTGCTCAGTGAATGGTAGCAGATTTTTAACAAATTTGCAACAGCAATCTGGACTACTGAAAGGATTATGACTAAACCAATAAATTACTATTGTCTGCTTTCATCATACGACAGATTCCCATAACCCCGTCCAGTGTGGCTGAAGTTTTTATGCTGATGAAGATTACTGGGTTTACTTACATTTTAGAAACACAATCGTTCCATTAGATTCATAAACAATCGTTAGTCAAAGATCAAACGGAGATAATTACTGTTTTTTTTTCATTTTTGGAACACAGATGAGATGATTAGAAAAATCCAAAAAAACATGAAGCAATAACGAAGTTTCTCTTAAGCAATGTCAAACATCTCTTTCTTGTTTAACAGCATTTTGTATCTCCATCAATAATCTTGCCAATGGTCATATAATTAACTATGCTAATAATGCTTCTTTTAGTCTTTTTATTACTATTATTGCTGTGAACCTACTTACCAGCAATCCACTGTAATTAGTAATTAATCTGATGATTGTGTTGCCCTATGCAAACGTGAGATGGAGCGTGTTGATCTAACCACAGCAGCCTGGGTCTCCGCGCCGCACGTTGCCGCTGCCATGTGCCCGCAGCCCTGGCCACCCCTGGGGCCACCCACACCAGGGTCTGTCGGCTCCAAGGTGCCTTCACGGGGACGGGGACTGGGGACAGAGCGGCCCGTGTGTCACCCACCGTGTCCATCTCGCCTGGCTGCTGTCAGCCCCTGTGCTTTGAGAGCTCCTCCCGGTGCCAGTGCCATCTTGTCGCATGCAGAGGAAGGAGGAGAACGCAAGACTGGCTGGTTTGGCCAGCAAGTGCTCCTGTGATACACACCGCTCAGTATTTAATATGGAAGTGCTTCTACTCCAGTTGGGTGTTTCACATGGAAGCCATTTCTTTCTCACTTTCTAAACATTGCCTTTGATTCTCTTTTCTTTAAATCCCCAAATTATCCTCATCTACTCACTCTTGTTTACTCTGGCAATCTTGTAACGCTAGCATTTGCCAACAGCCCACATCCCACTCCTTTTTTCCCCTTAGCACAGAATAGGAAACAAATGTGATAGTATTTATTGGCAAGTGGTGACGTTCTTGTGGCAATCGTTGTGCTGAGCTCTAACAGAGAGGGAGAGGTGAAGAGAATTGAGAATTCCCACTTGAAAGCAATCCCTTTATTTGTTTTAATTATTGCTGGTGGCCCTTCAATATTAGAACTGCCATCACATTTTTTTTTGCAGGCGGTACACAGTAATGGAAATGAAAATGTAAAATATATTTTAAAGAGATAGTGCAAGCCACAACTTAGAGCACCTGAACATTAGAAATCCAGTCTTACCTTGGCTTCATCTTACTGTCCTTCCCTGTTGCAACAATAGGTACTGATCTCTCAGCCTCATTGCACGCTCTAACTACTCTCCCTTTTTTATAGCATAGTTGAAGGTTCCCGAAAGTCACTGTTAGAAAATGCTGTGCCTCTGTCCCTGGCATAGCTTTTATCCTTCTCTAGACAGGAGTTAGAACAGGGCATTCAGCAGCCGATACGGAAGCTGTCAAGAGCCTGGTAGACTGTGAGGTGGCTCTAAGCCATTTTAATGCAGGAAAGTGATATTAACCCAGTGAGTGGAAAAATTAGCTTTTAATGTTTTGTAATCACATGTAAGTGTAAAAGCTGAAGGCACAAATCAGGTTTAGAGGAGATAGTGCTATTCAGAGCTAAAATGCGTACAAAAAGGCAAAAATATTTTTCCATCCAGCGCTTACAACATGGACATAAACCTGCCTAATCCCTGCTCCACATAATCGCCAAAAAATACCTGTCAAAAGTCTATATATCTGTATAAAGATGGAGATATTTGACACTTTGTAAGTGTCCCTGAATTATCTGTTTTAGCAACATACACCTCTGCTGAGCTGTGCAAATACAGCAAAAGGTAGGGTTCTGGTGAAACCAGTACTTACACACTATCTGAATGTTGGAAGTAATTAATCTTCAACTGTATGAGGCTCTTTGTGATGTAAAGCAAGTGCTGACACTTTTGTGTAAACATGAAGATTAGCATATTTACAAACTGGTAGATGTTACTTTGATCAGTGGCTGCTTGCACTGGAAAGGCATGCTGGCATGCGGGTTTGCTCTTCATGTGACAAAGACGTCTAATCCTTTTACACTATTCTCAGATCCATATTTAGAATTCTGACTTGTGTTTTCTATATCCACTTGAGCTCACTGTTTGGTTTGTTTAGCAGTGTTCATCCACTCTTTATACTCACTAGTGACTCATTCCAGTTTGTTTTCTTTGCAAAGCAAGCAGTAAAATTCCAAAGTAGTAAATGACCTGGGTGAAAAACCCTTAAACTCCTTTCGATTTAATTACTAAAGCAAATTGGAACCACTTGCAGTCAGGCTTTTTGATGGCCTGCATAAAGATCTTCACTGTTTTCCTTCTTGCTTTTAAGTAAGTTAGTGTGAAAATTAGCCAACCCAGCCTACTTGTAGTGCTATTGCAGCGAGACTTTTGTTTCTGTGTGCATTTAAACTCATCTGGAAGACTTTGAAAGAGGCATCCTAGGTGCTTGTTTTTGTTCATTGTAATTTAATGGTAAACTGTAAACAATACATAATTCATTTTAGTGCAAATTATAGCTTTACATACTCTAAACTGGTTAGTGTCAGGGGATCTTGTGGTAACAAGATAATGACCCGAGCAGGTTAGAACAGGCTGGGTCTTATCTTTTAAGAAGGATGAAATAATGTTATGACATTGTCAGCATATTGTCTAACATGCTAGGATGCTAGCAGCTCATTACCGCCGTGCAACCCGTGTGCCTGAGTGAACGATTGCAAGATTGGCCCTTCTAGGTGTACATGCGTTGGCAAGACGGGACATGCCGGGCGGCCGCAGAACAACAGGAGACGTGTAGCTGAGGTGGGCCCACGCACGCTCGCGGAGGAAGCTTGAGCCGGAGTCTGGTCGGTGGGTGGGGAACCACTGCTGTTCCCAACGCCGCTGCCCTCGTTTGAACGCTGAAAGCCAAGTTGTTCAGCCTACCCACGGTCGTTGGAGACGGGAGAAACAAATCTGTTTGGGCTTGGAAGCTTTCCCGCTTCCCTCTGGCAACCTGGAGCTTTGCCTCCGTCCCCAGGCACACCTGTTAGCTTGTCAAAGATGAGGAAACTCCTTCTCACCAACCCACTGTCTTCTAGAAGGTGTGAGGTTCAGCCCAGACTCTTTAGGCACTTCACCTGGCTCCTGTCCACACACTAAAACCTCTGATCTGATTTTAAGGCTCTGACTCAGTTTCCATTTGGCAACAGCTCCCAATAGTAAATTCAGAGACGCAGCTGCCACCCAGCTCTTTGCCCTTATGGCACAACTGGAAAGACTGCTCCAGCATTTACTGTGGTTTAAGGTAATATGTTGGCCTGTAAAGTTGAGATGCTGAAAACATCTCCTTCTGCCCTGCGGTACAGAAGTGTAGCTGCTGCTGGAGGAGGACAGTGGGCACCTGGTGGTGGGAACAACTTCCATGAGATTGACTACAACCTCGGTGGCTGCTGTCTGCCTTGCCCAGAGTAGTAGGGTCTCCATACAAATGAAAACAAAAATAAATCTCAGCCATCTATCCAGTGTCTTTCAAATGGATCAGAGCGGTATTTAATTTCATATACTAAAGGACCCCACCAGCTTTCCAGCCCAGCAGGGTGTCTGTGCTCACAAGATTGGCCTGAGGCTCTTTGGTGGGATATTAGACATTTTACTTTGTTAAGAGACAGCTGTGAATAGCGCATAAGAAAGGCATATAATGATGTCCTGTGTCCTACATTCACTTTTCCAGGGCCAGTGTCCCAGGTGCACCACTGAGGGCAAGGTTAGCATTTTCCCCTTGAAATACTGCGGTGTGTAGTCTGTAGTCACACAAACTTAGAGACAGGATCTGTGTTTTGATTTCTTGTTAAGCAAAGTAAGCAGGTGAAGTGCTCAGAAAAGATATACTTTTCTTGCATTACTTGCAGAGCATCACATGTATGTTAGATCTATTACTGATTAAAACTCTTGTTAAACCGAGGATCAAAAAGAAAGCTTGACACCTCATTTAGCTCTTTTCATGACTGGATTAGCCTAAATAGAACAACTTGTCTATATGGGAACAGCACAGACACTTAATTTTAAAAATAATTTCCTATCTAGGCAGAAAAACTGGGAATAGATTATATAAGGAAGGAGCAGGAAAATGTTTTATTTGATTGCAGTGATGAAAAATGAAAAATTATTGAGTGAAAATTTGACCCCACCAAAGTCAGTAGAAGTTTTGCCATGGTTTTCAGCAAAACCTACTGTATTTCCTATCGATATTTAAGGTAAAAAACCCCGCAACTTCTGCAGGTTATATTGTTACTTATTTAAAATGGAGTAGCTGCTTGCACATTTATTAACTAAAATAGTGTATTAACTCAAACCTTCCTAAGTATATATTAATCTCTGTGGTTTACTACAAGCTTTCAGTATGTCTGGGTTGCTTTTAATTTAATAAACAGATTAGAACCCATGTAGTTCATATGCTAAACAGAATGGAATTTTGGTAGTTTTATTCTCGATGCCATTATTTGTGTCTTCATCTTTTTACCATTGTGAGTGCTCAGTGCTTCTGCAATTCCAGTGCACAAGCAGACGGGGAACACTTTGCAACCAATACTGGGATATAAGCCTGGATCCTTCCAGCTTTCAGTCTGATTTCCTCCTGTTGCTCCTGTGAGGTGCTAGATAAGAGCAATGGAAGAGCCCATCTCCAAACTGCTGAGCCCGGGCTGTCTCGTAGGCCAGACCCAAACATACGTTAACGTGACCCCAAGGAAGCAAGGCAGGCTCAGACCCTTGGAATTGTAGCCTAACTAGGGGCTGAGAGCCAGGAGGAAATTTCTACAAAGGCTACAAAAAGGGAATAGGGTCTCAGGGCTACAGCAAAGCTGAGAAGCTGCAATAGTCCTGGATCACAGGATTTGGGGCTGGCAAGCTGATTATTCAGCTCTGTAACACTCAGAGCCCAACCATGAATATCATATGAACTTTGATGTTTTTAATGTTGTCCATGGCTGTGCTGCAGAAGGCAGGACTGACCCTTTTATGCTCTCACAGGTCTTTTTTTTCTGACAGTTTTATGGGCATAAATAGATAAAAATCTTCATTTTAGGAAAAGCATGTATTTAGAAATTTTAGGATACTAATTTCATGTTGCCCTCAAGCATTTTCTGCAAATGTTAGCATGCACATACTATTTCTGGTGATTAAAGCAGAGTATTTTGACTTTAAAGTGGCATCCTCTGAATAAATCTGTCTCCAAATGATTTATGCATGCCATTAGGATTTAGTGCTGGTAGTTGTCCTGGGAAGCCTGATCTGGTCTTTCAAGAGTTGCCTTAGCTTTATCAGTCCATTTACATGTGGTCATATTTCAACCTCCAGGAGCTTTAAAATGTTTAGTACACAGAACACAAATTTAAGCCTGTGTTTGTTTTTATTGGTGGAACCTCCTTCCTTTCTTCAACATTCTCAAATGTTCCCTGGTTTAAGTAGAGTTATCTAAGGTAAGCCACTCTTGCCCTTACCAGGGATATTCCACTTTGTTCATAAGCACATAACATAACTCTAGTCCCCAGTGATTTCATTGTGAAATTAAAACCCAGACACTCATCCAGATGTCTTAGAAGATAAGGGCAGGCCTAATCCGTATGTCACAGAGGACTTGAGGAGCAGGAATTCACCTATACATCATCACGTTGTTATTAGCCTGGACCATGGCAAGCCCAACACAAACATTTTCCACAGGGCTTGCATTCAGGCTTGGCAGTGTTAAGAAAATACCCTCCAGCAATGTGTTATTTTAGGCTGAAACAAAAGTAGACATGAATGGCAAGAGGAACAGAGAAGTATTGTTTTTATTTTCAATGTGAACCCATAACTTGTGTTAAATGAAAATCTAACCAACTAAGATGTAAATACCATCGTGTTCAAATGAGCTATCAAATATCAACACATTTATTTTGTGATGGAGTACTGATGCTTGTCTTAGGCACTGTGGGAAGGGCAATTTAGATAGTAGAAGCCAAAAGCTTTATCTGATTAAAACTGATATGATGATTGATTTTGACGGGGAGAAATCACTTCCATTGCAAAAAAGAAGACAACAAAAACATTGTGCATTAATATGAACGGTGGCACTGAAATTAGAAACAAAATGTGGGCCTGTGAAAGAGACAAATTTTGCCTCTGTTTCTTGCAGTTCTGCCACAGAAGTCACCCCCAAAGCCGCCATAATTATTTTATAAAATTCATGGAGACCCCTTAGGGTAGGGACTAGAAGCCACCTCTCCAGGAGGAGACCCAGCCTGCAGAGCCGCCCACTTCTGTCTCTTCCTGCCTTCGCTTGCTGCTTCTCCATCTCGCCCTGGGAACGCTCCCAAACCTGCGTAGAGAGATGTTACGGGATAAAGATGAGGCCAAGTTTGTGATGAAAGCGTTAAACTGGGAGTTAGCTGGTTTGGGTTCAGCTCCTGCCTGCGCCACCGTTGTTCCGTGTGGCCGTGGCCATGTCTTTGACGAAATTCATCCCGGTGGCGAGAGCCAGCTAGAGGCTTGGGTGCCATCTGATGCTGGGACACAAACGAGGCTTGCCCACTGGTTGAACATTATACAAGTATATTTAGAAAAGTCTAATGGCACGTAAGCTTTGTGGTATCCTTCAGCCGAGGGCTGAACCTCTCGTTTATAGTCGGTGCCTCGGTGCTCCCTCCCGCCAAGCAGGAAAACTGCAAGGTTAATCACATTAACATTTGTGAAATAGTGCTGTGATATGAGAGACACATACATGGATCTCTATTAGAAGGAAGGCCTATAGCCTTCAAATGAGCTGCCTGGAGTTTATGGACTTACTGAATAGTCTGAATCTCACAAGCATGAAAAAGTACCCTGGAAAAATCTTCAGAAACAAAGAATAAGCTTTATTAACAAATTCTGAGGGTTGGTTTTGTTCTCTTTCTTTCTTTTTTTTTTTTTTTTTTAAATATGAGTATCAACTGTAAATTCATGCAAAGGTATTTATGCAAATCAAGACTAGAAGAAAGGGATTCAGAAAAATGGCAGGACAGAAGATATACCTTCTAAGATGGCTCATGGGTTTGATTTTTTTGTTTTGGGAAGCCATGCAGGTTACCCTCACAGAAAGCAGGGACACATTTCAGCCAGGGTCTCTTTGTGCACAATGCAATGGCAAAGCAGTTCAAGACCAGTTCATCTGTGTGAAAATATGACCCTGTATGAGTCTGGAGGTCAATGAAACCACTGTTGATCTGCTCAGGGCATGCTGGTCACTGCTTTAGGGTCACTTTGATTTATGTGCTTGCATTTTCCACTTCCAGAAGAATAAAATATGGGTGACTGTCTCTTAGTTGACTCTCATTTGTTGTTGTAGGCATGCGTTTTTCTCAGAAAGACATGCTATATGAAAAAGTCTGATAAAATTAATGCAAGGATATAAAGCGACACTTTTATGGAAGATGAATGTATTCTCAGTCATAATTAGAAAAAAAACCTAACCCTGAAAACCGTGGCTTTTTTCTGATTTCTTTTAAGCCATATAAGCACTTGCCATCTCTCTCTGGTACTTAAATGCCTCCTTATTGCTGTTTTTACGGATTTACTTTTAAGATGTTCATGTGAAGGCTGGAATAAATGGTAACACCATTTAGTGGATGGGATAGTTGAGGCAGAGACTATTTCAGCTAAAAGAAATCCATAGCAAAACAGAAAGGTAATAATTATTTACTGCTCTAATTCCTATCCAGCTTCAAAAGTAAAATGAATAGAAGCTTTAAATTTGCTTTCTCAGTGCAAAAATTACAACCGCTTCTCTGCTGAGATGTCTTGGGAGTGTTGCCACAGGTGGTCATGACTCCAGAGAATTTGAGGCACGATCGTGAATACCTCTTGAAGTCTGGCAGGGGCTTCCAGGCCTTCATGGTCACTCTGTGGGGACCAGCTCTGGAATGCCTTCCTGAGCATTTCAGTGCCAGGGATTAGTACCAAATAACTTCTTCCTGCTGTGCAGCTCAGCGTGGTGAGCGAGGTGGAAATCTAGAGCTCTGCTGGAGGCATCAGGAGGCACAGCACACCCTGCCTCTCACAAGAGAGACATAGGACAAAATGTTGTCTCAGCTGACACCAAAAATGTTATTCCTTTGATCACATCATTAATTTCAGTGCAATTAATACAGAGGGCATCTGAGCCAGTATGTCTGGATTATTTTTTTTTTTCTGCAAACCTCAACATTTCTGGCTTCAGCATCACTTGTCATTCCATTGGTGAAAACAGCCTTCCCTATAATAATTGCTATTCTAAGTACTTCTGTCAAACTCCTTAATTCGTTCAATAGGACTGTTTAACCCCTTTAAAGATACAAAAACCCTATTAATGAAGGTCACTGCCACCTGCTTTCTATGTAACCGTTGAGAGCCAGCAGTTAGGAGCAGACATGAGGCCATGTAGCTTGGAGCTCAAGAACCACTATTCGCCCAGTATATCTGAAAGTCCATTTTTATTAATGCTGATGAAATTTTGCCTTGTTGTTTCTCTACCCCTGTGATTAACTGCATTTAAAATATACCTGTGCCTTGACTTTTTTCATCTTGTAAGTATTAGCTCAACTAATTTTGTGGCTACAAGGGAAAATAGGTGTTATTTATGGAGAATGGGCAGAACAGGAACAATACTGCAGAAGCGTAATATATTTCTTTGTTATTAATACCTTACTTCAGATGAACTATTTAGTCGGGGTTGTGTCTGTGTTCAGAAGGCATGAATGAGTGGTAGAGAAAATACAAAAAAATACTTTGTTCAGATATATATGCGCCGACTTCACTGGCACTTCCATTATTCAACCTAAATATCAGTTTAGAAACAGAATTTGAATGTGAGTGAATAGAGAACATGTCTGTGACTGTGCTGTAACCTCACCATTGGACTTGGTTAGGGAGTTTTACAAAACCCCCAAACATTGGCTTTCGTACAGTCTGTGGACAAGCCATGGGGCTGGAGAGGCCAGGGTTGCGAAATGTTCAACATGCTTCTCAGTACTTGTTCCTTAGAATAACCGCTTCACAAGCCTCCTCCTTCAAGACATCCTTAAGGCTGTTTAATACCCTCTTAGTTGACATTTCTGTCAGCACTCAGCACTGTGAAGAGTTGCTGAACTAAACCATATTAGCAGCTCTTTACAATTATTTGTAAATGTTGAGATACTCAGAAGATTATTGCACTGGTACATTGCCTTTGGTGCCTGAGGGGAGCACGAATTATATCTTATCTGCAGGAATAGCACTGAGGAGCCAGACCCTCTTATGAGATGCTGTGGTGCTCAACCCACTTCCAATCCCATCACTGGGATTGTCAGGGTACAATTTATATCCGTGAGCAGAATGGACATATCCTCTAACATTAGAGTTTCGCATGAATCTAATGCATGGGAAATGGATTTTTTTTTTTCTTAAATGGATAAAAATATCTTCTCATCTGAAACCTTAAACTGATGACATTTCAGAATTCCATTTGGGGAGATGGAAAACAGATGATCTGTGTTTTTTAAAACTCTTTCTGATAGCTGGTGCTTCTTGCCTATACAGTTTGTTGAAGTATTACTGACACAAGGCATTTCAAACTTTTGACTATATATCTGACTCCAGTGAGGTTTGTCTATAATTGTCTGTATTTAACTAAGGAAAACTACTGTTTTCTGAAACTTATTAGTCCAGGATTGTCAGATTGGATATTAGGAAAAAATTTTTGCACTGAAAGGGTTATTAAGCCTTGGAATGGGCTGCCCAGGGAAGTGGTTGAGGCACCATCCCTGGAGGTATTCAAAAGCCAGGTTGACATAGCACTTAGAGACATGTTTTGGTGATGGTTTTTATCAGAGTTAGGTTGATGGTTGGACTGGATGATCTTAAAGGTCCCCTCCAGCCTAGAAAATTCTATGATTCTATGACTGGAACCTGGAAGTTAGGTTCTTAAAATTTCAACGATGGGGTCCAATTTTCAAAAGCACCAGGCAACAGTGCCATGGAAATTGTCTAGGGTTTAAAGCTCTGGGAAAAGTTCAGGCTGGTTGTTTTGTAACCTAAATTTAAGCTCCTATGTACTAAAAATGCCAAGGAAGAAATATCCCATATCATAAGCCAGTTCTTTAAAAAGAGACATACTTTTATGAACTGCTTAATTGAAAGCAAAGCTTATTTTCAATATGATAGGAACGTATTTATGGTTGTGGTTATGCTGTCTGTGTAATTTCCAACTTAAAAGGATGTCAATTATTGCATAACTCTACTGGCCAGTGAGCCGTTCACACTGGCTCCTAAAGTAAAAGATAAAATTTGTGATAGTCTTTAGAGCTGTGTATCTGTTTATCTGTTGTCAATCTGCTGCTGGGAGCTGCTGGGAGACCTGCTGGTGTACCTTACGGATCTGGCAGTGGGGAAGGCTGACTGTCACGAAACATTCTCAGCTCTTCTGTGCCAGGGCGTTGCGACGGGAGGCTGCGGCGAGCTTCCATCCGAGCGTAATGGGAGAAACTCTCGACGCTGGGCGCGTTTCCTGTGATGGAGACTGAAAATTAAGGGCATTATCTCACCACAGAGCCTCACCGATAGAGGCTGCAGCTCCTAATTCGTTCCAGGCCGAGCGTGAAGGCTCCCTACCCGTAGCGGGAGTGAGATCCTGCCCCGCTCTGCTTTGGGCTCTGCCGTGGCGTTCGGTGATGGCAGATTTCATCACTGGCTGGTGTATCCTGACACGGGCGTGGGAGAGTGTGAGCTGAGCTGGAGCACTGAAACCATGAGAAGGACAGCAACCTGGAGGATATCACGTGTGGTAGAGGGAGGGGGCACCTGGCAGAGAGTGGGGACAGACCTAAACGTTTCTCCATGCAAATGCTACCTAAAAAGGGGTTCCTCAAGTGGCAAAAGGGTTTCAGTATGTGAGCTCCAATTTTATCTCTCTATTGGCTTATGTTTGGGTCTTTTTATTTATGCGTTATCATGTGAAGCATGGTAGAAGATGACAGTTTGTTGTCAGTTAGGGTAACTACTGTTGTAATACAGGATCAGAGTAGAATTCAGATTGAAAGGGACCTCGGGAGATCCTGAGTCTTTTGGAGCAGAAAGTAAGGTCTGACCAGTTTGCTCAGGGCTTGATCCAGCAGGGCCATGGCAACCTCCAGAGCTGGCGACTTCACAGCCTCTCTGGGGACCCTGGGTGGCCCTAGGGGAAAAGTTTCTTCTACTGGCAGCCCTGGGACTAAGAGAGAAGTCCTGGGCGGGCTCACTGATGCTCTCTAGTCCTTTTCCACCTGAGTTACCTGTGTTTGGCTGCTGCAGTTACTGCCACAAGGCAAGTGCTGACTGTGGGACCATCATTCTCAGAAAGAGTGTATGCTGTTCATTTTTCTCTTCTTTTACATTAAATTGTTAATAAAATCCTTCAGATCCCAGAATAAAATTTATGTTGGGAGGGAGGTCCATGGGCATTGAGGTGCATTTTCAAAATCACACAAGCACAAGTTAACTTTCCTTCCTGTTTTCATGTCTGATGCTCTGATTTCCCGGTGTTCTTGCTTTTGTGCTACATTAGAATGACTGCACTTAGAAATCACCAAACTCTTTTTTTTTTTTAAAAAAAAAAAAAAAGAAAAGTATGGAATAACACTGGCATCTCGACTGACATTTCCTCTCTCAATAAAAACCAGGTCTGATGGTTTAAGGGGTTTGAGTAAACTACCACAGGCCAATAATAGCTGCTGTGATTTTGTAACTGGGGAAAATTTCACTCGTTGCAGCACTATGACCCCTGTGAAATCAATGATGCTGCACCAGCGTAGAAAAAAGTTTGTCCCGGTGATTTTAACATGCCCAACACATGTCTCTGGGAAGGCTGATGGTGACCTGGCTAGCTTTCTGAAGCAAGTTTCTTTTGCTTCCTGGCTCTCTTCGGGAAAGGAACTGTAATAAACGGCACTGGTTCCTGAAACTTATTCAAAGAAAATATACAGACTGATGTGCATTAAAAGAAAAACCAGCATTTTTTATTTTAAATGAAAGGCAGAGAGACCAAGGCTGTTAATCCTAATATTCTGGCTGCTCTGCAGATTTTATTGCACAAGTTAAAGGTGTGTTTCTTTTCTCTTTGTGGTGCTGGTTGTGTTGGTAAGGGAAACAACACACGGTTCACCCCAAGTAAAGTTATAAATGGGGCATGTTTATTCAGAAATGCCCTTCTTCCAAGCAGAATGGCCTGGCCTGGCCTATATTTACCCAGAAGAAACTTGTCCAGGTTTTCTGAACCAGAAGGGGAAGCATTGCCCAGGGGCCAGGGCTGAAAAGCACGGGCTGTCCTGGGAGTGCACGTGTGATTGTGCACAGCTGGACCAGGGCTGGCACTCTGTACCGACGGGGTCACCTCTCGCCAGGTCTACAGGGTACTGCCAGCCACCTCCTGGCTTCCCTGGCCTGTTTAGTTCAGCTTTGCAGAATGGTTGGGTTTGCCTCTTTGTTTTCTACAAAGTTCACAGCTCCCGGAGCCGTATGAGAAGCCTAGCTATTACTGAAAAATTTTTGGCTTCGTAGGGATAGAAAGAAGCTTCTAAGCATGAATTTCAAATGCACACTTCACAAAAAAATAAAATGAACCTTTACATTCATTGAGCTTTAACATCTCCTGTTTTTCTAGGGCATCATTTCTGACTTGTGACTACTTGAGGTTGGCAACACTACCGCTGACTCTTTGTGCATTCAGGCTGCATTTACGTTGCTTGGTTTGACATATTTCTGGGAGACTTCTTTCCACTCGCTGTGCATTTAGCTATAGCCTGGGAAAGGCAAGAGGGACTATTTTTCAATACATGTTTTTTTCTTTCCCCTTACTTTAGCCTCAACTTTTCTATCTTTTAGGGTAGAAATTTGTCTATTATTCTCAAAAACACATTCGCTGCTGAGTAGAATTATTGGTGAAAAGTCCTACTTATCCTACTTATCACTGGATAAGTATGTACACATTGATACTGGATGGACTGGAGGAATATTTTGACAGTATTAGAAGGAAAATCAGAACATACAATAATTTTGAATCTGCACAATATTTTGCGTGGGTTTTTTTTTTTTTTAAGTTTTCATCTGGTGTCACATATATGTTGCCCCCTCTTGAAAATAGGAGGAATGTAAAGCTTTCTGTGAATTTTAAAAACAAACAGTTTTTATTTGTATCATGAAAGACCTTGGTTAGAGGTGTTATAGAAAGTAGCAGGAGGCTGAGGTTGACAGCTGAAGGCCAATGCTGTAACTGTCAGATCCTACTAGATGGTCATCCATTTTGTCATAGGACACAATTTTCCTGACTTCTACTTAAACTTTTGGTTTCTGATTAATACAAAGATAGGTACTGATTTCTGGATCTTGGCCAAAGACTCTGAAGTCTTGTAAATTATATTTTACAAGTTTTCTAAAAAAAACCAGACAAGAACTCTTTTCTCTGGCCAGGTAAATGTGTGACTATAATAGTATTAGAAGGATCCTTGAAGTGTTTTCTTTCACATGCATAGAAGTCTCTTAAGTATAAGGCACCAAAGAACCGCACCCGAGCAGATCTAAGGTAATTTTGTTGTTTGTGCTGTGCTGGAATTTTTTTGTTTCACAAGTGTTTGTCTAATAGGGCATGGTTGAAATGACCCTCTTAAAATCTACCGTTAAAACTTGAAATGGCACAAGCCTGAGTCATGCAAGCAAAAGGACAGTAGCTTGGATTTATGTGCTGGAGTCTCCTGGCACAGGCAGAACAGCCAGAAAACAGAGTTCCAATCAGTAGAAGTGCTCCCAAATTCTACAGGTGTGTTGCTGTAGACCACAGTCTGAACATGTCTCCCTTCTTTCCTACCCGACAGTAGACTCAGATTGGAACATCTCCAGCGCTTTAATGAATTACAAACCTGTAAAATATTTCTTTCCCTCTCCCTGCGGTGACTGCTCTTTAACCTGGCAGCGAGACTGGGTACAAATAGGCACTTGAGACTGACTCATGGGCAAATATGCTGTGTGTGGAAACAGGGGCCGTGCCACGGAGCCGGTCCACTACGCTCTGGCCACGTACCCGAGCAGGGTGCCAAAGGATGGAGAGAACCCCCATGGCCGTGCTTGACGCCAAGCACACGTGTGGGAACTTCTTTCCAGACCAGGTGGGCAAGAGCTGGGGAGAGGGCTCGGGGCAGGGGCAGGCAGGGAAAGGCATTCCCAACGTTTCTGCTCCCACGCCGTGTGGGGAGAGCGGTGCCAAACAACACATGCACCGTTGGCATCTCCGATTACTCCTGCTTCTGTAAGTCATGAACCGTTCCACCGAAGCCAATGGCACCTCATTAATGTTAAACTGATGTGAATAAAAGGCAACTGGGACATATATGTTTCCATACCTTTATACCACTGGGTCTGATTCCACTTTTGCTCACACCGGTTTGATATTGATACGATACCTCTGGCTTCCATGACACGAATCTGTATTTAACCTGGGTCAGCAAGATCTCAGTCAGCTTCATTTACTTCAAAAATGTGTGCCTGGAGCTGTTGGGAAAGGATGGGTCTGTAAAAGAAGAACAGAAGATGGGAGGTAAGAATAGGAAAGGGATCAAGAAACAGCTTTATATTTCTTGTCCTTGTTTGCCTACAGTTTGTTGCCTTTGCAGTGAAAAATGGGAGAGATGAAAGAAGGGAATGTCTCTTGAGTTAGTGGTTGTCTTCAGGCTGAGCAAAGCCCTGGGGTAGAAGCATGTTAGTCCTCCCTCTTTCCCTCATTTCAGCTGTTCTGTGTGTAGGGGCAAAAAAAAAAAAAACTTCTTTTTTTCCAATACAAAATAGGAAAGAACTACAAGGAAACCGAGCAGATTATTTTTTCCACTTTGCCTTAGGGTTTCCTGGAATTTTTGCTACTGTACATTTATTTAAAGTAACCCTATCTGTTTAAATACATGCTGATCTTTGGTTGCCCTGAGATCAGAATCAGCCCCGAAGAATGCCTTTTGCTTGCAGTCATTTTTGTATTGTCAGTTCTTCCTCCTCACCCCCGCCACCCCGACCTCCGGGGGATCAGGTGACAGTGGGATAAACTGCACCACATGTGCTCCTGGCCAGAGAGCTGCACGCTCCCGACCCGCACAGAAATGGGGAGCTGTTGTCAATCTCCTCAAGGATGACGAAGCAATCTGTTTCCAAATGAAGGTAGATGTAAGATAAATTCTTTGACTGCTATTATATTTTTCTTGGCATTAACCAGATGCTGTTACTGTTTCGTGGCTTTGTCTCCGCCAATTATGAAGTAAAATAACATCATCTGCGGCAAAGCGTCGTGATCCCAAACTCCTGTGCCCCTTCGCAGTGACATTGCACATAAGTAAAATCACCTCCAATGATTCATTAATACACGTTTAATAAGACTTCACAAAGTTATGGCAGGCACTTAGAGAGGGTGTTTGGAAATAAAGGCTCAGTCCTCACTGTCTAACCCAGCCGAGCCGCCTCCTTAATTTTGCTGAAATGATACGTACAGCTAAAGGTTTGCTGGATCTCTGGAAGGTTTTTTGTTGTGTGCACTATTTAAATATTCTGTGCAATTGTCATGATTACCTACCCAAAATGAAAACAAATCTTTTATAGTGAAACTTAGGACATTATGCAATAAACTGAAATTTATTGTTTAATCCTCCAACCAAGCTATTGCACAGCAAATGGAATTAATTAGGGATTTTTGTTGGCTGTCTCAATTTCACAATAAACATATTTTTATTTGAGCAATGTGTGTATATAATGAAAATATTTCAAGGAAAAATTATTCAAATGGAGCAGCTTTGTTGTAAATCATACTGCATTTTTTTTTCTTAAATGTAATTTATACCAGTATCATTTGTTAGAACTGGTAAAATACTGAAACCTTTTAAAAAAGGTAAAATGATTTGCTTTTTTATTGTCTAGACTATATGTAAGCCATTGCTAATTAATACTGCCCTTTCTGATAGCTTTGCAACAGGCATAACTCAAACAAACCAATTATAAATGATTTTTCAATGTAAACTTTTAACGGTGTAGCCTAAGGGCTTGCTCAACATAAAAGTACAATTTAGAAAACATAAGTTTTAAGTAAGGTCAGGATACAGCAGGCGATGATGGATGTACATGTAAAAACATCTGACTGTGGAATGACAACGTTTTCTTCAAGACTAAGCAAAATGTTGGTGGCAGTGATAAGTAGAATGAAAAATAGCCTTGAGTGAACCAGGCAGAAGGTTTGGGTTTGGGGTCTGAGTTGCTGGGTGGGTTTGTTGGTTTTTTTTTTGTGGTGGTAGTTTGGTTTTCTTCAGAGTTTTGCAAATTGGAGTTCCAGGGATGCTGGAGAGTCCAGTCTGAGTTTTAGACCTATTTTCTACACAGGCCCGTGAGAAACTCTGAGTTTTCAACATCATCTGCTGTCTTTGGTCTCAGCTAGAAATCGGCCGCCTTTCTTTCTTGTCCTACCTGCTCGAGCAGAGCGGCTTCGCTGTGGGACTGCGCCGCGTGGTGTTGGTGACACAGCTCATCTGGATTTACATTTCCAGCTACCAAATGGAAAACATCACAGCTCTGCGGTGCAAAGCACCGGTCCAGTATATCCTAACGTCACAGGTTTAAGCTTGTTCACCGTTTTGGAGGGGTTAAGCCTGAGGGAGAAGATCTCTGTTTGAGTAAGTGGTGGTTGACTGCTCCACGCTGTCTTTAAGAATATTCATCCTTATTGTCTGTCTTTCAACAGCCCGAGCGAAGCTGGCACGAGCTCGCATCATGTGCTGTATCTAATTTGGTAGAAGCAGTCACATGTCCATGGTGTGATCTGCATCAGATTTGTACTGCTGAGTCATCTGGTATCAATTCTTGGGGAGTGAAGGCTCCGGAGCTGCAGACCCTCACGTGTTCCCGCAGCTCCCGCTCCCGTCTTGTAACTCATATATCACAGTCCTGCCTCAGCCCTGCTCCTCTGCCATCTCCCCCACTCACCCCATGCCTCTCCTGGAGCTCAGGAGTGTCTTTTCCCAGACACACAAGCCACCTCATCCTGAGCTCAGCAGTTCAGTAAGTCACACAAGCTTTGTGAATGGTTCTTCAGCCTCTCGCTCTTCACTGTAGACAGCATAAGAAATTGGAGGTTGTCAATACATCCCTCCATAACTTTGCCTCCCTTCACACATGGTGCCTCTTGCAAAGAGGTCAGAGAAGATTGGTTTTTTTATCAAGCCATTTCCTTCTCCTCTCAGCTGAAAACTGTTGTCCTGGTCATCAACACACCCCCGCTGTGACTGCCCCTGCCTCCTCCGCTTGCAAGATGCAATGAAAGACGGCCAAAGGCTTAACTGTGGCTTCACAAAATGTGGACGGAAACCCTACGTCGGAGCCAGGTCACCAGATCCAGCCAAGCTCTGATGGAAGGCTTGTCATTTTGGTGAAGTAAAAACTAATTTTGCTGATGAAGTAAAGGCTAGTTAATTTTATTTTTAATAAAACCGCTGCCACCTTTGATATTTATTAGAATTCCAAACTTACTGACCAGACAGTGTATTCCTATAGTACCTCAGCTGCTGCTGAAACCAGAGAGTGCTACTGGGAAAACAAAAAATTACATCTTAGTTGAATTAGAAACATTTACAACNGAGTGCTACTGGGAAAACAAAAAATTACATCTTAGTTGAATTAGAAACATTTACAACTTCTGCTATCATACTTATCTGTTCTCTCTCCTTGTGAGTGAAGTTGTTCCACTGATGCGGTCTCCCCTCTTTTTTCTTGTCATCTGTAATTACGTTGAAGGGATTAATAATCATACATTATATCCAGCATCTCGGCTTGATGACAGGGCATTGTTTAACGAGAGCACAATCAGTGTCCTGGCTCTTTGGGAGAGCCAAGGCAGTGCTCGCAGTGGAAATCACTGAAAATAAACATGTGGGAGCTTAAGCGCTCTTTAATAACTCCTTCTGCTTGTTTGGTTAGCAATTTTGATGATTTTTGTCCGTTGTGCCTGGCGCTGCTGCTGGAGAGGCATGGTTATTTATGGTGCCGGAGGAGGTTATGATCTCTTTATATAAACTAGGGGACAGAGGTAAAATATGGTAAGTTCTGAGTCATAGTAAGCATTTTAATTTTACAGTTCTGAGGCCAAAACCAAACATCCACAAACAAGAAGCACAGAGTGGGTATTTTTCTCCCCAAGTTTTAAACCATTAAGAAATAACTGTTGATATCATTAGTATTAACCACGAGATCAAGAGTTAGCTGTTAGACTGTAATAGAATTAGGACACTGATGCGCCAAGTACCTAGAAAAGCTCTGGATTTATTACATCGGCACGCTTCGTCCTGTTGGTAGCTTTTATTTCTACTTAGGCATTTAGATTATTTTTGCTAATGGCAAGATGACGTTACCAATGGCACTGCCTGTGCCTTGGAAATAACTACTCGATTCTTTCCTTCTCAGAGGTGCCGTGGGTTGATGTATGGAGCTTGGGACCTTTGTCTGAAACAAAGGGTTTACGAAGGTCTCGGTGGGGCAAGATGCATACTGCTCATGGGATTGCAGTCCTCAAGTGTTATGATTTTTGCAGTAATCCAGTAATCACGATTTTGTTTAGCAAGCACTCGGCTGCCTCTTGTCCCCCAGTGGTGTCCTGGACTGCTTGCCCAGCCAGGGGACATGGACAGCTTCCCCTTGGGAAGGGCTCAGCCTCATCGCAACAGAGATCACTAGCCCAAACCCCAGTTTTCTTGCTCTCGACCCAACAGGAGTCTGCAGAAGGTTGCCTTGCAGTGTGTGATGGCTGCGGCATTTCCTGCGCCTGGGCTCGGCTAGGGCAGGGCAGGGAGGGAAAGCCCTAATCCCCTTGGCCCCAGCATTTAGCACCTACCTGGCAGCACGCCCTGGGCACGCCAGGGGATTAGCGCAGGGGACAGAGCTGCACTGCCTGGAAACTTGGCCTAAGTGAAGTGAAATGTCACTAGGAATTAGGAGAGAGCCTGAGAGCGCCTGTCAAGATGTTCTCAGACAAGGGCTGGCCAGTCTGCAGAGCTGTGACTGGTGCTCAGGGTACCAACGTTGGTCCTGGGTGCTGGTCCAAGGTCCCAGGGAACCAGAATTAGTGCTCTGATACCCAGTGCCTTGTTGCGTGGCCATGGCAGAGCCTTGGCTCGGTGCCTGGGGACAGGTTACTCTCAGCTGCTAATTTTCAAGGGACTTGGGCTCTGGTCCTAACTCAGGCACTGAATACACCACCTGGTGTCAACCTCTGCTGGGGTGGCACCTCTCCTGTAAAGGCTTTGGTGAAGGACACTGCACAGTGTTCCCCAGACTTTTTTGGTGAGGGAAGCAGTTTCCCCTCAGACCTGCTGCAGATAACCAGCATCCTACCAAGCAGCCCGGAATGCGCTCTGTCCTCTTGCATTATATGAGTTATTCAGATTTTTGCATAATGTATTTAATTTGTAACTTATGTATGTGGTAATTTAGGAGATATTTGAGTAGGACATATCCTTTTCTTGTTACTGCTAGTGCTTGAAATGATGAAAATTTATTCTTTCTCAAGTGAAGTACATGGGGAAGGGTAGCCAAAAGCTCAGGCTAT
>JAHREE010000265.1:7197567-7207567 GCA_033628505.1 Tringa tobata
CAGCTACAGTCAATGAAAAGAGAGCTGTTCATGTTAAAAGCATCAAAAATATCCTTAGCCACGCTAATTGTAAATATTGAGTGTACTGTTTGAATCAGAGTAAAGCCCAGAGGCCTTTGTCAGGTGGAAGGCTCAAGGGGTAGTCTCCAGGAACAGGTGGCTTAAAAAAATAAAATACAAAAAAACTCCCCCTCAAAACACACACCTAAGCCCATGGAAGACTGTGCCCTCATCACAGGGTTAAGTAGAATGTGGTACAACAGCACCAGGACCAAAACAACAGCTGGAGTGGGGATATGATATATATGTATATGTGTACACGTATAGGTGTGTGTAGTAAGTGGTGTGTATACATGCATTTATGCATATCCTGGTGTGTGTATGATATGTGTGTATATATATACACTGCATATACACACACCCCATATGTATGTGCTATATGGACATTATGTGTGATAATATGTGTACATAAGCATACGTATATAAAAGTATACATATATATACACGCACAGAGTGTACGTAGCTCTGTAGCACACCCACTAAGACTCAACTATAAGATACAAGACCTGGCTCCTCGCCGGGTGCCCGCCTGGCAGCAGCTGCAGTGGCAGGGGGGGACCTGTGCGCAGTGGGGTGCAGCGAGGGAGGGAGCAGAGACCAGTGGGTGCTGGGGGTGATGCTGTGGCCACACTGGAGGAACACACAAAGGAAGGACAAAACCATTGCACTTTGTCCTGAGAGGAATACTCAGCCTGGAGAAGAGGAGGCTGAGGGGAGACCTTATTGCTCTCTCCAACTCCCTGAAAGGAGGTTGTAGAGAAGTGGGGGTTGGTCTCTTCTCCCAAGGAACAGGCGACAGGACTAGAGGAAATGGCCTCAAGTTGCACCAGGGGAGGTTCAGGCTGGATATTAGGAAAAATTTTTTCACCGAAAGGGTTATCAGGCGTTGGAATGGGCTGCCCCGGGAGGTGGTTGAGGCACCATTGCTGGAGGCATTTAAAAGATGGGTTGATGTGGTGCTGGAAGATATGGTTTAGTGATGGTGCTGCTTTTTGTTTGTTGTGTGGGTGTTTATTTTTGTCAGAATTAGGTTGACAGTTGGAGAGGTGTTCTTTAAGGTCCCTTCCAACCTAGAAGATTCTGTGATTCTGTGAATGGCAATGAGGAGAGTAAGAATTCTCAAAGGACAGAGATGTGGCCTGCCTGCAGGCAGTGGTGGCCAAGCTGCAAGCCAGTGGGCATCGCTGTGGCCCGTGCGTGGGAAAGGGGTACACCTCGACCACCCTGCCAGGCACAGCGACCAGAACCCTGTGCTTCATGTGACATATCACATTTCAGATACTGCTAATTAATTGAATGCATGAAAAATTATGTAAACCAATGCTTGACAAAGGTACATAAACAATAAATGGTTTTGAGGGATATTATCTAAATGGTGATATTGTATGGGCAGAAGGAGGCTAAGCACAAGAAGCAAACAATTACATGAGATCTTTTTGTTTGATTTTTATAAATAGAAACAAAAAGGAGAACAACATGCTTGGAGATCATGAAAAAAAAGGTGAAAAGGAGACATGGTCAGCAGAGCTCTTTAGCAGGTATGTCACATCAAAAATATAGTCTCCTACTATACACCATTGGTGAATGACTGCTCAGGTGCTGGTGTGGAGTTGAGTGGTGGCCAATGCTTGGAGTTTATCAAAGGGGACTTACACCTCGTTGTCAATATATTCTGCCTCTTGCTTTCAATATAGACTTTTTTTCCTTGCTTGTTACGGCAATGGACTGCTTCCATTTCTGAGCAGCACCCTGTACTTGTCACGTTTGGGGTCATTTGGGCTTCATCTTCACAAGGGGGTGATGCTGGTGTGCCATCAGAAGCTTTTACAGTTTGAATTTTGAATGGCAAAAGGGGTCAAACACTGTGATCTTGAGAAAAGTGAAGTCGTCCTTTATTACATTTCTGTAACTTTTTGAGTAAGTGAAAACATGAAACCGTCCCCTGTTCTGTTTCCTTTTCACACCGATAAAAGCTTCCCAGACCCAGTTAGCAACCGCTCACCTTCTCTTTCTTCTTAGTACACCAAGAAAAACCCAAATTGCAGTCTTGCTAACATTTCAGGGAGGCAGGTGTGTTTTGCACAGTTAAGTTAGCAGCCAATCTTGATATATAAATCTATACATTAATCAGATAATCTGCAGGCTATGTGTTTAGAAGGAAGAACCTACCTGAGGTGTGATATTCAGCCGTGGTGCCGCCTGCATGGACACCTGGGTGAGAGGAGGGACCCTGCCTGCATCCTGCCTGCACCCTGCCTGCACCTCCAGCCCCGGCCAGGACCACTTAAAATAATGTTAGTGCTTTGTATCGACTGGAGCTTGTGATGAAATTTTATCCCAATACTTTTAAAGCAGAGACAGCTGTGAGTAGCTGTTAAATAGACACAAACAAGAGCTCGGTCCAAAATATGCATGTTCAACATAGTGCTTTATATATAAGTTGTGCTACGAGACCACAAAAATGAAGAAACCGAAACATATTAATTATTTGAAATAGAAGCACTCTCTTTTTAAAGGCAGGCACCCTTTTTAGATGTCTTATTTAAGCATCACATTGATTTTTTTAAATCTCTGAAGCCCCTTTATCTCAGTGCACTTATTTTATGAGAGTTACATTTTGACACATGGTTTTGGTTTATTATGTAATGCTTCAATAAGTAAATGTAAATTACCAATAATGATCTATTTAATTTGAAACATAACTTGACCAAAATCAAACTTTTCAAGCAAATAAATGGGAAGAGATTTTTTTTTTTAAAGTTTGTCTTATTTCACAAATTAGTTTCAGTGTCACACACACACGCATTTCAAAGAAGTTCACTTTTAATGTGAGTAGGACAAATAAAAAAACCCACCCCAAAATCAACACCCCCTACCCTCCCAATCTTGGAATGTGTCATTAAAACCACATGGATTTTAAATTCTTGTTCTTATACAGAAAATTGCATTAACAGATTTTGACCTTGAGACTAAGGCAAGCTACATGTGTTAAAGGCCCAGCATCTCCGCTCTGATCCCTAGGACTGTTCCTGCATACTGACTAAATAAATGCAGCCTACTGATGTAATAGCATCCTGCATATGTCTCATATTAATGGTATTTTCCTAATAGTAATAGCATTAAAAGCCTGCCTACTTTGCTATTGAGTTACCCTATTTAGGATAATTTGCCCAGAAAGACTATCCTTGAGCATATGAACAAGCATATCATTTTATAACACTTAACTTAAAATATCAAAATCAAAGCAAGCTGACAGTTTGATTCCAGAACTGGTATTTTTCCATTAAAAAAAAAAAAAAAATCTGTTGTCTTTCTTGAATAATTTATTATCTGGATTTTTGTTGTATTTTCCACATGGAATTGATGAAGAAAAAATACTTTTTTTTTTAAAGAAAGTTTGGAAGAGTGAAAATTCACACATGGAAAACAAATGAGCATCGGGAAACACTCCTCGTAGCTAATGGCTACTTGGTATGTCGCCAGAATTCATACAGATCCTTAAAATCAAGTAAATTATGCCCGCAGTGATAGCTCCCTTTCGCTGGAGTCCCACAACAACCACCAAATGGCGGAGCGGAGCTGAACTGCCAAATTTCATTTTTCACCTCCCGATTCCTTTCAATTAAGTAGATTCGTTTGCCGCGGAAGGGCCTATGCATATTTTATAGTAGGGCAGGTAGGATTCAGGTAACGTCACGGCTCCAGCCTCCCAGCCCTCCATCCCAGCCCCGCTCCCGGCCCCGCCGCCCTGCACAGGGGGCACCAGGGGCTGCCGAAGGTGGGTTTATCCCTCCTGCTTTGCTGACTCAAATCAAGGAACGACAGAGGTGAAAGCAATCAGACACAGCCATCTTCTTTAAACAGCCCGCTAAAGGAAAACGAAGAGAATATGAGCTTTCAAAGGAATATAAAAAAATAGAAGCCTTTACTCTCCTCTTCTGTTCTTGTGATCAGAGATCACACACTTTGACTACCTTCTTGAAGTCACAGGTTAAGAAACCTGCCACTCATCATGCAACAGATTAAATAACTGGTGAATTATGTGCTAGAAAAATTAGGATGGATTACACAAATATCTGTTAAGGCTATGATAAATATGTATAAACAATCTTCCTTGCAGAACATGTCTCTGTCATTCATTTCACTGCAATGAAAAACCTGGAACAATGGAACTAATGACTACATTGTTCCAAAGTTAAGTAGTATATCTAATAAGGAAAATAATCAAATGAGCCAAATTCTTTATGAACACAACAGTGAAGCAATTAAAATAAATGTGATTTTCCAGATCAAAACTTCTGGCTGTTAATTGCTATATGGCACCTATCCTAGTCATATGAGTTTCCCTTGCAGCTGTTTTTATTTCATGATACATTTTGAAATCCCAGGAGCCTAGTCCTGGGATCTGCCATACAGACAGTTAGCCTGAAAACCAGGATACTTATCAAGTGTTTACAATCTGGGTAGATGAACTCTCAAGGCAGGCCTTTGAGAACAAGCGCTTTCTTGCCATTTGCATTTTGTTTGCAATGTGTTTCCAATGAAGATAATTTATTGATGCATACTTCTTACGCTGGGGCGTGCGGGTTTGCTGCCATATGGGGCGAGCTCAGGCAGACGAGGCACGGGGAGCAAGGGGGTGTCCCCTCACTTAGGGGTAAGGGCACTTGTGCACGTGCTGAACCCAACAGGCAACGTGGTATGGGGTCTGTGGTGCAAGTAATACAAATAGCAGTCAGCATTTCTCTTATCTTCCACGGCCTCTAATGCTCTGCAGCTGACAGCTTCTCTTGGGTTTTACGTTTTTTGCCATTTCTGCCATTTCTGGGTGTCTGAGGTCAGGAGGGGCTGCATCCCCCGCGGGGCCAGCGAGCTCATTTAACCCACAACACATCACCCCTTGAGCTACAAGTGCCCACTGGAAACCTGGCATATTCCAGCTGGTTTATTTGAAGCTGTATTTTAGTATCTGTGGGTTATTAATGAGATTAAAGAACTCAGTTACAGGGAACGACAAATGCAGTTTGTCCAACATTAAGCAGATATTGGCATCCTTAGGTGCAACTCAGGAGTCGGTGATCTCAGCTATTGAACAAGCTAAAGCCATGAGCAATATGATATTGATTAGACAATAGGTATTGTATTTACCCACATAGTTTTATTGGGTGAGGCTCAATGCAATGCATTTTTATTTGGGAAACTTAAGGAAGATAATTAAAAATGTTGTAAGGAGAGCCTAGCAGTTTTCATGCTTTTCTTTTTAAAGGCTACAGATGTCTTGTCTTCTTTAAAACTGCATGTGCTCTCTCCCCACCTTCCAAAAGGTCAAGGGTAATAATAATAACAATAATAATACAGTATCCTGGAAATTTTCTACATGCCTCAAGAGAACTTTAATTTTTTCCAGAAACTGTTTTCAAGACAACAGACGCCTCTTCTACTTCTCCTTTTACCCTGCCTGGATTGCCAGGGCTGCTGTGGCAAAGGTAAAATGTTCTCCTTGAATGTGGGGCCTTTTTTTTGGGTAGAAAACACTTCTTTTGCTAACTGAAACCACCTAGAGTTCAGCTATCCTTCACAGGCCGTTTTTCCCTCTGTTCTGTGCCCTCTGTACCACCCCTGCTTTCCCCTTGCCGTTGCCAGGTGCTACCGATGCCAGTGCTCGTTTTTGCAGAGAATAACGAAATGGCTAAAACTTGAGCTTCAGTTAACTCAAGTTAGCCTCAGTTAAAACTGTGGTCCTAGGAAATGTGGGCTTGTAGCCCTGCCTGCGTGGCCGGTGTGGGTCAGAGTGACCAGTGTGTGAATTTTAGGCCGTGCCTCCCGATGAAGGTTTGTCTCCCAGCTCGCCCAGGCTGGCCGTGCAGTGCCCAGTGCTTCCCCACCCCTGGGGTTGTGGCCACGTCCCAAGTAGCCTTAAAACCCAACTAAAACACCCTAATGGTGGCGTTTTAGCACCCAATGTGATGCTGCAGGTATTATTTTTTCCATCTTTCTGACTTCTGAATCCTGACTGGACGGGCCCAAGCCAGGACGAGCCCAGAGAAGGGCAGGCAGGGATGTAGCAATAAAAATGTGGCTAAGCACCAGGCAGCAGCGTGCCAAGGTGAGAACGGACATGAACTAAGGGGGAAAACTGCTCAGGGTTTGATGAACAGGTAAAAAAGAAGCCATATCTAGGGTTGGATAACACCCCTGAAGAAGGAAAGCTATGGCACAGAAGCAGGAAACAAAGGGAGTGACTTTTCCCACTGCAGCCACCGTTGGAAGGCGAGAGGCTGGTGATGCCACAGGCCAGGGGCACGCACAGCTGAGGTGCAGCTGGACAGCACGGGTGTAACCAGTGTAACCAGCCCTTCCAGCCCTTACCAGCCAGTAACTGTTGGCTGTTGGAGTCCCAGCCGTGCAGTGCCACTGGCAGCACCAGGCATTCGCCGCTCAGGGAAGGGGGAGCCTCGCAGGGGAGGAGAGAAACATAAAGATTTTCTAAGATAATTTTAAAATGCTTTTATATCAACCAGTGCTCATAAACCAGCAAGTCCCAAATTTATCCGGAGCTGTAACTTAGGTAACACTGTAATTTGTACTTCCATAATATACACATACTTTAAGTCCCTGGTACTGCAAATTTTGAGTGTCCAGGCAGCAACTGAGACCTCCCTTCTGCTCAGCCCCCGCCTGCTGAAGGTGGCCTGTGTGGCGAGTCGGGGACAATCCCAGCCCTGGCAGGGACACTGGGAAGCTGTGCAAAGTGCAGGAACCCAGCCCAGTGCACAGGGTGAAGAGGATGTCTGTTTGATTCCTCACATCCACAAACATCTCAACCCATCAGTCTGAAGCATCCCTGGAGAACATGTCCTATTTTGCTTTCTCCCATCAATTGCATTCTCTTTCTCTGAGGGATTTTTCTTTTTCCTTTTTTTTTTTTCATAATCCCACAGCACTGTCATGTTTGCCAGCCCCAACATCACGTTCCTCTCTTTCATCAGACGACTGACTCATAGCATCTTTCAATTTGGACTGGCTTTTTTTTTTTTTTTTTTTTTCTGTGGGACTTTGGCCCAAACAACACAACACAAACGGCATCCGCCCAGACTCGACACACAGCGAGGCATCCGCCCAGCATGGGGGTGAAAGGGGACCCACATTTTCACCATCTCCTTTGCCCCTGGGAATTTTGCCATACTGAGACTATTGTATCTGTGTTTAGGTGTGATAGGTTAGCACTTCCCCTCCCTCCATGGGTGACCGCTGCTCTCTGACTCTCCAGGCTTCTGGCCACGGGGCTTTTAATTCTTTTTCTGCTAGCCCGGTCCATCCCCGCTGCACCAGTGGTGCTGCCAGCTCCAGTTCCCATTTGCAAGGCAGCTTCTGACAGCTACTGCTGCTCCCTCCGCTCTCCAACCTGATGCTTTCCAGCTCCGGGCTGTGTGAGAGAGGCAGGAGGCGTGGAGTGCCTGGAGGAGTGGGTGAGCAGCTCCTGGACCCACGCTCAGAGCAGCTTCTCCATCTGCACCACGTCCCGGGAATACAAAATGGCACCGAGTCCCACTTTTCCTCATTAGATGTGGGCAAACTTGGCTGGAGCACAAGTGCAAAAGCTCATCTTTCTTCAGCTGCTTGTAATTCATGCTTGAGCAAGAGCATTATTTGGGGCTTAAGTCAGACTCTTCTAAGTAGGTCACAATTCTTCTTCTAGACACAAATTCCTGCCTCTGACTTCTCAGAAACATGGATTCTCAGTCTCTCCTGATTTGTGTAACACCTCAGGTGCCCTCTTATCAGCTATATCAGCTCATCAAATGAATCCACAAAACAAACAGTTACTAAGTTGCTGCTTGCATAGGGTTCAGACTTGGAAAAGTTCCTCTGCCTTGGGTGGCAGCCATTCCTCTGTCTGATTTGCATGGCTGATTTTTTTCCCATTTTAATGATGTTCCACCGTTAGCCCTGTAGCCAGGTAAGAGGATGCATCCTGCGTCTCCTCTGGTCATTGCATCAAGGAGAGGGACAAAAGGCTGCAGAGATGGCCAGGAAACTCCAGTCCATATGGGGTTTGTTGTCTGAAACAGATGCCGTGCAGTCCACGCTATAAAACAGAATTCATTTTACAGAGATCGATTCCCCAAATCACAGCATGTGTTAGACATTACTCCTTTTGCATTGCGCTATAAGGGGTTCGGACACACCCAGGGGTACGATGAGGGAGATAAAAGCACGCAATGAGATACAGAATAGAGTGGAAAAGACTACAACAAAATACAATACAACACAAAACAAGGATGGTGAGGAGCTGAGGATATGGCTTTATGATATTTCTGCTGGATAGTTCTGGTAGTCTACAGCAGCTCACCAGTCTGTTGTTGAAAATTAGAGTGATTTGCTTGTTTCAAGCCAAAAGAAAGAAAGAGAGAGAGAAAGAGACACAGAAAGAAGTTTTAGCCAATTCAATGAAGGGATGAGCCTGACCTTTAAAAATACTGGTGGGAATAAGAACCAACCAAACACCGTATCTCTCACCAGAGGTGGAGACTTGGAAGTTAATATGGTTTTAGCGAAGTCGTCTGGCCAGGGGAGACTGTCCGTAGGGATGGATAGCTCTCATTAGAAGACAGATGTTGGGACATTTCTCTGCATCACAATTCCAGATGTTTTTTATTCCTCGATTGCCACCTTGCAGCGCAGTGGTAGAATGCTGGAGGTGGAGCACGGCTTGTTTCTGTGGTCATCTTCCTATCACTGAAATGAGTCGAAGTGTTATTTTACAATGGCATACAGGATGCCCGCAGGCTTTTATGTTTTATTTTTGTTTCTGTGAAGTTATTTTTTACTTCCTCTTCTGAAAAGAAACAAAATGTTAAATGTCTAATTGAATAGTCTGTTGGAAAAGCCGCAGAGGAAGGCTGAGCACATGAACTTCTGTGAAGCAAATGCCTTTGTTTCCAAACAGTCTAGTGATAGCAAATATTTATTGACATTTTCCTTCCACAGGGGCGTTAACTATTATAATTTGCTCGTACGTACATCGTGAGTACTTTCAGATTTTGAACAGAACATCTGTTGGTCAAAGATGAAAAAACCCCTGAAAAAAAAATAAAAATCTATTTTTCCAGGGTTATGAATCTAACAGCATCACAAATTATCGCTAGGAAAACATTTCAAAAGCCTGAACTTGCACTTATGGAAAAAGGAACACAGATAGAGGAAACAGATAAATATGCGTTGTGTTAGTAGGCTTTGTTTTCTGAAATGATATATTGTTCCGGAGAAGCGGTTAACAAACAAATTATTGTCTGTGGCCAATACAGCCAGATCTTTGGTTCCACCGAACAGATGTTGAGGTGAAGCAGATTAAAGCTTAATTCACAATAGGGCTGTACCACAGGAAAGGTGCCCTAAGTTTATCTATTGTTAAATAATATAATTTATCGTCTTAGGGGGCTACGGAGCAATTTCTGTTCCTTTTCTACTTTTTGAACAAAGATTTATAACATAGATAATCCCCAATTTTAGATATTTGCTGCAGGTTATATTTGAAAGAATTTCCCATAAGACTGATAACCCCTTTTTTTTTTTTTTTTCCCTTAACCACAGTCAAACCAGTGAACTAATATGATGCCTGCTTCAAATAAATGTATTTGCTGCCTCTGTGCATGATAAGTTTTCATTTAGTCTATGATCAGCTGACAGTATGCAAGTTTGCAGATACCAGTAATTGAATACAGATAACCTTGGTTGTTGACCTATGCAGAGCCATGACTGTCTAGTTTCCATTGTTTCTGTTTTTGCTAGTTGACACAAAACTGATGTGGGCTGAATTTATATATTAGCCACCCATTATAGTGGGAATTGCTTATCGTTATGGATGGATATTGCAAGAAGTTTCTATTTATTTAACCTAATAAGATGGCAAAAAGGAAGCTGATTGGGCCAATTTGGG
>JAHREE010000265.1:7212567-7227567 GCA_033628505.1 Tringa tobata
GGAAACGACATGATTTGCTGACTATATTCTTTTCCTTGATGCATGCTAAAGACTATTGGCAAGCGGAGGGACACCTGAGCCAAGGTGAGCTGATTAAAGAATTTTGAACTTGTTGAGATAACTCTTAAATTTTAATCAGTGCACTTTCTTATTTGCTGCCAAAAATAATTTAGATGATGAATAAATGCATGTGTAGTGCATGCATGGCTGTAATTCAGCCGTGGTCACAAACTTTGCCAATAATACATGCAGCAGAAAAAATTATTTACTACCTTTAGCACGGGGTAATAAGTCTGGTTTTCTCACGCTAAAATCTGGTTTGAGCTAGGCTGAAAGGTTAGAAAAGGTATCGAAAGGAAATTAATGCTTACTCCAATTAGTGCCAAAGCAAAGATGATCCCAGCAATGTAACACCACATGTCACCAGAGTCATTGGGAGAACCTGATTTCCCTTTTGCTTCTTGAACTGCTTTATCTGGAAGTGGATAGAAGGTAACAGAGGAAGAGGTGAGGGGGGATGCTCTGCCCTCTCCCTGGGACCCACAGTGACTGCTGTGGCCGCAGTGGGCATCAGGTGGGTGCAGGGGCATGAGGCACACAGCAAAGGTTATTTCACAAACTGTGTGCTCTCTCTGCTATATAAAATTGGCCTCTTTTAGTTTCATTTAACCTTTCAGTACTTTCCTGCATTAAGCTAGTATGTAACTGTGGTGTGAGGTCACCCAGACCCCAAAGGTCAGAGCTCAGGAGCTCAACAAATAACAGGTTAGAGCTCAGGTTTTTGGCAACAACACATGGAAACCAATAAACCCAACACCAAAACCTGACAGTCTGGGTTTTCATCTATCTCTGATGCTCCGGTCCATGAGAATCCATGAGCTGTACTATGACTGTAAATAGTCCTGGGAGTGAAGATGCATAACAGTGCACAAGAGTGAAGGTCATTACTCCCTGCACACCTACCCAACAGGGATACATCCAAAAACACATTCACAGTATATCTGAAAACAAATCTATGGGTGCCTGGCACCCAGGGCAGAGCTGTGGGCAGCTCCGGGTGCCTCAGCCCCTGAGCATCCTGTGATGGCCCAGGACAGGGCCAGAGGGGACCAGTAGGGTCTCACCCTCCCTGGCTCCCCAGGCGTGCTGGGCACCCCAGTGTGCCACCAGTATGCTGTAGCCATTGCCCTGGAAAACGTGCAGCTACACCCCAGGAACGATGGCACGGGGGAGGATGAGGAGGAGGAGGAGGAGAGGCGGGGAAGAGATGTAACCTGCCCAGCCTAGAGATTAAATTTGAGGCAACCTCCAGCCCTGACCTCCTAATTCTACATCCTGTCTTCCCTTGCACCTCGTTACTCATTGGGCTGTCGAGCCTGGATTCCAGCCTGCGAGATTAAGGACTGCAAGTTTATTTAAAAGGAAACAGAACAAAAACACATCAGTTTTCCTCATTACTTGCAGCCATCACAATGGCTCGTTCTGCGGGACCACACAGGGAGCAGTGGCAGTGGCCCGCTGGCCATTAACTGGCCCGTCAGTGCGGACGGGAGCACGGCAGGGTTGGGATGCTGCGGAGCGTTTCTCAGCGCTAACGAGGAGCTGGGCCATCTTTTCCGAGGTGCAGTTGTACAGTGGGTCGCTCTGCCCCAAACCCCATGGAGCCAAGCCCTGTTCCCAGTGACAGCCTGCCCAGGGGGTGTGCAGTCCCCCCGTTCTGGGTGGGGGGTGTGTTCAGGGAGAGGAGATGGTGGGGCACACGTACCTGCTGGGCTGCACACCTGCACTGGGCTGGGGGCTGTTCACCCATCACATGGTGCCTGGGCTCCAGCCAGGGCATGAGGGAGCCCCAGCTGCCCCCACACAGCGGGGTGATGCTGGCCTGAGACATCAGGGCAAGGAACTGGCCACCGGGGCTGTGGCTGAGGGTCTGGGTGTGGGATGGTGTGCCCAAAAGGACAGAGAAGTTGTGGCTGCCCCATCCCTGGAGAGGTTCAAGGCCAGGCTGGATGGGGCTTGGAGCAACCTGGTCTGGTGGGAGGTGTCCCTGCCCAGGGCAGGGGGGTTGGAACCCGATGATCTTTAAGGTCCCTTCTAACCCAACCCATTCTGTGATTCTGTGATGTGATTTTACTTATGCTTCCTCTGAAGGGACAAACAGGCTCTTTTCAGGCTGTCTGGCCACACTTCGCATTTTTCGTTACCAGGCTTGAGTTGATGGGTGTTGCCCAGAAGAATAATTCTCTCCTTATGGTCAAAAACGTGGAAATTCTTACATGTAAAATCCAGCTCAGCTGTGACCCGTGAAGGATCTCATGCTGCTGACACTTTGTACTGAAGTTACACAATTTAACTGTACAAAAGTTATGGATTCTGTTTGTTTGTTCTAACTCACTAAAAATATTTAAACCTACGAAGGGGCTTAAAACATTTACAGCCATCTCTGAAATTAGAATGTGTGAAAAAATGACATTGTTGGATGGAAGTATTTGAACCAATTCAAAACCTTGGCAGGCTCCACGTACACAGGCAAATGCAGTGATGGGACTGTGTGATGGACTATCTGTGGGTAGATGGACACAAAACATAGAAAGGCAAACATTCAGGTTTCATTTTGAAATCTTGGACATAAGTAAAATCTTTGTTTCTTACAGGGTGCTTGGCCCAAACAAGGGGTGCCCAGCTGGGGGCAGAAAGGCAGAGCTGCATCAGTGACAGGTGGGCATCAGCTAATCAACGTCCTGGTGATTACAGTCACCTGTGCCCACTTAAATAAGCCTGCGCCCCCCCCCCCTCCCCCCAAGAGCTCCTCACATACTGGCTGCAGGGCATTTAGAAACACCTCTCTGCCTGCTCTCCTGCAGAAGAGATCTCCTGATGTGCTGTGTGGACATTGAGGTAAGTGAAATGATTATATTTTGTTGTTATGTAGTACGTTGTTGCGTGGTGACTTTGTTTAATACTCAGCCTAAGTTGTTGTATCTTATTCTGTTACCGGGTAGGGGATGCTGTATCACTGATGAGAAGAAAATCTTTATTATTATTTAATTATCTCTGCTTATAACTTTAACTGTGGGTGACTCCTAACTCCCTTGCAGTTAGGGATTGAGGTCCTCAAGGTGTACAAACACTGAGCAAATATTAGTATACACACATACACAGACACCAGCATCCCTGTGTTTAAATATATGTAAAACCAGTGTCTCGGCACATGGCTGATGTGTCTGCAAGGCCCAGGCAGATCCAGACACCAACCTATGGCTGATCTTAAACACAAAATGGGATTCTATGTGTGTGCCCATAAAGTGAAGTGCAATTTTCTGTAGGGAAGTTTGGTGCCTTGTCCCCCAGCATGGTTCAGCCCCAGCTCGCTGACCCGCTGCGCTGCTGCTCCGGCTCTCGCATGCCTTCAGGCTTTCCTTCCAAGAGCACTTCTGGTGCCAGAGGGTTTTGGCAAGGGTTATAATGTGAATGATTATTTCCATTGAGGAAACCATTGGTGATAAGAGTGCTGAGGAGGTATGTGTGGTGCTTGCTGAAGGCGTTAGCCCATTAGGGTATGGAAGGGTAGGCTCTAGGTGATGCTGGTGAGGAAGCTGCTCCACAAATGAAATAAGGGCATGTTAGTGGGGAAGTGAATATGCTAAACAGAGTTTAACCCCTGAGCTGCCCCCGGTGAATAAAATGTTTCCAGAAGCCTTAGCAGACTTGGCCTGAGCTAGGTCTTCATTCAGCTAATGAAAACATTATATCCCCTCTGTCTCACCGACCTGATGTACTCACCAAGCAGTGCAGTGAAAAGAGACGTGTTTTGGCCACTTCTGTTGCCAAGTTGCCTAATACCAGTGTGGACATTATAAACTTGAGCAGTATTTAAGCTGCTGTGATCTTAAATTTTATTTTCTTACGCAGCTGCCCAAACCAGCTTACATGCTGATCGGTATCTGCTGCAGCCTGGGAATAATCTGGCCCCAGCTCCTTGGGCAGGGAAGTAAATCCTTACTGACATCAATGAACTGAAAAATTCTGAGGCCTGGCAGTGACAAAGGGAATAGTGAATGAGAGCAGTATTTCTTTATATTGATCTACCTTTCCTGCTCATCTACTAATAACGTTGGCTGTTTACCCTCTGTAATAAGCTGCAATAGGTGCTTTTGCTGGAACTCACTTTCCAGTTCTCACAGTAAGTGCCAGTATGCAGGAACCAAGAAGCCCCCCAAAAAAGGAGCTAGCTAGAACCACATAAAATTACGTGCATTAATATTTTTAAAGCTTGCAATTCAATATCTTGTCTGACAGATTTAGATCTTGATTTTATGCCCAAGAATTTCCTCACATGATATTTAAAGAGCCTTTAACCCAACCTACCGGACCCAGGGGAACACACAGGAAGGGAACCCTCCTCCGACCTGTTGTGGCTTTCCACAGCTGTATGGGGAATCCAGGGAGACACCAGCACCGTCATCTCAGCTCTGTATTCCTTACCCTCTGAAGGGAATCGGAGTTTAATCTGCTCTATTTCCACTCTTACTGGTATTCTGGAGCTTGCATTGTGTACCATTAAAGGTAGTAGCGTGCGCCCGTTTTATCCCAAAAGTAAATACTATTTGTCAATTTACTAACTGAGATTTGGTACATTTTAAAGATATGGGACTGCTTCTGAGGAGCATCTAAGTACAGGATGATTCCACAGCCTGAAGAAAGTGCAGAGGATGAAAAGTGGGTATGACAAAGGTTTATAAGATCAAGTGTCATTGGGAATGAGGATTTAAGAACTCGGTGCATGTTCACATACAACACAGTGAAACTGTGGAATTCAGTGCCCCAGGATGTTGTAAAAACATGTGTACGTGGCCTTAAAAAGTGATTATGCAAATTAATGGATGACGAGGTGGGGGAAAAAATATCAAGGGCTATAAAAAGCAATCAAGATACTAACTCTGGCTCAGCTACTCAGAGCTGCTGGATGGAGAAAGCTGGGAAGCTGTGCTATGAAAGGAGCAGCATCTAGATACCCATTTCTGGTCTCTCTCTTAAGTGTTTGTTTGCTGCTAGTGGAGAAGGAACAAGACCTTCCCTAGACAGGACATTTGCTCTGATCCTTGTACAGCTCTTCTCATCTATAGTGTAGGGTCAGGTTCAGATAAAAAAAGCAATGAGAAAATGAAAAAAGGATGGATATGTACCTTTTAGCAGATTCTGTGCCTGCTTTTCTGACAAAGGCAGATGTGTGTCTGTCCTGAGTGAGAAGCTGATGAGCTGACCCTGAAAGTGAACTGTATAATGCTGCTTAGCATGAGAGCCTTCCACAGGGATCCTTAACGTTCCTAACGAGCCAGTTGGTCTTTACTGCAGGAGAAACCAGTCCAGCAAGTTAGTAGATACTTTCTTTGGGAGATTCTAAGCTTTAATTTCTTTCAGTTTGATACAAAATAGTTGAGAAATAATTCTACATCAAGACTAAATCTCTATTAAAACTTTAAGCTCCGAAGCACACAAAAATTATTTTCTAGCAAAATGTGATTTTCTCAAAAGTTGAGATGTGCTGTTTTATGGACTTACCTGACACAGAGATGGAGAGGCAGGCATGTGTCTGGACACCAAATGGCACTGTTTTAACTAAAAACCACCCAAAGCATTCACAGCCTGCGTGGGCTGCCCCGTGCCTGAGAATTGGGCAGCTGAGGGAGCCTGAACCAGCAGTGCCTCAGTGTTTGTGGCTTTGTCAGCAGTTACTGCCTGAAACCCAGAACCCGGGTGCTGGCTGTGGAGGCAGCTGGGTGCCCTTGCTGGGTCCATCCTCCCCTGCCAGCCCATGAGCTGCAGTGCCTTGGGCACAGGTCCCCATGCAGGCCTGGTGGAGCTGCACAGCTTGAAGTGATGAGGCTTTAAATAACCTCAAGAATAATAAATGGAGCCTGCTTCTCAGACCCCACAGACGAGCGGGTGCGTTCATTTAAATGAATCTTATTTAAATTTTAATAGTCTTTAAGAGTTTTTGTAAACTGGTCACAGATACGCAAACTCTAGGTGTAAAAGTCCACTAAACACAATAGATAGTGAGGCCAGCCAGCCAAAACAAGAGGTCACTACATAAAACCTACACCCCCATGCTCCTGTTTTACCTTTTTGCAGTTTGCTGGTGTAGTTGGAGGGTCCTATGAGAAGGTGAGGCTCTTGCTGCCTGCCTTTTCATACACAGGCCAAGACCTTGGCCAACGAATGTTAATAAGAAAAAAGTAGCTCATCTAGAATACTTTCTCATGGTGCTGGGGTCTGGATTTGAGTTAGAGAAGGACAGGAAGGCTGAAGAGATATTAAAACCTGAGGCAGAATGGGAGATTGCAAAGAACATCGGCCTATGCCAAGAGCAGAGCTAGCAAAGTAAGACAGACTAAACCAAATGCATCCAAGATAATTCACAAGCGTAGGGCTACCAAGCAAAATATATGCATGAGTGAAAGCTGAGATTTAGGGGAATCTGAAGAAACAGCCTTAAATATATCACAGTTCCCTTTCCAGTAGTTCATTGGGTTTTTTCCCCATAGTAGTTTCCCGTGTTTATTTTGGCACTTGTGGGGAAAATGTCAATGAGAGAACTACTGTTAGTGTGCCCTGCTGGATGACGTTGAGTTATTCCAGTACCACGGCAGCTATTTTCCAAAGATTAACATCCAGATACTGGGAGAGTTCATCCAGTTCACATAAATCTGCATAGAAATGTTATTAACTTATAACTTTTTTTATTTGGTGGGCCACCTACAAAATGAAAACAGATTGTTTCTTCTATCTTACAAGAATGTAAGCAAAATTTTTCAGAAAGTCTATAAAAATACATCTTTCTGAAAAGATGAAAGTGCTAATCTCTTAAACAGTGGCAGTTGGTTCCCAGCCCCTCTTAAAGAAAAATAAAAATAAACATAACCCCCCCCCCACCAAAAACAAAAAACCCAGCTTAATTCTCTCCTCACTTTTCACTTTTTGCTTGCATTGAAGAGAAACATGCCATCAAAAAAAAAAAAAAAAGGATGGGAGCAAAATTAAGGCGCTGGGTTGGCACTTGGGAGATCTGGTTTCAGTTCCTGGATCTGTCAAACACTTCCTATGTGACCTTGTAAATGTCACTTTTGAGCATGTAAAACCATCTGGCCTGATCTAGTGAAACATGTATTTAATTTTAAGATGCAAGTAGTTCCACTCACATCTCACACGCTTAAATTTAAAGACATGTTTACATGCGTTGCTGGTTGGGAGCCACAACGCTCAACCACTTCCAGGGTGAAGTGCCGACTCCAGCATCCCAACTGCGGAGCCAGGGTAAGGAATATTGGGTCTTTTTGACTTGAAGTTCTCCAAAGCAGAGGCAGTGGCTGTCCTTGTATGCACACAGTAGGGTCTCCCTTCCGAGTGCAGGAGTAATGCAAATAATCCATATGGATAAAAGCTGCAAATTCAGATGCCTTTAGTTGTAAATAACAATCTGCATTTAGGCGCTGAAATACTGGCCTGATTTTTCAGAGTTGCTGAGCAACCAACACTCTCATCAAGTCAAGAACCCATGGATGCTTCAGAAAATCAGGTCACTTATTTGGAGGCTAAAAATAGATTATTTTTTTTTTGAACCCCAATTTCCAGACTCGAAACTTTATGGCTTTAAATGTACTCTGATAAGGTGTTCTGTCCCTTGTCATTATAACTAGGCACAGCCACAAACATTATATAAAACTTAGGTTCAGAAGTAAAATTACCATCATTTAACCATTCCACTGTTTTCTTAATGTAATTAAAAAAGAGTAGAATTCCACTGAGACATTTTAAATAATGTATATAATATACATATGTGTATACACATGTTTTTAATGTACATAGTATATACAATGTTATTTTATGGCATAGCAGATGTTTCTTAATTCCCTGACACCATGCACTGGAGTAAGATTATGCCAGGCTATTTTATTAGGAATAATGTGCTTGCTCCGTCATTAAGTGGGTTATTAAAGACATAAACAAACTTTTATGCCCTGCTTTTCAACAGCTTTTGGTGGTCTACAAAGTGATAATCCCGCTTTCAGCAAATTTTCTTAGACTTAAAACCAAAATAAATAGATTTCATAGGCAACCCAGTTGACTCATGAGTGGGAAGATCCTAACTTGGTGCCATCTCCAGCGCCATGGAAGCAGAAATGGGTTTATTTTAAGAAAAGCCCATAGGTCTCAGGCTGGGAATGAGATGGCTGCTCCATACATCATACATACATTTCTTCCTACAAGCACACAGTAACTCTTGTGCGAAAGCAAACGAGCCTGGCTGGCATTTATTTCAGTAGCAACAGCAGGGGAGGAAAAAATTTAAAAGCAAATGCTTATTTTAAATAAATAAACAAACAAACAAATGATGTATCGCAAAAAAAAATCTGGTACATGTGACAATAGCTGTTTTTTTTCCTTCTTAATTAATTATGTGGCAAAGACACAGTTTCAAATCCTGTAACCTTAGCTTTGAAGAAAATCAGCTGAGTAGGTTGGATAACTTCAAACAAAAGGGTAGTGGGGACAATAAAGGTTAGGTGGCCGTGTTCCGTCACGGGCGCTACAGCTATTAATTTAAACGGATGTGACCCCTACACCACAAAGCTCCAAAGGTGTACGGGCAAGAGGTTTTATTCTTATAAATAGGACTGATGCCAGGTCAGCCAGCCCCCCTCGCTTTGGACTTCCTAAAGAAAACAGCTTCAGACAGCTGAGCAAAAGAGTTATGGAGAGTGCCGAGATAGGAAATATCTACAGTTCCTGATATATTATGATTGGCCCCGGGACCGAGGAAGCCGAGAGCCAAAGGTAGTCCTAAAGGGTGCTAAACTGTACAGTGCTAATGTACACAACAACATCCTCATACAAGCAGATGTTTTAAAAAAAAAATAAATGGAGGAGGGGTGGAAATTGTATTTAGACCGAGTTGCGCTCACCCTAGGGAGGAAAACTAAAAAAGGGAGAATGTGGAACCAATTTTCAAGCTTGAGCAACTGAAAGTCTATTAAATGATTCTGTCATCAACATGAGATGAGAAAAAAAAGTAATAATTTATACAACAAATTGGGTAATTGTAGCTGCACGGACAAATGATATTTCTTCCCTGATAACTGAATAAACATTGTTACAAGAGGAAGGTTATAAGGAAATAGCCACTTTAGTGAACTACAAGCACCAGGTCTCCTGCTTCTGTTCATATCAAAAGAAAGGTATTAAGGACTGAAGGGCATATATGGTCTTGATCACAAACAAGTATTTTGAGTGAGTTAGTTGCTTTTTTTAGTGAGTGCATGTGACTTGGTAAAGATGGGCTCAGCTTCGTATAACTAGAAACAATCTCATGCCAAACTCAATTTTTGTTTGAGAGCAATGTAAACTGGAGGTATTACAGGAATAATATGGAAAACATATAACTTATTTATGGACTCCATTATTTTCTTACATATAAGCTGCATAAAAAAGTAACAAAACAGAGTATAAACTTGTAGTGGCTACATCCAGAAAATAAATAGTGGGAATACAGTGGGAGCACCAGCATGTCAGGGTGTAAGGCAGTACCTTCTGGGTCATGGGGACAACGCAGTGGTCAGCCAGGGCCAGTGGAAGGACCAGGGGAGCCAACCTGACCCACTGAAAACCCAGCCAACGGGGCACACCTGGGAATACATACATAGAATGGTTAAATTCCTAAGTTTCAGGACCTTCAAGTTCTTATTTTCCTTTCTGCCACAGACTTCCTGTGGGATGCTGGGCAAGTCACTTAATGGCTTTTACGCCTTTGTATTGTTCTGCTCAAGATTATACTGGATTCTGCCCGTGGAGACCAGGCCCTTGGTGCCAGAAATCCCTCTTGAAGGATCACTGTTGAAGTATAAATTCTTAAGAAACGTACTTAGCCTAGGGATTTGTAGCATGCAATACTGACCTTGAAACTCGCTACCCTTCAAATGAGGAGGATGCTGTACAGGTTTCCTTGGCAGGGCTCTTCTAAAGCACAATTGAAAACTTGCTTTCCTTGGGGAAAGAAGAAAAATTTGGTTCCCTGGCCAGGGGATGAACCTCCCCTGCAATGATGTGCTACCCCATGTGAGGGAGAAGGTGTAGAAGAAGCCTGAGTTGAAGGCTGAGTTGTGCCAGGCATTAAATGACTCCAGCACCCGCAGGACCACGCGTATGCTCACACATGGGCACGTGCTGAAGGGAAGGGCTTGGCTCCCTGGGATCGGGGTTGGCTTTGAGAGACTGAAATGGGAAGAGACAGAAAGGGAAAAGGATTTTTGCTAGGATCAATTTTCTGTCTGTCTTTTTATGTGTGCCACCATCTATTTGAATACGTGTATGTGTGTAAACGGAGCTAGTCCCCGTCCTCCCCCCCCTGCCCACAGTCTGAAATGAAAAATAATAAAAATATATTTACATAGCTTCAACACTAGGCTATTAAAAAGCTATAGTCAGTATAACAGAGGGGAAAAAATTACAAAGAATGATTTGCATAGCAAACACATTTCACAGTTGTTTTGGACAAATGCCCTCGGTAAATATGTTTAAAGTCATGTACAACAAGAATATTTTATCACAAGTAACCATGTTTTAATAAACACTTAGTCTTTTTGTATTTCATTCTTTCTCATCATAATAATAGAAATATAACACCATATATCACTGTAAAACACATTTCCACATAAACGCTGATAAGCACAAAATATTTTTCATCATTTACATTTTAACTGTAATAATATATGGCAGGATTAAAGCTGCATCCATCATGTGTCTAACTAACCTTGCTGTAATGAATTTTTAAATGTAATGGTTTCTGTCACAAAGTAAAATCATACATAATATCTTTTGACACAGTATGCTGGTATACGCAAGGTTTTAAAATGTAAATGCAACTTCATTTTTAATTAGATTTATAAACTCAAATCACTGTTTTCTTTTCTACAAACCAAGGGGGAAGGAAAAAGTGTGGGTCTGTGTCAAGGCTGCAAGTTCTTTTTTTTTTTTTTTCCCAAGTACCTTACTGGCAGGAAACGTGCACATCCAGCGTGTAGGAAAGCGGCTCGCACTAGAAACAAAGGATTATCAAAATCGTAGGGAACTAAAGCTTTTTAGAGTGCCCGAAGGGCCTCCCCCTACCCTGGGCTCTGCGGCGGGGCCGAGGACCAGGCCGTGGCCGGGCGATGGGTGGAGGAAAGGCAGGTCCTGCCCCATTCCCCTTTCCCCGGCCCTGCTGGAAATAACAAATAATCCTCCTCACAACAGGAGAATCATTAAAAATAATTTGCACGAGCTTTCTGTTCCGCGAGCCCTTTTTTTTGATACAATATTTCCTTCGGTGATTATCACTGCGGACATGTTCCTGCCATATGGATGGGAGCCGGGCGAGGAGGCGGCTCAATACCTGAGTGGTTAATTAAGAGCTGTTGCTGGGCCACAAGAAGCAGGTTTGAAATCCCTCTTCACTCACCGACAATGAGTAGCTTTTTTAGCAGCAGAAGTCACTGGGGACAGCCAGCAGCGCAGGGTAATTATTTGAGATAACGCTGAGCTGCTGAGCGTGTGTGTGTGTGTGTGCGGGGGTGTGTGTGTGTGTGTGTGCACGGGGCTGCGGGGGGGCGCCTCGGAAAGGAGGGCAACACCACAGAAAAGGCTATAATAAAAAGGTCAACATCTCCTATTTTTCTCTACAGTGTCGGCAGTCTGTAATGCCTTTTTAGAATGAATGACAACGGATTCTATCTCTTTTTTTTTTTTCTTTTTTCTTTTTAAATGAATCTCTTATTTTGTATTCCAACTTCGCCAGGGTGAGCGCGGGTCTTGGGGGCTGGTCTGAATGAGCTGCTCCCGCTTCGTCAGCGCGGGTGCTGAAATGACTTTGATTGCATTGTGGCAAAATAGCAGTAATTTCAACCTTAACTCATGGAAACCCCGTGCTCTCTCAAGAACAAAGCAAAAAAACCACCGTGGAACTGAGAGCCATGAATGAGAGGAGGGAAGTCCAGAACTACTTGGACATTTTGGGCTGAGCGCTCGGCAGGTAAATCTGCATATCGCCCCAGGAACAGGAGAGAGTGTTTGGGCTGTGAATGAGCAACTCATTCAAACCAGCTAAGGATCTGGTCTTTGGCTTGTGGGCAGGGGGCTCTAGGTTCTTATTTATGTCTTTTATAACATAAACCAAGGCTCAAACAGACAATGGTTTCAGGGGTGCTCTTCGCTGGGTGCATCCCGCTCGCTATTTTTCTCAGCAACGTAAAGCAGCATGCTAACTTCCAAGGGCTGTATTTGCCTAAAGTGCTTCATTTCCAAAATACTTAGGAAGCCAAGTTGCCGTTCAAGTCCATCGCTGTCTAAAATATAAAAACTGTAGCACCTGGTGAAAGCTGAAGGCAAACTGTGCAGTAATCCACTGCAGCACTGGATGTCTGTCCTCAGAGCTGCAGAGGAGAGTATGAACATCCCCTTCCTCATCTGTCAAAGCTCAGCCCGTCTACGTCGTGGGCTCAAAATACTAGTTCCCTCTTTATTTGCTTGTTTTTTATTTAAGCAAGCCTTTCTAGTTTATTACTGAGCAGACGAATGATGAAACCTCCGTCATATGTTTTTTTGGCATTTCCAGAAAATCCCACGTGTGATCTCCAACTCAGAAGGCTTAAATCTCCATCCAACTATGAGCTCTGTGAAGCTCACAAAGAGTGCTTCGCTTTGTGCTGTGGGGTAAAAATAAATTCAAGAAATCAAAAAGCCCCCCACAACCTCCTCCTCCCACACACACCTTCTCACGTCTTCTCAAATGCTGAGATTTTGCCTGAGTGAGCGGAGATTTTGAACCCACGTGACGGGCTCTTCAAGTGCACCAAAGGTTTTGCAGTTATTAGGTGTGGGGCAAACGCCCCAAAACTTCCCATCTGTGGTGTGGGGACCAAGCTGTACCTCTTCATGCTGCTGCTTTTTTTTTTTTTTTTTTTAAAAGGCAGATCTTGCAAGGCTTTGATGTTTCTAGAGTGCAAACAATGCTGCTCCGGCAGCAGCACTTTTGCCAGTATAACTGTCTCAGCTTTGTTTAGAAACTGCCCAATATGTTAATTATCTTCTTTACCTCTGTGGCATTATACTGTCAAACTGTACAACAGTCTTTAGAAAATAAAAGCTAACACCCTAAGCTGCTGTACCCGGCTCCCATAATATCTATTCACTGACAATGCCTGAGCTGTCAGATCAGAAGAAGCTTCATTGGAATAAAGGTGGGCAGATGTGTGATAATGAGACAGAAGCATACAGATGCTAATATAACTGTTCAGCAGAGCAGGCTCGTCTTCGTTAGGCAGACCCAGGTAGCAGCTGCAGACTGTCAGACGCTGGAATGCTGCTTTCTCTTGATTCTCATTTAAGATCAGCTTCGTTCGCTGTCTGTCAGTGAACTTTTCCCTCACAGGAGCCTGGACCCCTAGGTGATCAGTCACATTTCGACATAACTAGATGTCAAAAGAAGTTTAAGTTGTATGACGAACTGTGATGCATTCCCTGTGCTGGCTGGCAGTCTCAGCCCTCCAAGGCGTCTTGTTAATGATCCACCTGGAAACTCTAGAGTATTTCCTGTATTTTGTTTTCTTATTAAAATACCGGCTAAGCCTTTGTCAATATCCATGTCAGCAACTGTAAGCTCAAGACAATATTATCACAAGCATAATTTGATTTAAAAATGGAATGGTGGACCTGTGCTGACCAAGCAGCGGGAGCCGCGCGTGGAGTGAGCAGGATGCCAGCTTTGTGTTGCTGCAATTTATCCCCATCAATTAAAACAAAATATTTCTGATCTTCTTGGGGGGGCAGAGGCAGGGCGTTATGAGGCAGGTGAAATAAATTTTACTAAAGTTGCCTTATGAAATTCATCTGCAGCCAGCCGGCTGGCTGGGCTGATGAACACAACCAGGAATAAGATAATGGAGAGGTTCCGTTAGATGAGCAAACAATTGGAATACACAGGAGCTCGGAAACACAAATAACCCGAGATTGTCATTTCACATACTGCTGGAACCTTTGAACTGGGAGTCTGAACTTCGTCAGCCTTTCATCTGTTGCTATGAGCTGTTTACCCACTCGCACTCCTTGGTTTCAGAGAGGAGACAGACTGAGGCTATTTTACATAAAATACATATGTGTGCACACAATGCAGCAAGCCTTCTCCTACCATATTTGTGTGACAAGACTTAATATTACTTGGTGCTTAATCACGTCGAGCCAGTTTTTGCTGTCAATCTCGGCTCCCTTCTTCACTTCTTACCATTTGAATTGCAACGTTTCAATTCTTGTTCAGAGAGCAAGCTTACCATGGCCAGGTACAATTAAGAAGTTTCTTACGTTCTTAAATTCCTGAATTAAAAGATAACAATAGATTCAAAGAGTTATGAAGTTCTTCCTTTTCTTGTCTTGGCTGGGAGGACTGCAAGGCGCCTGATTGCAATGCCAAGCCTGGCACTGGCATTATAGTTTTCACCCAAGAACAACTATTATTAAATGAGCAGAATCCATCAAAAGTCTAAGGCAACTCGCTGCCTGATGAGTGTTAACAGGAACCCTCGGTGGGAAGCTCCATCCCCGTTCGGTCTGTGGTGTCTGGTGTCACCCCCAGAGCTGGGGAGAGGCCACTGGGAGGGTCAGGGGGACCACACCACGTCCCCCTCGGTTTGATCCAGGGCTGCTCTCGTTTGTTCCTCTTCCTGCACGGACAAATCCAGCTTTTACTAGTGACGAACGGTAGATTCGGGAATCTGTTTCCTTCTCTGCTTTCCCCATATCAATATAATTCTTAATTAAACACTTCTTATGGCCAGTTTATACTCACTAATACTTTCTAATATAAAACAAGATGTCTCCCCCTAGATTCTGGTATTTAGTAGCCTGAAGCTCATTAGTGCATGTGTTCTCACCCAGGAGTTTTAAATATTTAACTAGCTAGGATTCTTTCGA
>JAHREE010000265.1:7230067-7237311 GCA_033628505.1 Tringa tobata
AAGCCTTGTACAACCTTGTACCATTCCCCTTCCCCACCCACCGTCACTCACACCACAGCTCTCCCTACAGTTCCCGTACCGACCCCGGGCGGGAGCGGCGCAGGAGCCGAGGGAGGGCACAGACCAGAACCAGTCCCATTTCTGGCGTGGCACGGTGAGCGATGGACCAGTGCTTGAGGATCTCCAGCCCTTGAAACACCGCCCGGCCCCTGGGTCTTACGCCCCGATTGCCATCAATTAGCGTATTATTAAATAGTACACCAATAAAGAACACATTATGCCTAATGGCCAGCGCGGAATCGGGAGGAATTAGGAAAATAGGGTTCAATAAAATGCAAACCATAAAGATAAGCTTCTGAAGATTGGATCTGACTTTTTGTCTCGACTTTCAAGGAAATAAATGGCCAGTGCAGTAAACTTCTTTCTGCTCCTCCCCTGCCTGCCTGGAATGCACAACATACCGCAGGATGCCGGCAGGACAGGCTGAGGGTGTTGGAGTGTGCTGCTTAGAGACAAAACAAAACCTAAACATCACCTGATTTTTCATATCCACACGGTTTTGAGGGTTCTTTTTGAGCTCTTGACGAATGGGAGCAGGCCCGTGCGTCCATAGCTGGTGGGATGCACAAGACAGTGATGTGGATTACCCTTAGCTGCTTTCTGTAGCAAAGCGTGCCCTGTGGAGGTCTCCGACAGCGTGGGAGGTGGAAGCCTGTTTGTACTGAGTAGCGGCCAAACTCTGCAGCCCTCACTCCAGCAAAGTTCCCATTGAGCTTTCAACAGGATCTTTCCCCCCGTTCCACCTCCAGCACCACCTTCTCTGTCACACCGCTCCCCGCGGCGGAAGGTGCACCGGAGCAAAGCGGCCTCTTCATTCCAGCTCCTGCAGAGGGTCCCCTCCCGTATTTACCACCCAGTTTAACTTTCAGAAGTGGCTGGCTCCTCTTAGTTTGAAGTTGTGCGAAAGGCTTTGGCCACGCCGGCCTCTGCGGCGCTGGCTGGCTCCGGGCAAACAGCAGGGAGACGAAGGCCGGAGCTTCCAGAGACCCTTCCTGCCCCTAAGGAGGCACCACCAGCTCCTTTCTCTGCAGAGGCTTTTCTCCCAGTTGCCATGGAGTCATCGGCTCACCCGGAATCAACTCTGTCAGCTCAAATGACTCATCTTGCTACCAAAAAATCTATGTGTAGAGATTGTTATTAAGAATCCAATATTAATCAAGCCACGGTATTGGAGTTGTCATAGTTATTTCCTACTCTAAGCACAGCTAGTAACAATGTTCTATTATTTCAAATATCACAGTAAAAGAAGCGTGGGTAAATACTAATTTTTTGCAGGAAAAATTATGTTGCACGTCGATAAGTACCGAGACGTGAAAAGCAATCTGGGAGTACACAGGGAACTGAAAACCCCATTTTTTCAGGGTTCACTCATCTGCTGGTTGGCAGGGGCTGTCAAACATCTGCACCACTTTCCCTGTGTAAATCCTGCCTTTTACAATGGTACTGGAGCACCCAAACACCTGGTGTATCAGTCAGAGAGCCTTTTTTGGCTGCAAAGATTTATTATAATTTTTAAATGAAAAACGCATAAGCAAAATGCTTACGCTACTTTCCAATGCAAATTTTTCAAATCTTGTTTTATATGGGAATTAGTTTAAAGCCGTTTGGATTGTTTATGTTTATTTAATCGAGGAATCTCTAGGCTAAATCTATCAAAGGAAATTAAAGTAAGTCCCAGTTGCCGGTGCATGAAGAGATATGATGCTATCACTGCACACAATTAAATGACAGTCATTTCTTACAGTGAAACACAGGGTGATAATTCCAAACCTGCAACTGTAAGAGATTCAGAAAACCAGGAAGTTAATTCTGGCAGCATTTCTGTGCAGCTTCTCCTGTTTTGGAGTTTTCTGCTTTTTAAAAATTGCTAACCGAGTCCACTTATTTTTTACAGATTCCCCCCCCTTTAAATCAGCCTTTCTTAAAAAACAACAAACCCCACCAAAAAACCCCACCCCCGAGGCACCTCAGTTACATTTTCAGACTGGAGTTCATATTTGATTTTAGCTGTAAGTGAAAATAAATGTATCACATTCTCCTTTCATTCATGTGACAAAACAATCCTGCAGATTAGATTGGCACGATAAACAATTTCTGGCTCACAAGATCCCTCAGACTGAAAAAAAAAATCAGGCTGGGTGCCCAACGTTAAAACTTTAACCCAGGTGTGTGGAAAATCTTACAGAGAACCTGCCGCTTGACTCGAGGCAGCGCTGGCCCCTCGCTTTCCCAAGTGCTTTATTTACAGGATAACACAGTTAAAGAAAAAAAAAAAAAGCACAAACCAACCCAAAAACCAGTTATGACACCTTAGCAAAAAAAGTTGCAACACAAATACTTTACTAGAGTAAATATGTACACTTTGGAAATTCATTACTTCTTTTACTGTCTTTGCAGAAAGAACAGGTACAACAGAGCTCCAAAAAAGCTGGAAGAAGAAAAAGGTATGTAACACACTTCAACAGTGTAACTATGTATTAAAAATTACAAATTTGGCTTCATAAAGTACAGATGCCTGGGACACATAATAGCTACCAGAAAAATAGCTGTAATAATTACATGAAATTATGACTAATTACCAGTATATACTGGGTGTTTCACCTTATCAGATGGTATATTCACACACCCAGGAACAGATAGGACGTGGAGTAAATACAGGAATTGAGATTCCATGCCAGGCATTCCTTTTCTTATCACCTGTTATGGATCTGAGGAACAGATCTATAGGAATCCTTTAATTAGCACTAATAATTGATTAGCAGATCAGAAACAATGGCAACTGCTTAACCGCGTTTTGCAAAACCTTCCAAAGTTCTGCTATTTGTTTTCGTTTCACGCTGCGAAGTGGTCTTGCAAAATGAACTGGTTTCAAATGGTTGGGCTGGGCTGGGAAGTGCCAGGTTTCCACCTATTTGCCATTCCAGGAGAGCAATGTCCTGCCAGAGAGACAGCGGTCACGCTGGGCGTCAAAACTTTATTGCTGAGAAATCCCTCAAAACCAATGTTTTTTATGACGGAAGTAAGGGTATAAGAAAAAAAAAAAGGTATTAAAAAATCTCTCCCCCTTGAAAATATTCTAAGCAGTCTCACCAGTAAAGAGATTTAATGAGTGGGAAAAGGAGGAATGAAATAAAACATTTTAATCAACTTTGTTGCTAAAAATAGAAGTAAAGGACCACTGCAAACCCAATTGACATACTTTCACTCTGCACCATAAGTCCTCTAGAGAAGTTTCAAGATCGTACCATCACATGTGGAGGTGCAAGCAAGCAGAGGACTTTTCGAGCATTCTTTGCCTCGTGATGTTATTTCCATAAGAAAAAGCTGGAAGTTGAAACTGTGACAACTTGCCCTGACCCATGGGAATGCAAACATCTATCTCCTGATAACACGTTGAGATAATGCACGTCACCACTGCAGCCAGCGTGAGGACACTTGTCTTCACTCATTTTATATCCACTCTATCACATTCCTGGCCACACTTCCCTATCTGTCCTTTCAACACACTCCATACATTCCTCCCGTGAAGTGCACAACTCGCTTGTTCAAACAGCACCGGGCGGCACAATTACACTTTCCTCACCGCAGCTGAACAAAACCCAAAAGCTACTTAAAAACTGCTATTCTAGAAGGTCAGTTTTTCACACCCTATTATGGGAGCAGCCTTCCTTTTTCTTTTCATAAGGAGTTTGGCTGTTGGCCTCGAGCTAGTCTTTCCTCCCACAAGACAGAAACACAGTGTTACACTCAGCCTGTGAAATCTGGAAAGCACCCAGAGAACAGCACACGTGCAAGGCTCCTTGTTTGCCATCCATTATTCTATTGATAACTTCTCCATTGTGTTGAAACCATAAGCTTATACTTCATCCTATTTGCCAAATGAGCCCAGTCACTAACATCACAAATAGCAATAGAATCCTTATTTTTAGAATTCCTTGACGCTTTTTCTGGATACTTTCTCGTGGCAAAAATATTTCATTACTGATTTGAGCGGTGTTGCAGGGGGGCTGGAAAAAATGCTGAACAAAAGCAAGAAATATTAACAAGAAATATTGTGTTTTGTCTTCTGCCTGTTCCAAGAAAAGAGAATGGGAACAGAGGAAAGAAAAGGGGAAAAACCCAAGCTGAAAATACTTCATTCTGCAGAAATGTGTTTTGTTTGAGCATTTCTGTCAGTGGAAAATAAAAACATTACTGACAGTCATGGGAAAAAGAAAACACACGATTTTCCTTTTCAGAAAACATCTAGTAGGTTCTGATTGCACTTAATTCTTTAAAATTGAAATAAAATTGCGTCAGATCAAATTTAATGCTGAGATCAATTAATTTATAGCATCTTATATTGGTTCCATTCAGCACTGAAATTATATCCATCAAAACTGCGTCACCTTTCAGGTGTTTACTAGGGAGGCTAAAGCAACTGGTATTACCTGTTGGACTCCAGTGCAGTCCAGGGGGAGCTTCTCCTGTATTTTACATTACCTGGAGTGAAGAGAAAGTCATTTGTCTCTGCCTCCACCTCAGATGTCTTCTGCCCCTTCCCTTGAGGTGATACGTTGAATTAAGCAATTTTCCTGGTGATTAAGAATCCAACCTGACGACCACTGGCTTCATGAGTGTGGATTTCAGGGGGTGTCAGATGGCACCTGGGTTTCTCAGCTGGGGACACAGACTCTCTGCCTTTGGCTGCTGATTTTGTCTTCTCCTTAGGGTCTACTTACCAAGGAATTTCCAGTGGGGATGCAGAGTTAAGATATATGAGAACGATGTCACTAATCTTATATCTTTTTAGTATAAATTTTCTTTGAAGAACCGCCCTCCCTTGCCTGCCAACCTACTACCACTTAGCACCTTTGTTGTGGCTTCTGGGTAGTGGCTTCTACTCATCCCAAGAGGCAAGCGATACGATTTGTGACCTACCTGGTGCTAGGATGGATGAAGACCATGGCACAGGGTATACATTTTCGCTGGAAAAAAATTATTTTAATTTAGAAATAAGTAATTTTTTCAGTTAAACCTTTACCAGATGTGGTCTTCTGGCACAAATTGTGCCAAATTTCTGGAAAAGCAATGAAAACAACCCCCAGGGTCTGACACCAGCCATAGGAGGGAGCTTCTTCACAGATCTGAATGTCTGGAGTTTTTTTTTTAGGGTGCATCTTGTGGGTGCAGTTCAAAAGATGGTGCTTTTTTATATGCAATTGAATACAGTGACCGATTTTCACAACATGGATTATGCTATCAATTTGCAGTTGCTGGTCTAAAAAAGATATTTGCCTTGCACACCAACTAGAAAAGTTTGGTCACCTGTATTACACAGATTGATCTGTCTGTGGGGGAAATTACAATTTAAGCTTTATTTATCTGGGAGTACGCTATGCACCTCTAGACAAATTACCACATAATCCAGTGTCTGCTAATAAGGTATTCACGGTCTCTAAAACTGAAAATATAATCCCCTTTTGCCTAAAGTCCTTCAGATCTATCAACCCTTAGAAACTAGTCCTGGAAAACAGCTCTGCTACGTAACTCAAAGGTCAGCAAGCTGGAGGAAGAACATACAGTGGGCTGAGGGCAGCAAAAGAAGAGAGCCCTTTGTAATAACAAATGAAGAATAGCTGATCCAATCTGCAGAGGTGTAAGGAAGAATGAAGGAGGAAGGATGTATTATTGGGGCTGATGGCTGAAAACTCCATTTTTATTTGTCCCTGGATAAGCACAGGCAGCTGGTGTGCAGTTTGAGACCTTTGAGAGCAGCCGGCAAGCAAAGCATGCCCTGAAGAGACCAAGAGAGCAAGAAACAGTGTTCTGCTCCTATAGAAAGCTTCCAGATATTCTCCAGACGTTGCCTTAGGTAGGATGCATTTCAGTAATCCAACTCAAAAGTTAACAAACCCATGAGTAATTTTACAATGGCTCGTGTACAAATTGAAAGCATTACGAAATCCGAGGATGATCACTTTTCCTAACGGGGCTTTTGATAAGATTTCATTTCTCTAACTTCCATCAATTCCTTCTACCACCACAAGTTGCTGGAAACTTATTTAAGTCTCGGGTTGAAGCACGACAAGGGGAAGCGCTTGGGTCTGTGCCCAGCTGCGATACCCCTGCTCCCAAAAGACGTTCTGGACACATACAGTAAGTACACACCTTTTCAGCATATGAGACCTCCTGGCCTTGAGGCCGTGGTCAGCAGGAGGGGTGACACAGCAGAAGGCTGCAGTGCGTGACAGCAGTCAGGGCAGATTAACAATTGCCCGCCCTGCTCACAAAGAGAAAAGAATGGAGCCATTGAAGAGCAAATCCATCTGTCCCTGCGAGGGTTCACAAGAGTGGCAGAGAAACCTCGCGGTCAACAGTCTCCAAGTGCTGGCAGACAGGAATCAGCAGGAGCACATGGTATTTGATGCTTTATCTGCTGGCAGAAGCTTCACCATCAGGGCATCATGTGCTTCCAGGCTGGACAGGACCTGACTCTACCTGGAGGGTGAAGGCCTGCCCAGGGCTACCTTTGCCGAAAAGCAATGGAGGAAACAAGAGGCAAGGCAAGACTCTTGCCATTTCCATCACAAAGTGAGGGTTTTTCGGACATGAAGGAAAACTGCCTGTTACCATATTTCCACACAAAAGGCACTGGCAACATAGGTAAGGAACCATCATTAGAACATCTTTATTAGGAATCTAACCAATGCCTTCCTTAAGTGTTTAGATGAACATGCCTGTGTTCACAGGCTGTCAAGATAGGGCTGGGAATTGGACACTTAAACACAATCCAGGTCAATACACTTAATGTCTGCTGTAGCTGTGACCACTGGGACAACTCTCCACACGTGAATCACAGGTAACTGCACGCAGCAATGTCTGCCCGTGTTTGCAGAATGTGGGACAGATGTCTGTGGAGCTTGATCTACCTCATGCATCTCAACAGACGCTAAGTCACATGCTAGAGATAATAGGTCAACATCGTTAACTTGCTGCTCACCAGGGTGGGAAGAGAGGAGGACTGTGGATACCTGAACGGTTGCTGGGAGTATGGATCTCATTTTAGCAGCTCTAAGGAGGGCTACCACCACTTTTCCCGCTTTTCTTTTCCCCTTCCCTATCATAGAATCATGGAATCATAGAATGGTTAGAGTTGGAAGGGACCTTAAAGATCATCTAGTTCCAACCCCCCTGCCCTGGGC
>JAHREE010000265.1:7237655-7255155 GCA_033628505.1 Tringa tobata
GTGCGTGACAGCAGTCAGGGCAGATTAACAATTGCCCGCCCTGCTCACAAAGAGAAAAGAATGGAGCCATTGAAGAGCAAATCCATCTGTCCCTGCGAGGGTTCACAAGAGTGGCAGAGAAACCTCGCGGTCAACAGTCTCCAAGTGCTGGCAGACAGGAATCAGCAGGAGCACATGGGTATTTGATGCTTTATCTGCTGGCAGAAGCTCCACCATCAGGGCATCATGTGCTTCCAGCCTGGACAGGACCCGACTCTACCTGGAGGGTGAAGGCCTGCCCAGGGCTACCTTTGCCGAAAAGCAATGGAGGAAACAAGAGGCAAGGCAAGACTCTTGCCATTTCCATCACAAAGTGAGGGTTTTTCGGACATGAAGGAAAACTGCNCTGCTCACAAAGAAAAAAGAATGGAGCCATTGAAGAGCAAATCCATCTGTCCCTGCGAGGGTTCACAAGAGTGGCAGAGAAACCTCGCGGTCAACAGTCTCCAAGTGCTGGCAGACAGGAATCAGCAGGAGCACATGGTATTTGATGCTTTATCTGCTGGCAGAAGCTTCACCATCAGGGCATCATGTGCTTCCAGGCTGGACAGGACCTGACTCTACCTGGAGGGTGAAGGCCTGCCCAGGGCTACCTTTGCCGAAAAGCAATGGAGGAAACAAGAGGCAAGGCAAGACTCTTGCCATTTCCATCACAAAGTGAGGGTTTTTCGGACATGAAGGAAAACTGCCCATTACCGTATTTCCACACAAAAGGCACTGGCGACATAGGTAAGGAAACATCATTAGAACATCTTTATTAGGAATCTAACCAATGCCTTCCTTAAGTGTTTAGATGAACATGCCTGTGTTCACAGGCTGTCAAGATAGGGCTGGGAATCGGACACTTAAACACAATCCAGGTCAATACACTTAATGTCTGCCGTAGCTGTGACCACTGGGACAACTCTCCACACGTGAATCACAGGTAACTGCACGCAGCAATGTCTGCCCGTGTTTGCAGAATGTGGGACAGATGTCTGTGGAGCTTGATCTACCTCATGCATCTCAACAGACGCTAAGTCACATGCTAGAGATAATAGGTCAACATCGTTAACTTGCTGCTCACCAGGGTGGGAAGAGAGGAGGACTGTGGATACCTGAACGGTTGCTGGGAGTATGGATCTCATTTTAGCAGCTCTAAGGAGGGCTACCACCACTTTTCCCGCTTTTCTTTTCCCCTTCCCTATCATAGAATCATGGAATCATAGAATGGTTAGAGTTGGAAGGGACCTTAAAGATCATCTAGTTCCAACCCCCCTGCCCTGGGCAGGGACACCTCCCACTACAGCAGGTTGCTCAAAGCCCCATCCAGCCTGGCCTTGAACCCCTCCAGGGATGGGGCAGCCACAACTTCCTTGGGCAACCTGTTCCAGGCTCTCACCACCCTCACACCAAAGAATTTCTTTCTGGTATCTAGTCTAAATCTCATCTCTTCCAATTTAAAACCGTTGCCCCTTGTCCTGTCACTGCTCTTCCTGGCAAAGAGTCCCTCTCCAGCTCTCCTGTAGCTCCCTTCAGATATTGGGAGGCTGTTATAAGGTCTCCCCAGAGCCTTCTTTCCTTGAGGCTGAACAACCCCAGCTCTCTCAGCCTGTCTTCACAATAGAGGTGCTCCATCCCTCTGATCATCCTCGTGGCCCTCCGCTGGACCCGTTCCAACAGGTCCATGTCCTTCCTGTGTTGACTCCAAAGCTGGACACAGTGCTCCAGGTGGGGTCTCACAAGTGCAGAGTAGAGGGGTAGAATCACGTCCCAAGACCTGCTGGCCACACTTCTCTTGATGCAGCCCAGTACCGACCCCTGAGGAACACCACTCGTTACTGGCCGCCACTTGGACATTGAGCCATTGACTGCAACCCTTTGGGTGTGGGCATCCATCCAGTTCCTTATCCACCGAGCGGTCCATCCATCAAATCCATGAGTTTCCAATTTTGAGACCAGTATTTCTTGCGGGACAGTGTCAAATGCTTTGCATAAGTCCAGGAAGATGACATCAGTGGCTCTGCCCTTGTCTACCAAGTCTGTGGCAGTATCGTAAAAGGCCACCAAATTTGTTAGGCACGATTTTCCCTTGGTGAAGCCATGTTGGCTGTCTCCAATCACCTCCTTATTTTCCGCGTGCCTTAGCAAATATTTCAGGAGGATCTGCTCCATGACCTTGCCAGGCACAGAGGTGAGACTGACTGGCCTACCCTAATTTAGGACTAACCAAGTCTAAAAGGCCTAGGAGAATACTACAGATCTCCGACCTCCTTCTGCAGGAATGACTTGAAAAAGAGCCAGGAGAATCCGTGCCATTCCCCGAGTGGAAGCCAGCAGGCACTGTGCATATCCTTATGTACATTCAGACAGCCCCCAGTGAAGACCAAGCCCAGGAACTTCTAGGCATGAACACTCCCAGCTTCAACATCTGCACAGCCTGTGTCTCCATGGGGCCGTGTCTCTGTGAGGTCCATCTCATCTATGCAGCCTGGAGGATTATGACATTGTCTGTGTCCCAAACCAAATATGAGTGATTCTTTCTCCAAAGCATATTTAATATTGCTCACCACATAGATGCAAACTTGGTTTTACCAGCTTCTTTGGTTCCTGGCAGAGCTTTTGAGCATGAGGTCATAAGGCTGGGGAAAGATGATGAAACCCTTCTTTGGTTCATCTTAGGTCACATACCTTGAACTTTTTATTTTTATCCTATAACTGCTGCCAATGAATTACAATAATACAGATTAAGAGGGTCATCATGCCACTAACTAAGAAAATAGCAGTGTCTCAGACCACAGATAACATTGAAACAATAGCCTCCTTCTGTCTGAAATATCTATGCATTCGGTATTCTTCTACAGTATTCTCTCCTTTTTTCTCCTTCAAGAAGTGAAATCCAACCTCTCCAACTAAGTTGGGAATCGTTATACACCCTATCTTCACTCTAAAACAAAATGACTGTGCTAAATGGTCCAGCTTTCAATTCAATTGCTATTTTTGAAAATATGATAAACCTAAGACTCATCTCTTGCTTTCTCTTTTTTTTTTTTTTTTTTAACTCAGGCAAAGCTTTTGCTTACCAATGCCAGCAAGATACAAAGAGACACAAACTAAAAACTTGAAGTATGATCCTGAACACGACCAGCAGAACTGCAGTTAGTCCTTCCATAGGTTTATTGGGAACCGTCCTCTTCCTTCCTATTCCCAACAAACCAACTGGCTTGGCCGTAGTAGCTGATCCATTGAGTCAAAATGCCTCTCCAAACCCAAGGAGGTGAAAGCCCAGCCATTTTCCAGCCATTAGCACCCAGTCCCACTGCGTGGGGTCGCAAATCCGTATTAAACAATGCTTTTGCGTGCGTGTTCCTGTTGAGGTTTGAGAGCTTTGGAGAAGGGTTGTGCTGCAGGAGCTCCCTGTGGGGCAACGCAGCCCACACCACATGCCACGGCCGAGGACACCATTACGCTTAAAACATCTTTTTTCAACAGTTAGGGCTCTCCCTCTAGTCAGTGAGGAAAGGCAATCTCACTGCCAGGAAGAGGCTGATGCAAGAATAACCCCTGGTCTGGGAGAAATATTTAAAACTCGCTAACTTCCACGAGGGATGAGGTTTCAGATGGGATGGAATTAAGATTGCCAAGGGAACTAAATGCCAGCTGCTTACCCCACACGGGCTGCTTTATACTGGCTCTTGAGTATGCCTCACATTTTTCACCATTAAATGGAAAGAGCTAATAAAAAAAATACCAAATAATCAGAACATAAAAGTGTATAACGATCATAAAAGAATACATTTTTCTTTCTTAATGTTTCAGCTGTCTGAAGAATAGTTTTCTGGTGTAAAAGAGATAACTATATATCTTCTGATTTTATTGGCTGCAGATTACACTAATTATCATAAAAAATTACTACCACTAATAAAAATTCTATTATAAGTTACTTATAGTAATCTCTAGGGTACTATACTTAGCTTAGAAAAGATCGTAATTACACTGCATTACAGGGAGAATTTGTTTCCTGAAGCAGCTTTAACACTGTCTGTTTCTTTTAACACTTTAAAGTTGTTGGGTGGTTGTTTTTTTTTTTTTCCTCTTTCCCTTTTCAGGTCAAATGTTGCCTGTTATTTTCACTGTGCAGGATGTGATTTTATCCCAGAATAATGATCCATCTCTGTTGCAAGTGACGCAAATGAAGTTTTAAAATCACAAATATCTGGGTGGGTTTCACCTCCCCGGGGGGTTAGCATGTCTCAATGGAAGGATGCATGAAAGGGAAGACCTAACACTCTCCGCCCAAAGGGAAACACATTCTGTATAAAATTGCTGGAAGCCAGTGGGTGTTCACAAAAAATACAATGTTCGGATTTTATTTGACAAGACAACAATTGTTATTTTCCCTTTTAGATACTTTGCATTTTACCATCTGTGAGGTTGATGACTCTTAAATGACCTTAAATCATAGCGCTGTTAATGGCAGTGGTTACAGGCAAATGTGGAATTCTGTGCACTACCTGCCTTGGTCTGAACATCAAATTAAATAGCTTTACTTTGATAGCTGACACTGTAGTAAATAACCTCAAAGTCCAACTAATTAAAATAAAATTGAAACAGTGGCCATTTCTTTTAGAAAGGGTTTCAATGCTTCAATAGCAGGGCTAATCAACATCTTAATTAACAGTCACATAAAATGAAATAGCCCATTTGAGTTGCTTTAAAATAGACAACTTATTTATGCAAAGACTACTGGCATATTAATTGCTAACACTAAGAAAAAAATACGCCTTTGAGCTTTACAGCTTCCTTTGCAGCAAAGGATTTGAGAGCTAAATTGTGGAAAAAGCGTATTACAGTAGTTAATTTTATGACAGACATGAACCAGAGGCACAAGCAAATGTGGGAAAGTTTTGTGGTGTGTCTTGGTTTTCCAGTTGTTTCTTTTTTTCCAAATGAGATTAATTAATCAAAGTAATATTCCTATCCTATTTAAAGTTAAGCGTTCAGGGTTTAGTCCTGGGAGACACTGACCAAACTGGCTGTGACCCAGTCAAACAGTGAACCCCCAGCACGTGCATCTTTCCCCCCAAGACCAACTGAAGGACCCGGGAGCCGAGTGCTGGTTTTGGAGAGTTCCACTCGGGACCCTGCAGGACCAAACCTTCTCCTCCCCGATCCCCCAGCACGCACACGCACACAAAACTGACCCAGGCAAACAATCAAAGGGCTACTCATTTGGGTAAGCGTTTCCAGGATCAGGTCCCAAATGACTCATCTCCTCCAATTAGTCTACCTCAGGTTGTATCTTTAAATAGCTTTCATTTACTAACGTGCGCGAGGGAGGAGCGGCAGGGAGGAATTACATTTCCTTTCCTAATTACTTTACTTTTGTTGACATCTTGGAATAAGTTTTTACTTTCAGAGAAGAGTTGATTTACACTACAGAAAGAGCACAGCAAGCATGAGAAAATTATTTGCCCTTCCTCCTGCCAGGCATCCATTTCCTTTTCACTGTCGCTAACAATGCGCTAACTATTTATGCGTTTGTCAAAGGATCCCAACATAAGAAAACTATATTTAAATCACTTCACTACAAAGTGAAAACACAAGGTAATGATTCGGATTCTATTTAAGTAATAATAATATTTGTACAGACGGCCTGGCGAGCGTGCTGGTAGGTGGCAGGAGCTCAGTGCAGTCCTAAAGGGTCAGCAGTAACAAGAAATCTGAAATAGCATTTAATTTTCTTCTTTAAAAAGTAGCTTTTAATTTAAGACTCAGACGTATGCACAAGAATGTGTCATTTCCCCTGATTAAAGCCTGATTTCACTGCATTTTTCAATGAAGCTGAAAACGAGGGAGTTTATTTGCAGAAGGAGATTCAGGGGGCCTGGCAAGTGCCCAAGACAGAATTTTATTTATCTACATGCAATGAGTAGCTTTGCTTATTTTGCAGGTTTCCACCCTTAGTCATCACCTAGAACTAACTGGAACCCTGGCTGCCCAGCCCAGCCCAGGTGCTAAGGACAGGAGGATGTGGGAAACAACCTGGGACACTCACAGTGAAGAGTGTGGTGAGGCTGAAGCACATCGACAAGGTAAGAAGGCAACACGCTGTACGGGTGCCACAAAGGAGATCAGTCCCCTCCCGTCAGCCTGGCTCTTCCCAGAAACTACGTATTTGCATAACTTCATCTTCAACATTTAGAAATCAAATAGAGACCCCACACATTTTCACAATTTTTATAAAGTAGTCATGTAACAGAGTAAACAAAGACAACACAAAGAATAGTGTCTTTCACCGAATTCTTGAAAACAGAAAAAACAGATGGACCAAAACACTGATGTGCCCCTCATTTTGGCCACTGAACAAAACATTTTGTAGTCAATTTAAGGACAGATTTGCAAACTGTTTAGGAAGGCTGATATGTAGAAAGAATGTGTTTACACATGGAAAGAGTCACTTCCATCTGCCTCCTCACACAGCACTTGCCTTTTATTTTCAAACTGGGTAACTACAACCAGTCTTAAGTACATCGTACACCCATGTTGTCTGAAAGTCTGGCCCTCTGAAATCCAGATTTTTTGCAGAAGATGACAATCGCAGGTAAAAATACGGACTTGCCAAACTTGATAGCATCCTAAGATTCACAGAATTAAAGGTGTAAGCAATATCCTATTTATTTACCTATACTATGTACCCATCTGTGATCACATTAAAGATCACAGGTGACACGTATCATTTTATCATAAAACTCACTCCAATTCAGTCCCGGAGGAGACAGAAGCTGCTAAAATGGCTGCGGTCTCTCCTCCCTGCTGCCCAGCTTGGCACATGGCTGCACATTGCACAACATGGTAACGTCACCCTGACTGAGCAGGATCCCAGTCAGGGCCTTGTACTGGGCAGTGTGGAACAGAAAATCCAGCTGCTGCGGGTCCCACTTTGCAATACAATGCCTGGTAGCCACGAGAGAGGGGAAATGGGATCGAATCCCAGGTACACATAGTATCATGTGATGAGCTGGCTAGTTCACTAAGAAAATGAAGAAGTCCTTGAATTGGTGGGGATGGATGATGGAAACATCCAATTGTGTCCACCCGAGGGTGAACAGGGAGAGTCTGAGAAAAATTCAGAAACCATCAACCAAAAATAACTCCTCCCTATCTCACTGAGAACTGTAAACCCAACAAAATAAGCAAATTTCCAAGCACAATCACTCAACCACATAAACACACCCAAATGACCGCACTAACAATACTGGCAGAGCACCATTTTGTTAGGTTCTATACATATGTCCTGTTCCATTTCTTTTTTATATGTTTTCTCAGTTGCAATTATTTAGATTACCTTTTCCCATGTTCCTTGTGACCTTCGATTTTCTTTCTCAACTTCCATAAGGTACAAGGGGCTCAAGAAACTAAAAGTCTTCAGCTAAATAACAGTAACCTGGTAATGCTGGTGGGCAAGAAATGTAATAGAAGCCAGAATGACTTTATTAGCTGCCAAATCTGAGCTCTAGAATGAATTAATATTTTTCTTTTCTTGGTACAAACACTCAAAGCCTTAAGTACCTTATGGGGTTTAAACAATAACTGGAAGACCATGAACTAGCAGCGATTCTATTAAAGCTTTGCCCCAAAGGAAAATTAAGACTTATTCTCTTCCTCTTCTAGGGGAATGGAGCACTTCGATACCATGTGTGTTTTTCATTTAATGCATATGTCAATATGCTTTAAAAAGCATTATTTCTAGCAGCAAAAGCTGTGCCTGGGCAAGATCCTTCTGCTCAGGTATATCCAGCTTCTCTGAAAACTTATAACCCTGGTACGTGGTGACATTGGGAAATGCTGTATCTTTTCACCTGACCAAAGAGAGGCAGCAAATGAAACATATAAATAACCCAAACCACTGTTCCAGCAGATCAAACGCAACATGACCTAATGCAACGCTCTGCAATAAACAACCCAATATGAATGAAGCGGGCAGAGGAGAAGTATTTTTCCTGTTCTCTTGGGAAAAAAAGACACTCACATATATCAAAATCCAAAACCGCTAAAAATACCTTATGAGGCAAGTACCGACTCTTTGATGGAATATTAATTCCTTCAACTTCTTTTAGTTTCCTCCAAGCATTTGGAGTTTGCAGTACAATGCTATTCACATGTTATGAAAACTCATCCTGTTTCAGAAAAATTACAGAAGGATTTTACATCACCTTTTTCTTTTTTTACTCACAGTAAATCAACAGAGGGATATAAACAGAAATCCTGACAAAAAGAAATTCCAACCCTCCAACACAATACCTAACCACAACGTACGCCCTGCCTGTAAACGTATTCTCGCTTCAATCCAGCTACGATACGGAAACATTGTGCATATTTCTAAGTTTTCAAATGTGAATTTCCCCAAACCATAAAAGTGTGGGGAAGAGAACCACGGAAGCAGCTCCCCTCTGGAGCAGCCCCTGGCTCCCAGGTTGTTTGGGGTTTTTACCCGCCGCGGTGGAGCCAAGCGGCAGTCGCAGGCTTTCAACTCCCGCAGAACATTTCATATCGTATCGTTCCTATCACTTCTCGTTTGGATGCAATTTTGTTAACTTCAGAACAAATCTGTAGAAATCCAGCTAATCTAACAATACTAACAGGGCCTTTGTTTTGCTTGCTGATTAAAAGATATTATATCTGGTTCCAATGCGAAGGAGGAAGTCTCTTTGAAATGATCCTCTCTTATGCGTGGCCATCTGGGGCGAGGTGGGACCATCCCCAGCTTTGCTGGGGCCGAGATCCTCCCAGCTGTTTTCTACGTAACGCAAACCAAACAAATTAGCTTCTAAGAAATGGAATGTTTTCCAAGGCCTCTTTCCCATAGTGCTCATTAAGTGAAAACTCATTAGTTTCAAGGGGCTTCCTCAGTAAGTGGGGAGTAATGTCCCCAATCTGTCACACCGTACAGACCCCCCCCAGTTTGACTCTGTGCATGTGCCGCCTGCGTCCAAACAACCCTCTTAATGTCTAACTTGGGCTTCATTCACGTTTTGCACCCTTCAGCTTTGTTCACTTCTAGCCAATTCTTGTCTCAAGCGGCCAAAGCAAAGATTTCAAACTTTATTTACCATGTAACCTGTCACTGCGATAAAAAACTAAAGCCTTTTCCAACTTTCAAGGAAGAGACAAGACTTGTTTAGTTTTTCCCTGGCAGTTACTTCTGCTTTGCAAACCCCATTCAAATGCAGACAGTTACTTTTGAACACTGAGAGTAGGTGTTAAATTGAGATTATGGTAAACAGCAGATTTCTTTGGTTGGTGAAGAAATTATTTCATGAAGACACAAGAGAATTAAGCAGAGCTTCATGTCACTTACTGTATGTGCTGATCAGAGAGTGAATGATGAGTTTCTTGCTGTGGACAGCTGCTCTGTGGAATTCTGTGCAGACTTCAAGTGGAAGGAAAAGAAATTCATGCTTTAAAATGGAAAAAAAAACCCACCCCAAACTTCTTAGCCCTTTCGTGCAAAAAATAAACAGGTCTTTCTTGCCAGATTTATTATTCTATTTACATGTTGCCTGAATATGTCTAAGAACATTTTGAATTTTTTTTTTCTTCTGTATCTCATTTCACTATTACTGTGACAGCTTGCTTCTGTCAAAGAGAAAAGACTCTCTTTCTCCTTATTATATTCACCAGTGCTGAGATCTAGGACTTTCTTAGTCTGAAGGGAACGCCACTTTGGTTGATGAGATCTGTATCATTTTAGCTGTGTGGGGTACCCAGTTACGAGTAGGCACAAGAGATTTTAAACATCACTACTGTACTGTAAAAGACAGAGCAAGCAGGTGTTCTCCACAATGTAGGTTTTATTTCGTAATGCTAATTAGATAGCAATTATAGCTTCTGTATGTTACTTGATAGTTATACTTAGTAGGCAAAAAGGCAAATGCTACAGCTCAGCTCTTCCATGTCCACATAAAAAAGGTAAGAAGGGCCAAACTTTCCTCAAAAGAGCTGCCATTCTGGTGGGCAACCACCTCCTCCTGCCCAGCTGGAGCTGAGCTTCTGTCAGGTAAGCAACCTGCAGTTTGAAAGCAGAAGAGCACTCGGCCCCTGGGAGATGCCTAGGGACTAGTGGGAAAACAGGCTGAAATCTTCTGCTCTTTGGCCACAGGGACGAAGCTGTCCCTGCCCCTTGTCTCCAACAGGGGTGGAACGGCCAGTGCTTTGCTGCCATGGACTCCCTCTGTTGGCTGTATCTATGTCCTCCGGCTCCTGGCTTTCAGATGGCACGCACATATGCTATTCAGAGCAGCACAGACTGTCATCTGCTTATCTAGTGTATTATGTGACTAGTGAAGTGCCACATGGTTGAACACCAGGAAACATATTGCTTGCTTTCACTATCAATGACCTAGAGGGAAGAATATGCAAGAGAGGAAATTTGCGGTGATAAACTGGGGCTGGGACTGGGAAGCAGGTCTAAACAATGAAAGAGCTCGACAAAAAAAGTGACTACTGACTTCAAAGATGAAATGCTTGGCCCGTACAAAATGGGGTGCTGCTTATTTAACGGGAACTAAATATAAATAGACAGGAGTAAAGCAGCAATGTGATCAGAAAGCAGAATACAAAGTTTTAACTGGAGTTACAAAGCTGACATTTACAGAAGTGAATGCCTTTCTACTTGTCAAAACTCTTAGCAAACCCTGTGCTTTCCCCTGTGTTTCTGCACCGTTATGCACACGATGGCATTTCTCTTAATGAAGTTGAAGCCAGTTCCCAGCCCCAGGTGTGCAGTACACGTGTAGAGAGCCACCTTCTGCAGGACCACACGTCCCCACGGCAAGCGGGTCACTCAAGATGGTAAACCAGTATATGACTCCAGCACCAGTTTCAAGAGGTGGGAGACAGCTTTGAGCGCACACCACCAACCTTCAGGTACAGCTGCCAGGCAAATTCGTGAAGGGAAGAACCCCTCCTGTGCCCTAAATTGCTAATTTAAATTCACCTATTGCATCAGGGCTGCCTGAGAGCCCCCTAATGCTACTTAGGTAATCAAATAGGATCAATAACAGGACCTAAATTTATGTAATTTTAGAACTCTTGTATTTCTATTTTGCATGCAACCACTTACTTTATGGAGTAAATTCCACTGAAAAACACACCGACGTTCAGAGAGAGGATACTCCAACCCAAAATCATCCTGCCTAAGCTCATTGATTTTACTGAGAAAAATGGATCAAGTTAAGGACTTCAGCGGAATTTAGGTTGAAATTATAAGAATATGATCCTTCCTCTGTAGAAAAGCTTTTTGTCCTATGTAATAAAAAGTACTAGCAAAACATCATATTCAAATGCAGAAGATGCTTTGCCTTTCTATTATCCTCTGTTACGTAGTTATGAAGTAGACCCATTATTATTATATAGCCATGCTCTCAAATCACTTCAAGGGGCTTAATCCAAAACTTGGAACCCACCAGAAGATAAGACTGGGTTATCTGAACCCATATCACAAATTGTGTTTGTTCTCTGTAGTCAGGATTCAGAACATAGGCTTGATTTTAAGTGGAATCAAATTAGCCCATACTCAAAACTAAATGCTCTCTGAAGGGGTTTCCTGAATTGGATTTAAACCGTGTTTCGATGCCATTTTGAATTGCAGCCATTGCATCGTCTAGTTTAAGACAATTTAGATTTAGCACAAACAAGTCCATTTGCAAGAATTTTCTTGCTACTGAAATTCCTTACTGCTGTTTAAAATATTAGTGCCACTTTTATTTCCTTATACTGAAAAAGTAAGCATAGGTGATTAAAACAGCAGAAGATAAGCATCTTCCTCTCCCAGTGATGTGGTTTCATTTGTTCCAAAGTACCATCTTTTTTCTTTGTTAAAATGCTATCTTCTAGGCATGCGTCTTGGCATATTAATAAAAAATAAATTTGAGGTTGAGGCTGATTAAAACTGAAAGTAAGCCTTGATTTGACATGTTATCTTGATTGGGTTTTCAAAGTTCACATAGTTCTAGTTCTAATTTATGTTATGTGTGGTATATATCTTCTTGGTTGAACAATTACATTATTCTAAACAATTATATTGCTATGATACACATAATGCATGGCTCCTGAGCATAAAGTTCTTTAATGATGGCAGACTGTAAAGAGGTACAGTTCACTTTTAAAAGGTCATGCATCTTTTTTCAGTAGATTAACATTTTATCTTTTAATGGTGTTAAGAAAAGGTCAAAGATTCTAACAGATGGAATATGGAAAGCTTCTATTGAAGAAGATCAATGTGTTAAGCATCAATCTAAGTCCAGAAACACAGCCATTTAATGACTGTTGTTCTTGTTTTATTTTAAATTACCACTGTGTTGACTGTTTGAATGCTAAAATTACATTTTCATATTTAAAAGAAATGGACCATCACCATCTGACACAGATATCTGTGTTTGTGTTGTATTTTCAAGAATAATTCTTCATTGTACAAAACAAGAAAAGTTCCTTAAATAATTAGCTTACCCTTAGGCTAATGGCCTGTCACTTTGACATCCAAATAAATGCAACAGAATGATCCCCAACAGCAACACGGGAGATAATTTTATATTGGTTTAACTGAGTAAGTTTGCAATAATTTAAATGGGTATATGCTCTCAAGTCAAGTCGCTTCTGTATAACATGCTGATGAACTTTTAATACAGATGATATTATAAACTTAGGATGACATTTTTCAAGAAGAACATACTTAGGTACTAGATATTCCCAACAGTATTCTAGTATATTTTTAGACCCAGATTCTGTTAAAGAACAAAGTCTAAGCATTTCAGTTGTCCCAATAACTTCAGACCTCAAGGGAAGAAAGTGCTACGTGTTTGCAGGAGACTGTAAGCTCTTCTGAGCTGCAACATGCCTCTGTCTACTTTTATAGAATAACTAGTATGACAGAGTAACATGATTGGTTTGCTGTGTGGTAAAGTAAGTACAAATATAAAAAATAACAGTAGGAGGTCAAGCTGCTGTGTAGAAAGTTATCAGACAGCTTCTGAAGATTGTCAAGCTTACGTGTCTGTAGTGTATATGTGCATTTTTCAAATTTCCTATTACCCCCTTGAGCCAGGCCTGCTGCCAACAACAGGGTTTCAAGAAGGTGGTAAAACTCTAGTGGAATTAGAGATTGTCCTCAGGGTCCTAGGATATAACTGCTATTAAGCAACAGGAGGTGAATTTGCACTCACGTCTCCATCTTGGGTTCTGTGTTGATACGTTTTAGGAGCAAACACAGCCCACAGACAGGACTCTTCAGTTGCTACACGTCAGAACAAAACGGTGAGTGCTCAAGTCCCCTGGCTCTCGCTGGCCCTCTCCTTCCTCCTAATGGAAATGTGTAATAGTATTTTGATAAACTACTCAACAAGCTGAACCGGACTCAGAGTTTACAAGGATATCTATATTTTTAGAAAAATTACTAAGCAATATTAACTGGCTATATTTAAGCACAGTCCATTCACACACACAAATCAATAAAATATTTGTTGCTCAGGCTAAAATAGCTAAAGGGTTATTTAAAAGACAAGTTCAAAGAATTGTCTGATATTTTGTAGTTTAGCCTCATGTTATAAGGAAGCTTAAAAACTTTCAGTTTCTATTTTAAGACAAGTCAAGGCTGTTTTTTTATTTCTCCAAGGATTTTTCATAAATCTCATACTGCATAGAATTAGTCATCTTCTAAGTGCTGGGACCCAGGAGGTAAGTTATCCTTTACTCGGATATAAGCTCCATATAGTTGTCTGTTTTTAGTACATCTTTTTTGCATTGTGCTGGTTGGACAGAGAGCACTTACCCTTCCAGGATGAGGAAATTACCCCACTTCTAACAACTGATTGGAGAAACTGAAGTTTTCCTCAGAAGAAACAGTATGTTCAAAATGGACTGTGTAAAGTATAATTACGAGGTTTTGCTTTTATTTCTAGATATTTACTTTAGAATTGAGCTGTGCATACCAAAGGTTGTAAGTGCTATCAGCTTCACCATTAGTTAAGACTAGACTCCCTTAAAGAAGCACCTAGTTGTAGTTCCCATGTGAAGAACAAGCCTGAGGCCATATCCTGAGGCCAATACACATTAACTTTTTGGACTAGTATGGGCAGAAAATTCCAAAGCTGCCAAGAGAAGCTGCTCCTTCTCTTCCCAGTGCTAAAGAGGGGCTGGTGTTTATTTCAAATACCACAGTGTGGTCTGTTGATAGCCACTGTCTTTTGAGTAGGCCAGTCTTTGGGAATTCAGTAACCATAAATTCCATTTAAACTTTTACTGCTACAAAGACACAAATTAAGGTATTGGACTAATTAAGCAGGCTGCCATATTCCCACCAACTTCAGTTCTACTGGATTTAAAATATAGGCCCACAAACAGCTCTGAAAAGGAGAAAATTTCAGTGCAAAAAGACAATGAAAGTACCCAGGACACTGACCATTTAGTAGCAAATAAGGAATTTAAGAGGATGGCTAAAAATTCTCTTTTAAGTAGCTGAAACATTCAAGCAAATTGTCTCACTCCTTCGCTTGCTCTAACCACTGCATTTTTCCCACAGAACATAAGCCCAAGTCATTCTCATGCAAGCTTCAGTGTCACCTTGAAACTGAAAAAGAGAGACAACTTCTCTCTCTGGGTTAGAGCAGCTAAAGCAATAAAGCCAGACGCTGTGAACACGCTAAAACCAACACTCAGCCCCTAATTCCTTGTGAACTCCCTTCATAGTTTCCCATTCGGAGCGCGTAAGGCAGCCAAGGGAGGGAGCCTTCCTGACCCTTAGGAGGGCTGAGTGGGAACAGAGCGGAGTCACCGCAGGGCAGTGCTGGGCACCAACAGTCTGGGACGTGGAGGAGGAAGATAGCTCCAAAAGTGAGACAGCGAGCCAGGCAACACAGAGAAACTGGCACTCTGCTTTATTCTAAGAGAAGTGGTAAGCAACGATAAAAGCTGTAGTATTTCCCCACTGCCTCTGAATAGTCAGAGGTGATGTTAATCCGAGAGACAAGTTTACAAAGCCAGAATGGCCCAAAATAATCTACTGCAGCCACAAACTCCGTAAGTCACTACAGGTAAAATGTAAGTATGGAAAAGTATGAAGTATTGATTTGCTGTTTCAAACGACTATTTCATTATGGGGTTTTTTTTGTCTGTGGTCTTTCCACACAGAGACCAAGACGTTTCCTTTCCATGGCTACCCACTCGCAGCAGAGGCCAAATGACACGCCTGTAAACAGCTCTGGGTTTCAGAGCTCTCATTCTCCCGGAATTTGCACAGGAGTGAACACTCAGAAGCCTGGAAAAGAGTATTAACGTACACAGAGTAAATGGACTCCAACCTGCTTTCTCTCCTCTGTCTTTGCTCTGCAGAGCTGGCAGCAGCAGAAGCAGTAAATACTTATGTTTTGTCACTTGAGTCAGCACATATAATTCTTCATACACGTAGGAACTAGCTCTGCTGCAGAAGAAAATACCATTTTCACAATAACTTTTCACAGTGGAACTGTGCCTTAAATCAAACAAGCAAGTACTGAGTCAGCTCAGTGGCAGAGCAACAACAATTTGATCTGCTACGTGGCAAGCTTTGGTTTGGAGACACAAAACAATTCTTCATCCCGGGCCCCGGGCTTGTAAGTATGATAGAAGATGATGCAACGCGTTGAGGCTCTGGGGAGAAAAGGAACAGTCACACCACTCTTGAGAAACCCTTTGTGCAGAAAAATTTATTGTGTGCCCCCAGGTGCAAAGGCTATGGATGAAATGCAACTCAATAAAGACAAGCCAAGGTGTTTCAGGAGAGCTAATGAACATTTCGGTATTTGCACTTAGTCAGATAAAGCAGTGTTGTCCCGTTGAGCAAGGAGACGGCAATCGTGTGAGTATGATTTCTGGGTGACAGCAAATGCTCCCAGACTTTTTTTAAGCCCCATGTTTTGTTTTTGTTTGGTACAAAGATGATCTTATTAATGAAATCTAATAACTTCTCCCACATTTATGCTTCCTTTCTTTTTCTTTTCTTTTTTTTAAATGTCCTTTTGGGAGGTTCTGTATTACTTTGATGAGGGTCACCTGTCTTTTAGGCAGAGTAACAGTTCTATATTTTCTACATATACAGAGCCTTGCATACTTTTTACTTCTCTTTCTACAAAGGGTAAGAAAGTCCATTGAGATGTACAGTGATTTTATAATTCATGTGTTCTGTTTGATTTCCATGTTCAAGTGCAGCTGATGAGACATATAAAAGAAATGGCTAACGTCTTATTGCCCACAGACAGAATATCAACATGAGCACTAGGAATTCGTAACACCTATGGAAAGAAGAGTTGCATACATGCAATGAGATAGGGGAGAATATTTTCAAGGAATGCCCCTTACAGCACCCAGTGAAGCTTCTGAAAGGATTATTCATTATGAACCACGCTGGCTTGATAATGAATTCTGATAGAGGACATGATGTTAATTCAGCTTTTCCTTTCTCTTTTACTCTTGGATTTAAAAAAAAAATATTTTTTTTTTAGCCTCTGAGTACTTCTGTGATCTGATTTCTTACACCCTGCAGGGGACAGCATTGGGTAAAGAAAAGTAGAAATCATATGATAAAGAAGCATTTGCTTTCAATTATCAAATTGTACTTTGTTAATTGAGATACAAAAAAGTATTCCTTTTTTTTTTTTTTTTAGGTTGGCACAGATCTTCTCTATCTCTTCACCCTTAAACTCTTTTGAATTATTAATCGAAATTATTTTGGTTCCATAGTTCATTCTGCTATCAGTAATGAGAAAGATTCCCAACAATTTGTAGTCAGCAGCATTACTCAGGAAGAAGAAATGCTGCACAGTATTGCTAGAACTTGGGACTCTCTTCTCGTGACAGGCCGTGTACCACTGGTTTGCAGCAGCTACGTGGAATCCCCTCTGTGGTGTCAACATCGGCATCAGTTTGCAGGGGGGAAAAAAATTGCTTTTATATTATCATCTTTCATTAAAATCTCTACATGTACGGACACACACACACTCTCTTGTATTTTGGCTGTAAATGTGCACATAAATGCGAGCCGAAGTGTTTGCTTTTATTTTCCTCAGCCATTGTTGCAAAAATAAAGGTGTTTTCTCCCCCGCAAACAAGCCTGTATTTAAAAGTGATATTGCAAAAGGTATATGGTAGCCTTGTTTATTTTGGACAGATGCAAAGAAGTATCTCTGAACTTCTGCCAGTGATCAAAGGAACTGATGATGTAGAACAGATTCATGGGCCATGTCCTATCAGCCTGCACTTTACCCGTCATCCATCATCCAAACCCTAAGCCTTTTTCTGAGTGATGATTGCACCCTAAACACATAAAATTAATCACCACTCCAGCCTGGCCAGGTGTCTTGCCTCCAGAAATTATCTCATTGCAGCAAAAGAACTGCTAGAATCTGATATCTGTACTGTAATTTAATTTAGAGAACACTGCATAGTAACA
>JAHREE010000265.1:7262655-7325257 GCA_033628505.1 Tringa tobata
ATCACAGGAGCATAAATTATTATTCCTCCCCACCTTCTGGTGAGCTGTGACTGCTGGGCCTGGGATGATGTCCTCACGGATGGGGTGGCTTCCCCACGATGGACCCTGAGAGCTGCCAGCTGCCCCAGGAGCAGCGAGAACCTTCAAAGAGGGGGACACCAGAAGGAGAGGTGAAACATCAAGAAGCGATAGCTCATGCAGCTGCCAAGAGGGTGTACAGGAGGGTGTAAAGTCTAACTTTCCTTGAAGGCCAGGTTAAGATGTATCATCACATTAGCAGGCAAAACGTCTCTTTAAAAATACTAAAACTCATTCCGCTAATTGGTAAGAACACTGTATCTTCCTTGCTCTGTGTGTCGCCTGTGATACGACAGTTGCCATAGTAACTGTTTATTTCTATCGAATTACAAAATAAACACATTCAAAGAAAACCAATATTTTTTCTCCTAAGAACTTTCTGCCCGGAGTCCCTTATGCCTTTATTTTACATTTAGCTTGTCCATTATCTTTGGGTTATTAGTTATACTAATACCAAGGCAATCAAACACACGCTGTGTGTTACAACAAAACTGTAAAAGCAATAATTACAGTGTATTTTAGAAGCAAAAGACACTTGCTGTATTTCTGGGAGACCACCGTCCTGCAAGGATCAGAGCGAAGCGCTGGGAGGAGGGTGGTGGCAGGTCCTACCGCCTGCAGGAGTGGGGTAACAAGACCAGCAGTGGCCTACAGGAGGTCTGAACACTGCAGATGGGGTTGGAGCCCCCGTCGTGGTAGAGGGTGCTGTCTCTGTTCAGCGCTGTCACTGCTATTGCCGGAGGAAATAAAAATTGTTGAGGTTGAATTTTGTGCTCAGGTGAAAAGAGAAGCCCAGAGTAGGAGAGGGCACGGACCTGTGATGTGACGATGCCAATGCCACCCAAGCAGCCCTGTGTGCTGAGAGCTTCTGAAGGCCTGTGAGGGGCTACAAAAGCAAGGCTGACGGAGTAACGATGGCAAAAGAAAACAAACCATGAGAGGTTTCTATGACAAATTCTCAACTTTTAAACATGGAACTATACAATTTGCCCACAGATATTGTCCCACCAAATGTATATTAGTATAGGACATTCCTTATGATTTTTGACAATGTGTTGGTGCAGGCAGGAGTTAGGAGGGGCGCAAGTGTGGGGCATTTTGTCAGCAAAAGCAAGAAAAGCCAACTACCTACCCATTATTATGCTTATTCCCATTCACAAGTCACAAAAATACTTACACCTTTATCTTACTGTTTAGGATCTTCTCCTGCACCTTCGTATGAGCTCTACAACTGAAAGAGGCTCCTCCATTTACAGTTGCAAATGCCCAGGCAGGAATATCCAATTCCCAAGGAGAGCTGGCTTAAAAATAGGCTGAGGAAGGAATGACAATGTGAATTGTACAATTTATTGTCCCATGAGTTAATAAGGCTGTGGCCTAATTAAACCACTACTTTTCCACCTTGCCGTTCTTCCTGTGTGGCTGAGCAAATTAATTCTGCCCGTACTTGGAGCCTGCACGCTTGCTGTATTAACTTTGCCTGAAGTTCTGGTATGCAGAGGAGATGGGATTATATTATATTATAAGCAAACGTTAATGTAAGTGGACACCTGCAGCCCTTGAAACATTGAATTTTCAGAAGTGTTTGGTAAATAGTCTTTTATTCTTTAACACTGAAGTTAGTTACACCATGGCACTGACTGAATCAAACAACAAATAAGATTTAAGTGTATCCAGTATTTTTAGGGAAAATGTCTATGTCAAACAGATTAAATGCCTTGGCACTGGTTCCAACACAGGATTTTGTGTTCAGCAGCTTGCATTTCAAGTCTTAAAATTTCCAGTACATTAACCTGACTGTGGAAGGGGCTTAGAGTAACTATTTGGGACTTCCAGGCAGTCTTTCAATGCAAAAACTATGATTGTTATCTGCACTGGGACTGAACTCCCTGTAAAGTCTGATGCAGTTTGTTACTTTTGCACACACATTTAACTTTCCAGCCAAGAAGTCTTATTCAGCAGAAGTACCTACCACAAAGTGCATATCAGAAATAGCATAAATATTTGCTGGATTAGGCCTTGTCTTTATAAAAGTGCTACCAGTGTAGGCTGAGCTCTGGCAATAAATCTGTCTCTAAATTGACACCTGTACCTCAGCTTGACTTCAGTATCTTCTAATCCCTCTTCACAAAACAAATTGCATCAACCAAGCCCACATTTAGCCAACCTCAGTTCACATTGTTTTTGTTCCCTCTCATAAGTTCTGCCTACAGATTAAATGCTGATGCACTGAACTAACTGCTCTTGGCTGAAGTGGGCAGGTGTAATTTGATTAGTATAGATTCTGGAATTGGTAAGTACTGTATCAGTATCCTCCCTAGAAAATAGGTGACATGTCATGGGATATTAAGTATGGCCATTTAATGTAAAAACTCAGATAATACATGAGTTAAATGGAGAAAATGAGAGAAAGCTTTTAAGCATTCTCCCAAGACAGATTGCAGAATAATATTATTGTACACGCAAGTAGTGCTGATTGACACAGTCAGAAGGCCATTATACTAGTACGGTATAAAATCATTATAGCAAAAAGCATTTCAGAGCTGCAGAGTGATAGTAGCAACATATAATGAATTATCAATAAAGAAGTGGTGATTCAGTTACATTACATATGAATAGAAAGCTTCCTGTTATATAATTTAAACCTGCCAGGCTGACAAGTGACTTGAATATTCAATTCCTTCTCCAGGTGTATGAATCATCCTTTTAACTTTACCAGAGACTGCAATTTTGTAGGGTAGGCCAGAAACTGAGCTACAGTAAGCAATGTTTTTAGAGTTGGTTAAGCAGATTTCAACAAGGTTGCCTCTGGTGAGGCTCTAAGAACTCTCGAGGAAACAGCACCAGCCTTTGAGATGCCGGTATTAAGTAAATATTTCTTCTTCTTTATGGCAAATAATCACAAAGTACAGTCTTTCAGCAAGTCAATGCCAGCAATATTTTATGGTTTTCATTTTGTCTTACCGTAAAGTCCTTGAAGTTTATATTGTTGCAAACTCCCAGCAGTGATGAAGCCCTGACAAAAAAGCACCTTTTTTTTAAGGCTGTGCTCCTGAAGGAGGCTTGTCTCAGCCCTCGCTCCTACACGAAGCTCCTCTGAAGCCAACTACAGCATGTCAGCAAAGTGTTGCAACATGATCCCATGGGAGGATTAGGACCTTCGGGAAAATTACAAGGGTCACCTTTTCCTTTTAAATGATTATTTAGTATTTGCAGCGTTAACATAATACCCAAGTCAAAGATAACTGCGCTGGAAGCTTAAAAGTAATTAACTTTAAAATTTGGGGAGGACTCAGTTTGAATTCCCTCAACGCTGGAACAAAAGTTACAATCAATACACTAGAAAGATGGAGCAGTTGAAAATGACCCAGCTGTGATAAGTACACGTATAATAATTATCCAGTACACATTCAGAAAATAAATATATCCACAACACTGTCAAAGACAAGCATTTAAAAGTTGTGAGTAGTTCTCGCTTGCTTTCCAGCATTGTTAAACGCTTAAGACACATTTTCAGATTGATTTTTTTTAATAAATGGAAATTTAGTCTTATAAAATAATGTGATTTCATAGATACATTACACTATTGGAATGTAATACTACATATATATATATATACACACCCATATTAATATATCCCAGTATTATCAGCACGCCAAGAAATTTGACAGTATTGATAAAACTGTTCCAGTAAGCTTTTCTTCAAGTTATTGTCTGGATAAACTGATTTTAAAAAGGCTTTCTGCTCTGTATGTTTGTCTAAACATGATGCCCTGCTATTTCAGAAGTCGAGCATCGAGCTGCTCCCATTTCAGTCATTTCACTTTCTGTTTACCACCTCTCCTTTCTCTCCTCCATTAAGGATAGCAAACCTACAAATGACAGAGGAAACATCTTCTCTCCCTTTATCCCTCACCTGTTCGAAGCCCGCAGCTGAAGACATTTCTTTTTACTCCACTGAACGCTCCTGGGACTAACGGCAGCTCAGAAATTTAATCACAGGCCGAGAGCTGGCAGTTAGATTGAAGCTGGAAAAGGCCTTAAAGGAGGCAACGGAAACATGGATTACTGCCTCAGAACCACTCATTAGTTGATGAAACTTCAAGAAAATAACTGGTGGACATTTACGTGAAATTTTGCTGCCTCCAAAGACTGGTGGTGTACGGGAATTTTATTTTTCAAGTGCAGTTGTTTACAAGCAAATCATCCTTCACACAGCCAGGATTCTGCTGATCACAGAGCTGACTTGTGCCATTTTAAGGCTCTGTTCTTATCTGTTTTAAAGATTAAATAATTCTTGAGACTATTTATATGGTTTAGGGGGAAAGAAAGATTTGTGAGTGCATGAGCCAGGGATCAGAAACAACCAAATACTAGTATTGGCTCTAAAACCAACGCCTGGGCAAATTGTAGTAATCTTGGGCAAACCACTCAGCTTCCCCGCCTCTGCCTTCCTGACTTTCAGGCAGAGGTACAGGTAGTTGCTCACCACAAGGGTTCTGTAAAAACTAATTAGCAAAATGGCTATAAAGCACTGAGGATGAAAAATGTGCTAAGAGCTAAGCATTATAATTAGCGTTATTTAATGCATCTTTAAAAATCAAATTATATTTTTTCCTTTAATAAAGGAATTACACAATGTCTTTTAGAAATGACAAAGTAATTTGAAGTAAATGACTGCCCTGTAAAATTGAAACACACCCTAAAATGTGATTATTATATAATAACCACACCCCCTGATAGTTAGCACTGCTTGAGCTGTGTATAACCTTAACTTAGTAGTGTATTATTAAGTGCGGGAGGATCAGCAATTATAAAAGGGAGAGCGAGTACTGATGCGTGTTAAATACACGTTACCTCTTTGGCATCAGCAGATTTGGTGCATCCATTCCTGGCAATGAAAAGCGTGCTGGGCAAATTCAACTTGTGGCACAAAAGGATTAATTAAGGTACAGCTAATACAAGCAATGTTTAGACACGAATCAAGAAATTTAGGACACGGCTTATGGTGCACTGAATAATTGCCGACACCGTAAAAGAAAGAAAAGATGTGAACTAATTTCACATTTATGAGAAGCAGAAAGTTCTACAGCAGCTTATAGTTGGCAAAGAATTATGCACTGCAGATTTCTTTTGAAATACTTCGTATTACCACACAAAATGTTTTCTTGTGTTAATGCTAGTCCTCCCTCATTGTATTTAAATGTGAGTATTTTCAGAATAAAAGCAGCTACTCAATGGCTAAAAAATGACAGGTACCTGGTCCCTCAAATACCGCAGACTTTAAAGGCTTCACTTCCTTATGTGCTGTTCTAGGTCAGAAACTCAATATCTACACCACTGGTGACTTTGCTTTCTATTGCACTTTTTGCCAGAAGGAACATTTAATATCAATGGGTAAAACAAGACAGGAGACAAATAAGACAGTTGGGAAGTTAGGAGGCTAGTGTGGACACAGGAACTGCAGTTAAACAGGATTACACCCGCAGAAACGCATGCACACAGCAGGGCACGGTGCTGCGCAGGGGTATCCAAGCCGCCTTCCCCAGGCACCAGAAACTGGAGGGTGCTGACAGCACAGCTCTCCTGGATAACCCCCTGCTTGGCTGATTTATCCTACTTTTTCTGAAAGAGGAAAAGGTAACGTAGGTGCCTTCTACACCGCAGTGCTGTGCGGCCAGTCTTCCCTTTGTTTATCCGAGTTCCTTATCTGTAATCAGTCATTGTGATTCCCCACTGCTCAGTGAAGCTGCTGGAAAAAGAATTGCCTTCCTCATCTTTACTCTGAAACAATAAACACGTTTCCTAAAACATGCACAGAAGTGCTAAGAGCAAGAGTTCTCAAAGTTTTGTAAGGGCAGCAGAGCGAAGACAGCCAGGGGGAATTTGCTGTGTCCCAACTCCGGAGCCCAGCACAGCCAGCAGAACCTGCCTTCAACCCACAAAAAGCCTCCTCTGTGAAAGTTGTGTCCGTTAGGTCTATAAAACACAAAAAATCATATATTCTATTTTTTTTTTTTTTTAGTATTTAATGTTTTTCTTAAGTTTATCTCGTGGGAAAAATGTTTTAAAAAATTTCTTGGGAAAACTTTCATTAAGTTTGTCCAAAATTCAACTAAAACGCATTCTAAAATTATTTTATATATTTATTCTAGTCAATTCTTATTAAAGTTGGAGGCCAGGAAAAAAAAATAAAAGGTACTCTAAAATGAAGAATTAAAAGAGCAAAGCACATCTGAGCCCACCCCCAGCTTTTGTGCAGGGCTCTCCAAATTGCTGGGTTTACATGTAAAGTTTCTCATCCCTCGCCGTGATTTATTTTCAGGGAAATTAAACCTTATATTCAAACACTGTTTTTCGTTTAATCACTTTAAATTATATTTAAAGAATTCTCAATCTTCTCTGTAATTAAACATACTAAGGACCCATTTCCAGCTTTTATTCAGGAAGCTTGACTTTGCCAAGGTCCTAAGACTCACGACACAGTAGGGCCAAGAGTCCTCTGTTATTTTGATTCCTTCTCCTAGTTTTGCTTACAAGCCCTGATTTCTAGAGAAATGAAAAATCAGCCCCTAGAAGGCCTCACACTTTAATCACTCCAGGTTAACACGAACCCCCTAATGAGAAATCTCCCTTTCCTTTCCATCTCCCAATTCGCTCCACTCCACCTGCCAACTCAAGGCTTGTACAGGATCACTCATTGACCTTACGCTCCCGCTACTTCCACCCCCTTTCCTCATTTTGAAAATCAGGCTAATTTCTTCAGAGACAGAATTAAAATTTGCTTATAACACTAAGTAGATATAATGCATTTATTGCCCTTGGTGAATCTCATCCAGTTCAACCAACGTCTTCAAAGTTTCCATTTAATTAAGAGCAATATGCTTTTAAAGGCTCATTTAGTTAGTTCTGGATTTGTTGCACTTGAATTGCAATAATTAATAAAAGCCAAATAGTGTCACTATGAGACAATACGGAGCTGCCAGAACTATGTTTCAATAAAAAATCCGTTAAAAAACTTTGCTTAGGAGAGACCAAAGCTGTTAATGAGACCAAGCCAGTTGAGCAAACAACTTCTTTTTGCAGGTTCAGTTCTAAAGAGCAGTTTCTTAGTTTAAAAAACTGACCTGATGTTGAAAAAAAGATGAAAGTTTAAAAAAGAAAAATTAAATAAGAAAGAAACCAGCTATTTAATGATGAGCCAACATCTCACTTTTAACTTCTACGCCTCTGTCACATGGACCCAGTGTGAAAACTGGGTTTACTGGTCAAGGGTGAATCTAACACCGTGCTCTCCCGCTTTCACAGAAATCCTCTGGTTTCTCCCCTGTTTGGCTTCTGCTAATCTGATGAAATCAGAATTGTAGCTCCATTTCCTGCACTGTTTCTTCCTCGTTTCGGCTCCCTGCTGTTTGTTTCTAGGATATTCTCATCCCTGCTGGGTGTATATTTTACTCTCTTTAAGAAGAGCCCTGATCATGTTTCTTTTTCTCACACTATCTGTTACTGACGCTTGCTGTGGGAATCTCCCAGCCGGCGGTGAGACCCCAGCGCTTAGAGCATCTGGACAGTTATCGTGAACTAATACAACCACCTCAGCAGCTCGTGTGAACAGTGAGCGATGGGTGGGTTTTACTCCTTCACACTTTCTTGGATCTTAAAAGAAGAATGGGATTGAAAAGAAGAACCTTTTAGATGCTTAGGCAGACTGAAGTTAACAGGGGTGTAAACAAGGAGAAATCTCCTGAACTAATTAAAAAAAATGCTTGGCGAATTTAAGAGAAATATTCTGCTCTTAAAGCTATCTTTGTTTACTGTCCTGGTTAAATGGATTGTGCCAAGAGACAGAGGTGCCATTTCATTTCTGTTTCTTCAGATGGGGAGCCCTCTGTGAACATGAGACTATGAAAGTAAAATTTATTTAGTTTTCCAATGAAGTAAAACTGAGAAGACAGTGGTTCATCCTACGGCCAGGTCAGGGATGGACCCATTGCCTTTTCCTGCCCTCTGACAGTCCAAGTGTCACAACCTGGGGAGCCTGTGCCTGGAACTGCTGCCCCAGGGCTTGCACAGCTGCCACCACACACTTCTCCAAAATCCATGTGAAGCCTGCAACCAGCCTAACCACAGCTGGCAGAGGGGGCTCCTGGGCTTCTATTTATTATTCTATTTATTAGAACTACTTATTCTATTATTCTATTTATTATTAGACTGCAAGAAAGGACAGACCAACTTTCCAAATCTGGGAGTGCGAAGACATTCCCCAAAACCGTAAGAGATGAGTGGAACAAGAATGACGAATACAACAGGCTTCTCTGCAAAACTCTGCGTACAGCCAAATGACTGCCAAGCTGCACAGCCAGATGCCTCCCAGTGGAGTTATTACTAATTCCTACCTCAGTCTCATTAACTAATTTTCTGATCTCCACCCAAAAAGGAACTTTTTTTTCTTGTGGTCTCTAATTCAGCTGTTTTGCTAAAGTCCTGCAAGAATGCTGTCCCAGGGTCACAGGAGGCCATTCAACCAAGAGAAAAGATGCTTTGCTTAAACATATATTGCTTCCACCATTCTGAATCCACATCCCTTGAGGGGACAGAGGTTTTTCCTCTCGTCCCCTTCTGCTGCCTGGCTGGGCAGCTCACACCTCTGCCTCTAAGCTGCATGGCCCTGCTGGGGCAAAACTTAACTTCACAGCCACCAGCCCCTCTCCACCTCCAAACACAACAGAGTGGTCCCCAGCAACGCCAATCCAAAGCCCGTGAAGCCAGCAAGGTTTCTACATGCGTGTTAAGGTCTCTCTTTGCTAGGGAATGCTTAATATGCTACTTGTTCTGGAAAACTCCCCCAGGCAGCTACACACTTGTGAAAAAGCCGAGTTGCCTCTGGGGCAATGCGCTCCTAGGCCCTGGATCTGTCTGCAAGTGTGCTGTGGAGGGGGAAGAAAGGCTTGTCACTGATCCCAGCGCAGCTGGCAGGGCTGCAGCTGAGCTGCGAGTCAGCTACAAATTAGTCCAACATTTAAATGCTCACTTCTAAAGATAAAAGTCAACTAAGCCTCTCACAGTAGCTTTTCCTAAGGAATGGGAAGTGTCTCTAAGAATAACTGTATGTGCTGCGGAGCGGTTGGGGTTCACAAGAGCCGCCTGACATCATGCCAGAAAGCTCCGTGCTGCAACGCGATACTTTTAGAAGTGACTTCACTGCCTCGCTGGTTACCATTACCAGACATCACGGCATCATCCTCACAGACAGAGAGTCCTTTATGACTCACGTGTGTGCAGCCAGGCCTGCCTGCTTCCTAGAGATATTAAGATGCCACCTAAAGCTCCAGCTACAGGAACAATTTGCCGCATTGGCCCTCGTTTAACCTCACGGTAGCACCTTACCTGAGAAAAGCAGTGCTGTGGCAGGTGGGTCTGGATGGAAGGCTCTCCCCATCCCAACACCATCAGGCAGCATTCGGGGACACTCAGGTTTTGGCAGAACAGGACCGGATGACCAGAAACATCCTATCAGGAGGAAATAAAATGAGAACGTCATCCACGCAATCCAGTCCTCAAGTGACTTTGTTAAATACTTGTTTTAAAGGAACTGCAAAACTAAACTTAAATAGAAAATACTGAAGTAGTGAGTGACAGAAAGCTGAAGTTTATCACTGGAATAAACATAGAATGTAGACAACCCTCCTGTACAGATGTACAGCTTCTTCCTCCAACATTTTGCCCTTCTGTACTAATGCATTTGATTAAAGTTCTTGTGCTTCTGGCAAAAAAACCCAAAACAAACCAAAAAACAACAATGCAACACTGGGAGCAATGTTAAAGTATATGGTTTATATGCCTGAAAATGTTTGTTTTGACTTCCTCTTACTGAGACAAAAATGAAAACTTCTAAGAACTTTTTATGAATTCTTGCCACACCGAATCATCTGTTCCAACTCAAGAAGTACCTCTAAAATATTTTTTTCAGTATAAACAAAATTATGTCAAATTGACGGAGGGAAGAGCAAAACTTGGCTGTTCAATTTGGAAGATTGCTAAAAGTGATACATTTAACTCTTCTTGTCTAACAATGAAATGCTTTTATAGTTCACAATACCTAACACCCTCGTTCACATAAAACAAGTCGTCCTGAGTTCCTGTTGAACTAATGCACATCCTATTTTTTTTTCTGTGTATATTGCAACATTAGAAAAGAAAAAATAAATACATATTAAAATAAAATCCCACTTTCATACAACTGCATGAAACGCATATAACATTTTAAAGCACTCAGAGAAGCAGATCCTACACTGAACACTTAAGAAGTATACAAATGCAACTCCAGGCATGCTCTGGGTGTATCATGGGCATCTCTAGCCAATAAAGTTTTCTCTGCAATGTTATTTTCCTTTCTTTGTGGTGCACAGGTTGCTCCTCCTGTTGTTTTCATTTTGCATCTCACATCTCACTTTTCTTTTCCCTTTCCTCCCCCTTTCCTAGTTCTCTTTTGTCTCCTCTTCTGTTGTTTTGGGGTTTGGTGTTGTTTTTTCCCCTTAGCCTTCTATATCTTGTACATAATTTCTCTACTCCATCTGCATGGCTCACCGTTGTCCCCCAGGGTCCATCCCTTACTTTCCTCTCCCCCTGCTTGGCTTTCACTGCAGCCTCTTGAAGGACAACAGTTACGTACAAAGCCCAATTCCTGATTGTGGCGTCTGTGCACAGTACACCCTCTCACCCACGCATTACATTACAAAATGTGTTGATCTTTTGAAATCCGAACACTGTTGGTAAGAAAAAAAATGTTCTAATAGGTTGTCCTCTCCAGAATATCAGATGAGGTATGAGAGCTTCCCATGTCAGCACACCACGGGCTGCTCAGATGTGCACTGTGTAGAAATGGTGATACAGAAGCAGAACTACAATGGAAAGCCAGGCCAAATAGTTATTATTTTGCATCTGCAAGAGCAGTTACCTTCTTCTTCAGTAAGATCTAAAATCAAAGAATAGGGACAAGCACACATTTGAAAATACTGAAAGCATATAGTTAAAGTTTACAATTTAAAAACATTAACTCTCTAGTCTATTAAAGGAACAACATTCTGAAAAATCTGTTTCATCAACATCATGGATTGAATTTGGATAATGTTGTCCCTAAAACCAAATCAAACCTACCTAGAACAGAATACTAGAAACTACCAAGTTGTTAACAATCTAGTTAACTATTAGTCAATATTCTCATTTTTTAACAAGCATGAATAAGTTGCACTAAGCACGTACATAGCCAGTTAGAAGGATGAGAACACCAAAAGTTTAAGTTTAGTAGACTTCCCTGCCATTGTACTCTACGTCTTTCTAGCCATGCCCAGGAGGATCTGTTTGAAGGAGGAAGAGTAGTTTAGTTTTCAAAGCTTATTCAATCATTTCCCTTTCCACTTCCATTGTAAACTTCAGCTTTTTCCTGAGACTGCAAACATCAACAGGAAGCTCATAGTACTCATGCAGTATGAAGGGCTGCAAGATAATACTTCTTCAGCAGATACACAATCTTAGTTTAAATGGGCTACCCAAATAACTTTGGGATGATTAAAAACTGGGTTGTTTACTAACAAAACTTTTATTAAGTAGAGATAATTAACACTTCGATTAAAAATGTGCAGGCTCTTTTTCAAAAGGCTGTAGAAGTAGGAAACTGTGCGGCTGATTTCCCCTTTAGCCAATTCCGTCTTGAGGGTAGTACATTGACTTCATATTGGACAGGCAAAATAGAATGCGACCAAGGGCTTGGCATGGCTTTTCTGACATTAACACCGCTGGGATATTAACAACTTGAAGATAATTGGTGCTTTGAGAAACTAAGTGTATAGATAGAAGATTCAACTCAAGACCACAAATTTAAAGAGCTGCCATTTGAAAAGTTGCCAGAAGTAAATCACCACTTACTCTACAAAGAACTAAAGCGAGTGCTTGAGCACCACTGAGATTCTACACAAGGCTTGTGTCACACGTTTCATTCAATAAGGCAATCAAGATGATTAGGGAGTGTAGGAAAGGCTCATTAATGGTCATAGCAGACATTGAGTCAGCCTTTCATTTATAACCAGTGCATCCGGACAGTTTTCATTTATTGGCTTTTTAATTTAAAGAAGTGAAATTTATGTGGACAGACACACACCCGTGTATTGTACAACTTGTTCTTACTTAAAAGCTGTCACTATCGAAGTAAGTGGTACTGGCAAAAACTAACAAAAAAAAAAAAAGAAACAAAAAGAAAAGAAAAAGTAGTGCCTCACAATTTGCATGCTTCCTTTAGTTACTCCTTTACTTTAGGTCCTTAATAACAGGGTAAGAATTTTAGCTAGGGATTTTATTCTTAAGATGCTGAACAGAACACCAAAGCCATAACTGATGACAATACTCAGGAGTATGTCTTTAGCTTCAAAGACAGAGAAATTTTGCATACTAATCACTGGGATTTTGGCAGAAGCACAGTTACAGAAAGCAAAGACAGGAACTACGATGGAAATGCATGTGATTTGTGATTTGCAACCTCAGCCACAGTTATAGCACCCTCTTAATGAGAACAAGGAGCGTGCTTTGCTATTCTGTCCATTTTAACCAAACAATAGTTATCTCAGGACTCACAATTATCGATAGGTGGAGAATCCCTTTTTCCTGTAGCCTGCAATGCAGTTGTAAACTTAATTTTTCTCATTTCATTACACGTAGAAGCTTCCCTGTGAGCACACACCTAAGCATTCCCAAGTGCTTCTTTCTGTCTCCGTAACTTGAACACAGGCATTATGGTTTTAAACAAGAGCAAGAAGCATTGCACAATACTGGGGCCATACAACAGAAGAACATAGATCAGATTTCCTCTGTAAATGACACTTGTGTGACCACAAAATGGAAATGGAAAAATTCAGTTGAAATCCTGGACTCATGCAGTAAGGGTTCACCTGGCCAAGACTAAGTCTTCACTCCAGAAATAGAAAATATTTCTCTACAAAAATTGACCAAAAAACTCCCCACGACCCCATAGCCACACAGAACTGGGAATTTTAAGTCCTGTAGGAAGTAGTAACAAAAATGAAAGTTAAGTGAACCACAAAGGGAAAAAAAATAACATACAGATCCTAAAAGACATGCCTCCTTGACGATAAAAGTGCAATGTTCTGAGAAACAGAAAAGTGTTGACTCCTTGACTGAAAAGCGCAATCCTCGGTACTGCAAATCAATTGCTCCTGTCATTTGAACAGGAGTTTTCCAGAAAAGATTCCTTCATCTGGTGCCAACTGCCCTCACACCGTGGCATAGCCCTTGCTTGAACTGTGCAAGAGGTCAGGCAGAGTGCCTTGGCAGTACCTCCCAGTTTCAAAGCACCAGACTTTTGTCTGCCCTCATTTCCCAGCCCCAGAGGGCACAGGAGAAAGTCCATTTGTACAGTTTCTCCAGTACAGAACCAGTCACTCTTCCAGAGCATCACAAAGGCATAAGATAATGAAAATACACATACCTTGATAAGACAGGAATTTAATGTCATTGATGTCACACTGTATATCAGTAAGCAGTGAAGGACCGCTTCAAGGCTTAAAGATTCAATTTTCCAAGTTTTGGAATTTGGACCTATGCTAGAACCACGCACAGACAGCTCTTGAGGAAGCTTCTTATGCCGAGAAAGCATTCAGCTGTCTGCCCACCATGGAGGAACAGCGTAGGAACAGCAGAGCCAGACCCCAGCCACAGCTGGACAACAGCGATCAAGAAAATGCCAAGTTTAACATCAGTCATAACATACCGGTTCCATCAAAAAGAAAGAGCATGGCCAGAGGTGGGCAGGTCTCCCCACTCCCCTGTCTCTGTGCACACCAAAGCTCCTCTTGAGCTCTCCAGACTGAATCGAAGGGAGGATTGTCTACAGACCTCTCCTTGATGAAGGCTGCCCATTATGGGTGAGGACATGAGCTGGTATTGCAGGAGAAGGCTAAGACTGGAGGGTAGCACCGCTGAGTGGGGAGGGTTCTGGATCACACCATGGTCAGAGGCTGAACAGTAGCCCGTTTTGTTGTTGCTCACGCCTGTCACAGGCCCTTCAGACTTTGTAATTTGCCTGTGGGAGGAAAGAGGAGTAAAGGACCATAAAGATCTGTACAGCAGAGGTGTCACAGCGGTATATTACAGGAGCTTTTCCTCCCCCTGGTAGCTCAGTATCTCCTCATGGTGGAATGGGAGTGTTTTATTTTTGTTTTTCTTTCCATTAGAGGATGACCTTTGCTCCAACGAGGTTGATCTGCTGCAGAGCCAACATCCGCCAGCTTCCAGGGCTTGGGCTTCCCAAACAGCAGCAGATACTTTCTGCTGCTCCAGTCTCCTTATTTAATCATGCCTCCATAAATCAAAAGCGACCAAAACTGATTTAGCAAACATTTGGGTGAGAACTTAGAGCAGCTGAAGAGTGACCGAGACTGAGTCATTGCCTGATGCAATTTCAAACAGTTCAATTGTAAACACAGTTGAGCTCATTGTTGTGTTAACCTCCCTCTCCAACCCCCCCCCCCCCAAAAAAAAAAAACCCAACCAAAAGATTCTTAATTGCAAGTACATTGCTGTGAAAATGTTGCTAAATGCCAAATGAAAGATGTATAGAGAAGCATATTTCTTTTGGAAACTGACCAAATGAACATCTGGTCGCTGGGTTATCTGGAAAAATCCATCAGAGGATAATGACAGTACCATTAGATGCACCACCGTAATTAATACTACGTTTCAATGGGTTTAAACATGCAAAGTGCTGAACACTGCTGTGAGATGCATTCTCAGATCCCACCTAGTTCAGTGAAGAGTGAACCACTGATTATTGGAAAGATATACCAGGGAAAGGATGACGCACTGCGCTGACACTGATAAGCATTCACTGCTCGCTGGAGTCAGATAGCAGGACACAACAGAAGGACATCTGCTCTGACCCTGTATGGCATTCATTACCTTTCAAAATGTTTTAAAATTATTGATAATGACTTTTAAAGCTGAAGTCTGAAGATGAACACAGGAAAGAATACAGAATTTCCTGCTGCAGAAAGAGTAGAAGCTGCTTTCCTGTAGTTTGAGGAGTTGTTTTCTGTTGTTGTTTTTTTTTAACAAAGCTGATAGGGTGCCCATACAAAAATGGACTTTCAAGCATACATACACAATGTATTTTAATGGTGTATTACAACAAGAAAGCAAGATTTTTAACATTTAGTATCATCATTATGTTGTGGGAAGTAAGATTTTTATACAATATACAGCTTTTGTATTAGAACAATAGAGTTTATTTCACAGCTGAGTTATGGCCCCAGTACAAAATCACTGAAATCCCATTTAAAAAAATTTCCCTAGCCAGCTAAATAAGTTGCTTGTTGGTACCTCTGTAACGTAAGTACAGACTAACACAATCACAGAAATACTAGTGGAAGAGAACTCCAAGGTTTCTGCTCCAATGTCCCCCAGAACTCTCATGAACAATAGATGAGCCATGACTTTATCTAGCCAGCTCTTGAAAACGTCCAAGGGTCTCTGGCCAACCTCTTCCAGTATTGCCATACCTTCCTTGGGGGAACGTTTCTCCTAACAGGCACTTCAAATCTTCCTAGGGCACCTCTAGTGGTTGTTGTGCCTGAGAAGTTTGATTCTGCTCTTTCCTAACTACCCTTCCTGCTCTCCTCCGTGTAGAAGAGGTAGGAAGTGGAGAAATCACACACAGCAAAATCCTTCAAGATGCCACATCCCTAAACAACTCTTCATCCATGATAAAGCTTAAAAACTTTGAAGAAACAAGATTTTTCTACTCACCTGTGTGTTCTAAACTTGCTTTTTCCTCTGTCAAAAGCTACTCTGAAACATATCTGAAAAGCATGCTCATAAATTATGCAAATAAGTCATGTAGGTAATATTAGTAAATGACAAACTGAAAGCAAGTGTTGTCCACAGCTCAACAAAAGCAATACTAAGAACATTTAGATAGGGTTTTGTTATATATTTTTAATAGGAGATGCATCTAAGGATTCATTTTATAATATGCTAAAACCACAATTTTAGATCACTAATACCAAATAAAAAGCACTGTGGTCACAAGATGCAAAAAGACATTTTGGATAAACCTCACTCTGCCATTTTATTATTGTAGCCCATTCAAAAAATAATAAAAAAAAAAAAAGTGTCAGCATCCTTTATGCCAGATTAGATGTTGTTTGTCCTACCACAGCTAGCACAAACTGCGTATTGTAAGTTAACCCAAGTATCCAGAAACGCAGACATGTGCCTTCTCTTTATCCAGATCAAATTTACACCCCGAGTGCTTTGATAGCACATAGATTGGATGTTAACGATCATGAAACCACAGCCCACATTGTCAGACAACTGCGTAACGCAGCCAGGTGATCTTATAGATGCTTGATTGTACCTGCATAAAACCTCCAACATCTGTGGAATGTGCCTTACAAATGTGTTGAATCCTGAAACTCGGGGAAAATATGCATATCTTTTACCATTCACTTTCAGAACAGATTTTTGATAGTATTAAAGTTGTGGATAGTTTCCCATAGTGCCAGAAACGGCTTAGTGAATCAAATGAAAGTTTGCTAAATATTTAGAATAGCTTATGGACTTCTATCTTCCCACATTTAAAAATTAAAATGGCTTATTTCATTATATAGAAGTCAACTGAACATGCAGTTGTGTCACTCAGCGAGTAATTCAAAAGAATTATAGCTAAGTGGTTTGCACAATCTATATTTAGTGATTCTTAACTTCCAAATACTTAGACACTAGATCTGTCCTTAAAGTATTCTTAAAAGGATTGGCAAGTATGTCTACGTGTAAAATATGATAATCCTATGTTAATTCTCCTCCTTACCACTCCGTCGATGCCTGGGAACAAACCATTGTAAGTATTAAGCTTGCTTGAGTTTGCACTGCATTTGTATTCATTAACCAGACTATTAGTGAGAGCATTTTAGAATTCTATGGCTTTTCTGATAGATGCATACGTACGTTCACTGACTGCATTATTTATTTGTGTGCATGTCCATCTACCCGTCCATCCGTCCCCACTCTTGCATGCATACAGATCAATATGTGTCTCTGTGTATTTACGTCTTTTACCATTCTCAAGACATTCAGTCTACTTCTCTGGCACCAACTCTGGGAAACTACTGCTTTAGCTAATGCCCTTATGACTGAAAACAGAGCTCAATGCATCATAGGCAGGAACCAAGGCAGAAAAGTAGAACAAACAGATGGAGGTGTAAAAAAGGGAAGTATTTATGCTAAATTCAAGAAAAATAAAGGGATTAAGGGGATGTCACAGACTAGATGATTTAAGAAGGGGATTTCTTCTGAAGAGGGGATATTTCTCTTGAAGAATAGAAATCTATCATGTATTCTAACCAGGGTTAATTCTAACATCTAGAACAAATCTAAACCTTAAAACCAAGATTAAGAGTTGGCTAGTGGTGTCTATTATATCTGTCAACTGTTTTACAAACCAGGGAGAAAATATTTTATGTTTGAATTCAGCCAATACAATAACAATATTTATAGGCTGCCTTGGGAGCAATAATAATTTTACATGGTTTTCAGTATTCAACAGAGCATTTACAGGGATTTGAATTATTGTAACATGTTCAGATTGTTTTTTCCATCCTCTTTCAGAGATCCTGGATTAAGGAGCCGATCTCCCTTCCCCTCTCTGTCAGTCTACTATATAAACTGTGTATTTGTAGGGCTATCATAAACAGTGAAGCAATTCTTTCTCTAAATCTTCTGAGCTAACTGCATTACCTCCTTCATTTCCTTACTCAGCTGAGGACACTCATGCTCCAGACCCGACATCCGACCATTGTGCTGGTCTAACACAAGCCTGTTGTCCCAGTGTTTTTATCCAAGGGGTCTGAGCACTTGTGAATACCTATACCTTTCTTTTAAACCAAACCAGAGCGCTAAGGTTTGACAAAGAAAGCCCTGTGGCCATGGTGATATCATGAAACCACACCTGCCTTATGTTTAAATCAGCTATTGAGCTTTCTCCTACTGTGCCAAGTATTTCCAGGAGAAAATGGCTGGTGTATCCCAGGAGCTACTGCTCTGCTACTACTCCGTCCCACAGGCACATGTAGTATGGGGCTCACTCGCAGACTGAAAAGTTATGCCAATATCCATGCAAAAGAACCATACTGTTACACGATAGCTTTTAATCTGATCCCATGCTTAACACATCCCTGTAAATCCCTAGTGCTACTAGGATAAACATCTCAGAAAACAGAAGTTATTTATTACTAAGTAACTATTTCTTTTCTTCCTCACCTGTCAGGTACAAGTGAAAGACACAAACCAAACCACACATGCTGAATAAGGTGATTTGGGTTGCATTGTCAAACTCATCACCAACTTCTTGTCTGACTTGGAAGAGGTCACTCAGTGCTGAGGTGTTCCGTGTATGCGGAAATCCCCCTGGATGGCATTTTAATGGGAGGAATGCTGGTTTTGCTGCAACTTTCTGCTCTGAAATTACAGAGAAAGGGTGAGATTTGCTCAGGCTGTAGCTGTATTTGCTATAGGGTATTGCACATCTAATACCTGGAAGGTAAGAGAAGCAGAGAGAAGCTATAAAACTGCAGCAAACTGAGTGTAATGATAGCGACCCCGGTGATGTTAGAGAGAAAGCACCAGCGTTACTATCTACACAGCACGAATGCAATGGGGGAATCTAGAGTATTTACAGCTGTTCATCAAACAGTAAAGCCTCGTTGCACTCCACTTGGCAGAGAAACAATTCCATTCGCACTTCTCATGATTCTTTTATTGTTGACTTGGATTTAGCAGAGTATACTAACATTTCAGCCCTGATGAAGGCGCGAGACTGGGAACATTGGCATATTTTGTGAGTATAATTCATTTTTTTGTTCTGGTTGGAATGCAGCGCAGTGCAACGTTACTGCTGGGTGAACACCTGTAGTTAGAAAACACTGGTTTGCTCAGAGGGCCCAAAGCATGCCAAACTGTTCCCTGGAAGGAGATTTGAAAAATGAGTATTAAAAAAAAAAAATAAAAATCCTCTTGTGCACAAAAAGAAACAGAAAAGCAGGCATGAAACTATTATTTCAGCGCCAGATGTCAAAACGACAAAATCAAGAATTTGAATCTCTTGGGGATGAATTTCAGCTTTGTCTGTAGAACAAACTAAGGCTTATCTCCAACATTGTAGGATCCAGTTCCTCAAAGCACCAAAATACATGCTTATCCCAGTTTCTCAAAGTCCTAAAATGCGTAAAAGTCAATGAGACCAGTGCAAGGAATGATACTGAAACCCTTTTCTTTGAGATGGATTAATTTTACTTTTATGGAAAAATGCCATTTGGAAAGGAAAAGTTTTTAGTTCAGACCGTAAAACTTTCCATTTAATTTGCAAAATATCAAAATATGATTTGGCTGCAAATATTTTACGTGGTTTTGACTTACAGAAATGGTTCCCCTTGCCCCTGCACCTCTTTTTAAAATGTGTTCTGAAAATGTGTCTTAAAATTGCAAGTAGTCTCCGCCATTGTGAGACACTCTTTTCAGAGAATATCTGCTCCTTGAGCAAAAAAACTCGAGGACTTGATCTTCATGCCCCTATATTAAGTTCTGCTTTCCTATACAAAACCACATTCACAGCCAATCTACTTACCACAAAATAAATTAAAAAACCAACACACATTGGTTTTGTCTTCTCCCTACTCAGATCTGGTTTTTCTGTCTGTCTGTTGGAATACTGCAGACACATTAACAGGACTGAAACTCATTCAAATTAATGTCATTTGTACAATCTGCTTATCCTTGCCTTTTGTTACTGTTAACTTATGAAACAAGAACTCCCTGTTGGTGAACTGCAGTAAAGTAACAGGTATTAGTAGGTTAAACGCTCTTGAGAATTTCCATTCTGAGTCCTCAAATCCATTTTCAAAGTGTTGCTATTACTCTCCCCATTTTACAGACTGGTAAAACAAAGCACAAAATCTTAAAATCATTTCCACAACAAACAGAGGCTGGAGTTTCTTTTCATTTGCTCTACTCCCTGGATGGTGTTATCTGCCATTGATTTACACCAATTTCTCCTTTCCTCTTCTACATATCATACAGTGTGACAGTCTGATACTGATGTTCTAGGCGATTCCCCATCTCTCTCTTCTTCCCCACTCTACCTCCAGGCATTTTACTGTTCTGTCCCATTTATGTTTCTCTCCTGTATTACCTTTGACACTTCACTCTTCCAGTGGTTCTCCTACACTGATTTCCTTCCATGCCTTTTTCCAAGCTGTGGTTATGCTTCGTCCACAAAGCAAAAAAATACAAGAAACTAACAGCATATGAAAAGTTGAGATATTTAAAGTTACTTTAAGCATCATAGTCTAACTCTGATACAGCTTGATATATATGAATATTTTGCAGTTTCACAGGAGAATAATGTGTACAGTTATTTTGTGCTCTAGGAACACGCATTTGACAAAGTCCCTGAAAAGCGTCTCCTGCAGAACAGTGCTGTCTGAGGTGGCCAGTGTTTCCCAGGAACAGCTTCTTACAGAACCACAGTCTCTGGAGCGGATTCCCATCCGCCAGTCACTGCCCTAATGCCTTCCTTTACATTTAACTACATTGTCTGATAAGCTATATGTTCCCTTGAAAGATGAAATTTATTGCAGATGAGTCAGGCAGTAATGGCTCAACAGGATCAATGGTGATGGATTGTATTTCTGAGACAGGAAAGGTCTACTTACATACATCTGAAATCAGAATTAGGCCCTCTACGTACCCGTATATTAATTTGACATTCTTTCAGCACATGTTTGCTATTGCAGGTTTACACTAAATAGAAAACAATGCTAAAAATCAAAGCGTTCACCAAATGTATTCATATCCCTAAATAATGCTGCTAATTAATGCTGAAACACAAAGTGTCCAGAAGAAGACTCAGTGGAACTCTTATGTTTGCTACCATTAAATCTTAATAAAGCATTCCTCCATGAAGGCTGTCAAGCACAACCCATAATATTTTTTCCAGTATGCATCAATATGAAATTGTTGTATTGCTCTGAAAATAAATATTTAAGATACACTTGCTTTTATGCTCATCCATTGCATTAAAAATCTTGGTATAAGAATCACCTCATTAATGCTTCAGAACATGCTATAAAATTAGTTTCAGAAAAAATGATAAAGAATAAACCAATCAATAATGCTGCACAAGACTAGTCTAATATACATTGTGATTCTCTAAATGCAATGATAAAAGAGTAGATTATTTCCCCCCTCATTTTTTATAATAATCTCCTGTAGTTTAAATTATCTACATCTATCAACTCCACACACTGGCCAAGGCTGGAACAGTGTGGACCAGATCCACAGAAGTCAATTAGTTATGCCAATTTACTCCAGCTGAGAATCGATTCTTGGTTGTCTTTATACTTCCTCTAGAATATTCTGTAGGAAGTATTGCTTTAATGACGCTTGGTCAGCATGTATGGGAAATGTCAACATGAAATTCTTTCTCACCATCTTTTTGACTTCTTAAAATAAAGAGTTTAAAAAATATAATCCAAACCACCACCTAGAAAACCACAGGTTTTTATTAAAATGACAGGCAAATTTGAAATAACTTTAAAGGAAGGGGCTTCAACATCAAAGACTTTGTAAAACTATTGCCCTTTTTTTCCTTTGGCAGGTTTTCCTAAATTTGCAATTAAATCATTAAAAACACTCTCACCCAGATGCTGTCGATGAGAAATAATCACAAGAAACACCACAAACAAAAGAAAGATCACAAAATACATTAACTTTTACTAGCCATGCTGCCGTGCATTAGCATTTTTAATAATGACCTCATTATCATTTAGTTCAACACGCAAACAAAACCTGTTTATTTGATAATTTATTTATTCTAAAATAATGCAACCTTTTTTATGTGCCCTTGTTATGAGCTCACGAACGTTAAAGGCACCGCTACAATCAGTTAAGTAATTATCATAGGATAAAAGCTTTTACCATGAAAAAGTTTTGTTTGAAAAAGCATGAACTGCGATTCTCATTGATAGCTTTCACCAAGTGCAGGATTCAGTACATTGTAGCACAAAGGCCTAGATTATCTCCCTCTGTTAAAGGCTTAAAATTCTACAACCAGACCATGCCAGTTACCAGTATCAGATTATGATAACAAGATCATGTTCAGTTATAAAAACAAGTGTCTAAACTTTTCTCATGTCACTTTCTATCTAAGTCCCATTGCCAGTTGTGAAAGGGCCCATCTGAATGTGTGTAGAAGCTCATTTTAAAGCTAGCTCTTTGAACTGGATTCATGGGGTATTTGCATAAGAAGATTTGGGTAAAAAGAATGGGCTGGTGCTGCATCTGCCCATTAATATGCCTGCTAATTCAGCACATTGTAAGCCTATTGATGTATCACAAAGGGCTCAAATTCAAGGACAGTTATCCTATTGCCATTGTTAGGGTTTGAATTCAAGTAATATGTTCACTATAGGAATACAGTTGTTACAATTAGATATTTTTCTATAATGGTATAAAGAACCGACGACAATCAGAATTACAATAACGCTGATAAAACTTTAGAATTCATGAATTCTATTATTTTAAAAGATGCAGGTGCTGATTAATTTTGCTTTGCATAATACTTGGATCTCGAGTGCTGGAATACTTAAAGAGCAGCAGCAAATTGTGGCAATATAACCTATCAAAGCTGGCAGTCTCCCTTTAGTGCCGACGCACATTTATCTTGCTTACAAGAGTTTTAATAAAAAATTAAAATACTAAACCGCATTTCAACAGAATGGAGGAAACCTACATTGTGAACACAAGGAGTGGTTATTTTAATCCTGCTTATGAAAAATGCAAAAGCATTGCTCCTGCTATCAGGGGATATCCTACACAGAACATTTTTATGGTGAATATGAATTGTTTGAAAACACTGTATACTCACAAATGGAAAAAAAGAGCAGAATCAGTGATTCATGCAAGGAGCGCAGAGCAGCCGCTGCACCAGCTCCACGGCAGATTCAAAGCAGACACTGAGGCAAGGAGTGAAATAAAAAGCTGTTAGCTGAAGCGCTGTAAAGAGTTTTTAAAGCGCGCACACAAACGGAATACTAAAGGACAGACTAAAAGGAAACGCATGCAGAAAACAGCAAATTAAGCCCAGCTAAACTTAGTACTTCAAGGGTCCCGAGCCTGTCTGTGTTTGAGACCACAGCGTGTGTCTTGTAGGGGGAAAACCGGGCGAACAACCGTTCGTGGCTGGAAGGATTTTCCGTGACGGCCCCTCATGGCTTTCCCCCCGGAACACCCGGCAGGGCCGCGGGCGCCCTGTGCTCCCACCCGGGAGCATTGTCCTGCTCCGGCCGGGCGCTGGGCGCGGGGGCACGGCGGCATTTTCCTCAGGCCCCCATCCCTCAGAGAAGACATCAAAGACCAGAGAGATGTGCTCTTTGTTTTGTTTGGTCTCTGACTCTCAACATGTGGTTTCGCAGGCCCAAACATCGGCACCTTTTAACCTATTCTGTTCAGCTTAGGCCTTAGCTCCATTTGAGCATTAGGGAAACTATAGTAACCGATAATCTGCCTGTTCCTGAATAGAAACTATGTACCTTGTCACACAAGAGCCCCAAGGATCACCATTCGGGACAAGTTCCTTTACAGGCCCTCGGCTTTCTTTGCTGGGGCCCGGCCTGTCCTGCTGAAAAGGTGTCAAAACCCTTCGCCTTTTTGCGACGGGGGATCTGTGTTAATGTTAATTTATATTTAACAAATGGGATATTGTCCTGCAGAATGTATCAGTATTTGATGATCTATTACAAATGTTTTCATCAAGTCATAAACGAGGGCCCTTGTCAAAAGGAGAAGGACCTTTTAAGAGAGCAGGACGGCGACCGGGAAGGCAGAAACCTCTCCTGTTTGTGTGTTTGTTTCTCTGTGCGGGTCCACCCCAGTGCAGGTGACAAGGGGATCACCGACGTGGTGACAAGGGCTCACCAACTCGCCCCACAGCTGTGGGTCAGTCGCAAAGTCCAAGTGACAAGCTGAAACTTGGCAGCAAGGCCTCTTTTCCAGGCCCATCTTTGCCGAATCAAAAGCCTTCTCCGTCAGCAAGTTGCAAGGGAAAACTTTGTTAGTTGTTGATTTTATTTATGTATGTATTTTGGAAGCGATCTGATCTCCTGCTTAATGAGCCTCCCCCCAGGCACAGGGAAAAATGTTATCACCAGTCCCATTTTTCACTCACTCAATCTCTAATCCGGCACTGCACTGTCTTGTTATTAGCGGGAAAAACAACAACAACAACTATGTATATCGTGTAGATCAGAGCCAGAAAAGAAAGGAACAAATGTCAAGGGTTTGAAGAAGCAATTCAAACCCAGCTTCATTTCATCTCTGTCACTCTCTCCTGACTCTGTCACGCAACAGCCGCCTGCTAACAGATTTCCCTCCAGTAAAAATGACATTTTTGCTTCCTTTATAATAGTTAAATATTAATAGGGAGGGGAGCTAAATTGTTGACGCTGCAACCAAAAATACCGTACTGCAAATTGAGGTATTTGGTATGAAACTCAAGACCTTCTGCATTAAGCTCTCTCACAGTGACCTGACATAAACTGGCAACTGGCAGCCGTCTGCTTTTGGCAGCTTGGCATATTTGGTCATTTATTGGGTGCATGTGAAGATCAAATGGGTTAAGATTCTTCTCCTTAAACAGCAGGGAAAAGAACATCAAAAAGGTGTAAATTTCATTTCCCCAGTTTTGATTAAGTCAAGCATGAAATGAAATGTAATACTCTCAAGTGGCAAGGGTTTATACTATTGATGTTGTTACTTCTGCTTCACAAAGCCCAATCAGCCGACAGCGAGTTGAACAAGCTAACAGAGTTTTAGGGTGGCCAGATGGAGGGTTTTTACTATGGTTGAAAAGACAGCTTAGTGCTTGCCTCTTCAAGCCAAGTCAATGCCAACTGTGTGAAATCCTGGCCATTCTACCCCGTCTTTTTTTTTTTTCCTTCCCTCTTCTCAATGCTGGTGGCTAGCACCATACAGGCCTGATAAAAAACAATCCCTTCAGCAAAACAATGTGCTGAATGAATATTTTTTGTCAGAAGTGTTGTTTATCTTCCCCCAAAGTGCAGAGATTTCTGAATTCATGATGCAGACCAATCTCATTAGAGTATTTAAGCAAATGGAAAAACACATTGCATTTAAATGTTATCTGAAAGGAGGCCTTTGCAAGAATTTGGTAGTTTCTCTGAGATTAAAATTATAACATTATCTGTTTTCAATAGCGTGGCGAAGAAAAAAAATCTACTCACGTGCTTTGGAAATAAATAAAGATTTAGAACTGTACCTTGTTCATCCATTAAGGGAAACTAGAGTTAATTCAGGACGCTGTGAGTTGCACATTGAGAAACTCTTTAGATCTAGATACAAAAGTAACAGGTCTTAAATTGAGTGTGGTCTTACTGCGTTAGGAAATTTGTCCTTTTTTTATAGGTGCTTTTTCAGGCCCCTTGTTCCCACTACATTCTCAAATTTAATGCTCTTGCCACTATACAGCTGGACTAGAATAGAGTGGCTTTAGTAAAGACTTAATAGAATCTTTAATGCTTCTAACAATCCACTCCCATTGAACTGCATTAAGTAGATATTATGGAAGGACAAAGAGCTAAATAGCTCAACATCAACCTCATTAGGCATGCAGGCAGGCCTTGAACCATTTTATGGGCAAGCCTATTGTGAGTACACTCACCAGGTTAGCTTTAAATTGCAAATGATACCCTGAAAGGGGAAGAGAAGTTTTGGAGAATGGCCTCACAGAAAGAAAATCATTTTAGGCTATAAGAAAATGAAAGGCATTGTTAAAATTGCTCTGACCGTAGCAAATGAAATACATCATGGACTTGAGAGGCTGAATGCTACACTTGAGGGGGTTTTGTTGGCTTTTTTTTTTTTTTGTCCGTTTAGGAATGTGGTGTACAGCAGAATATAAACAATATACAATCTGTAAGACTTAATATGGGTGGCTCAACATACTATCCTTTGTCTGAAGTTAAACAGATGATAAGAGCACAATAATTAAGTGGAGGGGGAAAGACAAAAACCATCCCATTTGAATAAAAGGTGAAGTGTGGAGAACGTTACATATAAAAACTTTCCAGCATTGCACTTCTTAATCAATAAGGATTCGTTTAGTCTTAGCATTTCTGTGTTAAAAAATATTTATATTAATAAAAAAAATGAAAAAGAAAAAGTCTCTCAAGAATTGTTTGCCACTGCAAAGTGCTTTAACAACTGACATTATGATGCTGCAAGTCTGGGAACATATTCCCAAGCAGAGCCCTTCTCTGTCACCTTAGTGGATGAATAATTGTGCCTTTGCATATTCCTTGTCATAAGTGGCAGGAATGAAGGGACCCTAAGGACCGCACTGGCAGGATTGGTGCTGTACAAGCAGAGTAAATTAAAACAAGGATTAGAGCAAGTATGATTGGGGATGACAAGCAGGGCAGTTGTCGCCACACAATGTGCCTTTTTGCCCATATGGTCTGTACCAAGCTTACACAGCACAAACCCTCTAACATGGATGCTTATTAAAGCATTCCTTCTTGATCAGGACATAAAGTCCTTAAAGCTTCATGTCATAGGAGAAAAACAGTATTTCTTTCACAACTCAGGCAGCAGCCTCAAGCGCTATTATTTATGAAGTTTTACATGCAACTGCCCAATCTTTACTTTTCATTAGATTAATATACAAGAAAGCCCATAAATGTGAAAAATTGAGGTTACAGTCAGCAATCATAGTTATGCATTATATAGATTATTAAATGTGAAAGTGAATTAACTGACAACTGTGTTTTAAATAAAAATCAGACATAAAAGATATTTCAAAATTTCCTCCTGAAGTATGGATTTGTAGTATACACAGAATTCGGGTGATTTTTTTCTACCTTTAAGTGAACAATGAAGGTAAGAAAGAAGCTCAAAACAACATGAGATTCAAGCTAGGGAAATACTTGAGTAATCGTATATGTATTATTATGAATAAAAGAAAAGAGTCAGGCAGCTTTCTTTTAGCTTACAAGAGCAGAAAAGAGCAGCTTTGTTGCGAAACCCTTGTGTTACCTCACATGACACGTGTCATTTTCTGTGTCTCAGTTCGTCATCTGTAAAATTGGAATAATTACACATTGCAAGTATATTACATGTCACAATTATACCAAAAGCATATACATATTAGTCTTTTTTTTACTTTTTATTTGCTTTTTACTCAAAGATCACGCCACTGGTCCTGCTTTACAGAAAGATACCTAGATTCCACAAATGCCCAGGAACAATTTAAAGTTCTGGAGGAGAGTTTTGCCTATAGCAAGATACTATGACAATGATGCTTTCTCAGTCCTGCAATAAGCTAGTCAGATAGTAGTGAGAAAGCAGAAGTGATAGACCTTTTATTTAAATTTTGTTACTCTGTGGTCTTTAATACAGCTCTATCTGACCACAAAACAACATCACATTTAGAGGATTCCTTTAGGCTTGATCTTTTTCTCAGCCAGAACAGCTGGTTCTGCAGCAGTAATGAACTTAGGAAAGCTCCCACATGGAGTATCATGCAAAACACAGCATTAAATAGGAACCAGCAGCAGTTAGAACATTACAGGCACCTTTGGGAATCATTCAAGAGTTCCTGCTAAACTAGACAGGGGTTTCTTATAGAAATCCTGAGGCCTTTTGATAATAAGAGTCTCACAGTCTGAAGCAGAACCTACTAAATTGTCCTTGATGGTTATAGCTCCTCCCAAGCTTGCACCACTAACACAGAAAACATCTGTATAGGTTAGATTATTACTTGCTATCACTCCTACTTTTGGAGGCTGGGGTCTACCTCCAAAGTGCTGGGATTGTTCCTCAAAATCAAACCTTCCTTGTGCTTTGTAGAGTCAACAAAATGAGGATGAAAACATTCATTGTGTCATTATAGCCAACGTTCCCCACTTACTAGGAAGCCTTGGCTGTTGCAGAACAGCCCAAGCTCCATGGATGTGCTACAGCTCTTGTTTATCAGGTCAGCAACTCTGAATCTTTGTCAACAAATACAGTCCCAAATAAGCCTACTTACACGAAGTTCTTTGGTCAAGACGTTCTTTGGTCAAGAAATTCTTTGGTTCAAGAAGTTTGATCAACTTCGGTAAGTCTAGGTATGGTGACATAAAAGATACACAATTCTGACAGTGTAAGATGACACTATTTCATTTAGCAATAATGAGGTAAAGATCAGAAAAGAAATTATTTAGAAAAAAGCCTAAGACACCTTCTTTCCATAGAAACGGTTTCAGCTGTCTGAGATTTCACCATTATGCTCCACATAACATGCCTGAGGCATCCAAGAACTGCAAGCATTTGAACTCTTTCAGAATCAATTTGTCAACCTCTTTTTGGCTTGTATTATTGGCAGACAGTAACCTGAGCATCAGGTGTGACAACAGTCAAGCCTAGAAAGTAGAGTTCAACAACAGTTGCTTCATGTTCTATTATTTGCGTTTGTTTATAGTAATTTAACTTTTGAAATGAACATTTTTTTTTACTTTCTTAATTACATCCTCTGTAAAAATATAGCTTCTGATGACCAGCTAAAAATCTCTGAGTCTGTCACGAGAGCAGGCAGGCAAGAGCTACAACTATGATTCCCATCTTGCTGGCAAATAGAAATTTGAAAGGGGCTGACCAAGCACATTTTGCTACTGTCATGAAAGCTGAGTAATCAGTAATCAGAAACGAGTCACATCAATAAACCTACTTGAGCCCAAAACTTGTCTGAAAATTAAAGAGGGCTGTTTATCCATTGAGATAAGGACCTTTTGAAGAGTGAAGCTGAAGACCAGAATGGATAGTACATTAAGAAAAGGTATCGCGTATTAGGTTTTCAGTGTACTAATAATGTTTTATTGCCACAGTTGCTAGATCCTATATGTACATATATTTTTAATGCAGAACTTTAAGCTGGCAACAAACAAGCTAAAAGACATAGCTAGCAGCATTTAAGTGATGTGGGCTGCTCCCCTGCTTGGTCATTCGTGGTCCTTCTTATCTTTAACTTACAAGCATCTTAGACTGGGTCTCTTCCCTAAAAGAATTCCCAGATTTCTTGCTTTTCTGCACACAGTTTCTCTCAGGATGTAACTACTGGCACAGCGCTGAAGAGGATCACAATAACCTTCATGTTAACTTTACTCAACACCTAACAATCATAGGCAGATGTGCTAGAAAACTTTTAAGAATAACAGATGCTACTATATTTATCTCCTCTTCTGAGTCCCAAAACCTTTGAACTACTAGATTTCTCATTTTCAGAGCCATGTGACTTAGACTACACTGCATCCATCACACGCTGCATTGAAAATTATTAGGGCTTCAAGGGAAAGCCAAGAGTAAACCCGGCCTTGGCTAGCTATTATTTGGATGGATGCATTCATAGTTATTAGGGTGGCTGGAGATCTCTTGGTTCATGTCTGAGTTTTGCTACACGCTGAAACATTAGAAAATACAAGGTATGCCATGCTGCGGGTTCAAGGGGCACTTGCGTCACTGCCCATGAATGTTTTTCATGTCTCCGTTTCATCTAGTCCACAGTAAGATTCAGGTATTAATCTGCAGGAGCACGGTTACAGAAGAGAGTGGCCCAGCAGTTAAATCATCAAGCCTAAGATTTGGGAAACCTAATTCAAATCCCTATGCTATGAGAATCTCTTGATCATTTAGGTCAAGATACCCAAATGTATTTAGAAACCATACTCCTGTTATGCTCCTAACTCTCAATGAAACTAATTAAGGCTTCTAAATTTTTGTAAGAAATGTATTAAGCTTCTCAATACCTTTGAGGATCGGGACTTGAGACTCTGTGCCCCAGTTCCGTGACTGTCAAACAGGGACAACAGCATTGCCCTACTGGGCAGGGATATTCTGAGAGTAAATGCGTTCTAGACTTGTAAGTGCTCAAGGTTATAGATACAGGGACCAGATAAGGACTGTAAATATGCTAGTTTAAAGAAACATGGTTTAGAATAATTCTGCTTCTATTTAATATGGTTGAAAGGGAAAACAGCTTCTTAAAAATGCTATGTTGATGGCATGTTTTATCCTTACTTGAGAGATCTGAAGGCAAATCTTGTGCAAGACTGGGCTTTTGTTTCAAAAGCTCTGTAAACACAGATTCAATCATTTTTTTTAAGCATGATTTTAAAAAAGCCTCCTAATATTCTTGGAAGTTCTTTTAGAAAGAACAGAAATAAACAGATCTTAACTGTAATGTTTTAGACAGCTACTCAGACTTGCAAAATGTGTATAATTTCCTGTCCATTTATGTGGGGAATTATTGACAAGCCATGAAGAGAGATTCAATGAAGTAAATGTGAAGGACTTCTTATTTCAGTCTTCTCACTTAAATTCTAGATTGAGGCTACAAAATTAAATCAATAGATTACACACTTGAGGATATTTCATATGAAGTGACTTCTGCTCAGTCTGATCTAATCTACACTGAAATGTAAAACAATCAGTCTCTAAGAACTCTGAAGTATCACCAGCTTCATTGACTTCATATTACTTAACACTTTAAATGTATTTGAGAATAAGCCAGGAGGAATTCTGTGAAAGGAGGACATCAGGCTTAATGGCAAGGTGATAGCACAGTACAAACCTTTAAAGTAATTATTACTGCTCTTATTTTAAAGGCAATTTTCTCCTGCACTCCTCCCTGCCCCATCCCTCAAGATTAAGTAATATTTTTCAGCCGGCTTTATACCACGTGCAGTACATTTCAGACCTGTACACTTGATGTCCTGAAACTCTTATAAGCCCTAATGTCGCCATCCCTCTGAAAATAGGGGAGCTACATATGACTAGATAAAGCAATGTTCCAGCCCTGCAAAAGCATGCCTAGATATGTGGGTAACTTGACACACTGCAAACAGTCCCATAAATCTGATTATGCCTCCAAATGCTTGTGGGCTCAGAGTCTAAATGAACATCCACCTACAACTGCCACTGTATTAGGATTGGGCTTGGGGTGGGTGAAGACTGACAACTGGTTTCCCCCAGGGTCTACCTAGAGACACGGCCCAGATCCCCAAATACCACTTTTTCATTTAATTAGCAAAGCTTTCATGGGATATTTTGACAAAGGATTGTTCCACCTGCCCTAGCAGAATTACAAAACATGTATTTCCATCACTTTGCTTTTCAGCACTTCCACTGACTTACAACAAACCTTGAGCAATGATCAGCCTTAAGATAAGGGGAAAAACAGAAAACAACTTGAACACTTTTTTTTTTTTTTGGTGGAGGAAGAGAGGGGAAGGGAGAATTAACTGCAGTGTTCAACGATCTTTTTCCACATTAAACAGAGATAGGATAATTAAAGATTTTTAGTGAAATAGCTATTAATATTTTCTAAGTATATATGACTTAATAGTAGCTTAGTAGTACCAGTGAGGACTGACTGAAATGGAAGTTCAGTTTCTTAGTTGAAGTGAAGGTAGCTCCTATCATTATTAAAAGATAAACATGTAGGTACTGAGAAAACTAATTAAATTTTGTTGAGTTATCAGGAAGTCCCTTATGAATATCCTCTCGGGTAGGCTCTAATGTGAAGAGATCTCAATTTTGCGGTTAAATAATTTGAAGAGATTAATTAGTAAAGAATAAGCATTAAAGACAATCATGAGAAGATAAAGGTAACAATTTTTTTTTACATTTACCGTTTTTATAGCTCTACCTGATGAAAAAGCTTTAATTACATAGAGTAACTATTAGCAAGATAGTTCTCTGAATTACTTTTAAGTATTTATTAGCTGTACCATAGAAATAAAAAACATTCAGAGATGAAAACTTAACTTAAACCAGATTTGCATAAAGGATTAAGCTCCTTCCAGTTCAGAACTACTTTTCAATCTCAAATTGGGAGAACTGATCTTTATCCTGAATTTCTTTTTGTTCCTCTGGAAATTCAGTTTAATCCAGCTTTCTTAATTTTCACCTTCTCCCTAAACCTTCTAGGCTTGTTACATGATAGCTAAGGATCATTATCCACCCAAGCTGAGGGGGTTTTCCCTTCATTAATTTCTGTAAGAAGATTACCAGTGCTTGTTTGTTGTTGTTTAAGCAAATGATTTCCCTAAGCTCTTTGTTTTTCCAACTGGTTTACACTTTAATGCCCTTGATTGAATTTCAAACAGGAGATCAACTTGACCAACCAACTCTGTTCAGGGGGAGTGTGGAAAAAAAAAAAAGTAAGGAAGGAAGAACTTCATGTCAACTACTTAAGCAAGAAGAGTGCTTAAAAACTTATTCAACCATTTAGTCAAAGAGATGCATCATAATTAGCATATCATTCAGGACTTGTTTAGTTTTTAAAGTCAAGGTGACTTTCCTTGAAGACAAAATTCTCTAATAAGAACTGAAGTGTGTGTGTCACACCTCATAGGGTTTTTTGCTGATTTAGTTCTACATCTTCCCCCTTTCCCATCCCCTGCAACTTGTCTTCATTGGAAAGGTGTCAATCTTGTGTTCATTTAAAAAAGGGTGGGTGGAACAAACAATATGAAGATTGGGTATTTACTGTTTGCAGTTTGAATAACATTCCTACTCAAATAGTAATTTTTTAAGGAATGTATTCAAGAGAGTTGACTGTGATTTAGTCTCACCTAAGCTTTTATGCAGCATCTAAGCACTCTGGCCCCCTCAATGAATTTTGTATATATAAATTTGTCCACACACACACAAGCTCAGTCAGTGAGATACAACATATTTAGTAACATATTCCTGAGCAATTATCTTGATTTAGATGATACTGTATCATTTTTACTTGGGCTAACCAGCTCCCTCAATAAAAAGAGACCATTACTCAAGTTGAATTCCATCAAACCCCACTAACACTTTGATGATATTTGTCTATCAGGTCCAGTTGTCCATGTTCATGCACCAAAGCTATTTTTTTGTGGGAGTGCAACGTACTTCCAAGCAAAGCTGGCAGAATTTGACTATTCCCACAGGGCTACTACAGGTCTAGCTTTATATTTTCTTTGCACAATATAAATTGCACACTATCAGAAAGTGCAAGTTCTGCAGATCACAGACATAAACAAATACAGATACATAAATGCTGCCCAGAGTTACATACATGTTCCCAAAGTGGCTATTTTGCTAAAAGTTGGTCTGCCTTCCCTACTGCTGGGCATGTGGTAGTATTCTGAAATAGAATCATAAAATCATAGAATTGTCTAGGTTGGAAGGGACCTTGAAGATCATCAAGTCCAACCATCAACCTAACTCTGATAAAAACCATCACTAAACCATGTCTCTAAGCGCTATGTCAACCCGTCTTTTGAATACCTCCAGGGATGGTGCCTCAACCACTTCCCTGGGCAGACCATTCCAAGGCTTAAGAACCCTTTCCATGTCAAAATTTTTGCTAATATCCAATCTGAACCTCCCCTGGCACAACTTTCATTTCCTCTTGTCCCATGGCCTGTGACTTGGGAGAAGAGACCCACCCCTTCTCTATATCAAAAAACATTACAATTGAGCTCTATAGTTGCATACTAGGACTAAAATTCTATACAGTACAAAAAAGTGTAACCAATAACCATTTGAAAACCAGAGTATTTGCCACAGGATTAAAGTGACCACTGCCAAGTAAGCGCCACTCCGCATCTGCCCCATACTCCAACTGTTATGTGACTTGTCAGCTGGTGTCTCTCGCCTGTTCCCCTTCCCAGGAACCCCATCCATTTTAGTGCTAGATCAACTGAACAGACACCAGAGGCCCTGGGAGCATATTCCCTCGGTACTAACAGAGATAAAGATTTATTTTTATATATATATTAACTGCATGGGAAGAATTTATTTAAAACAAACAAACAAACAAAAAAACCAAGCCAAGAGAAAACAATCAACCAACAACACAAGACCCTCCACCTAACACCCAAACCAACACACTGTGAACACCAAGGAAAAGATAAAAAAGCCCAAAAATCAGTATAATTTAATTCCTAAGACTGAAATGATAGTTCTGACACTTAGAAGCTTGAAGCCCCCCCAAGAGCAGCACTGTCTCTGGCACCACACCTAAGGAAGCACCAAGAAAGCACTGAACACGGGGAGGCACCTTCAGCTGCCGCCTGACAGCGTAAAGGGATCCGGACCCACAAACACTTAAGCAAGAAATGGACAACTCCATAAATCCTTAATGGAGTAGGAATTTTGCACCAGCTAAAACGGTGAAAGAAAAAAATAATAAAATAAGTGTGAGTGCTCATCACTGTAAAATTATAAAAACAAGCAAACATAGGGAATAAAATTATTATTAAGTGTTCTAAATTGACAAGAGAAACCTATTGTTACTACACAATATGGGAGTTCAAGGGCTGATGAAGGGTGCATCCTAAGCCAGGCTCCTGGTCCTGATTCTCCTCTGTGAGTGATCTTACACACGGGCTACTTTACATTCCACTGGGGTCTATGGCAGCTAAGTGCCGTGGGTACTTTGAGAATATGACCTTATATAAAGTAATTGTTATGAGGGCATATTAAAATGGGAAGCCCGTCTATTTTGGGGTAGTGGATTCAACCACGTCATGCTAGCAGCATGCTACGAGAACTATCACCGATGCAGATGTCATGCTGCACAAGATTTCCTTTCCTTTTTTTTTTTTTTTTAAAATAAAGAATATCACAACATTTCTGTACTTTGGTGTCACAAGGTAGATCAATAAACAGATAATCATTAGTTAAAACCCAGGATACTCAATCGTGAGCATTAAGTTATTGATTTGACATTTATTCTGCCACAAATGTCTTCTTGTTAAGTGTTTCAGTAATCTAATTTTATTTTTTTTTATTCTTCAAGAACCTTGGATTCTGACAGACCCTTATGTATATCCAGCAACTTATAACAATGCCACACAAGCAGGAGACGAATGATAGCAGTTCTGATTTTGAGAGTTGGAGATAAGATTACATTGCCCTATTTCTAAGGCAAATAGACTTTAGAAACAATGAATTTCTGCATACCAAAATTCCGTACTAAAATGAAGAATTAAAAGCAACATGGTGTATTCCATTCTAATCAGTGTATTCTAATTAATCCACTTTAAAAATTGCATACATGTGTATTGACTTTCAACTGATACATAAACAGTGCCTATACTGTCTAAAAAAATAATCATACTAATTTAGGAACAGGATACATCAATAAAATTAATTTCATGACAATGTATAGAATTTTAACAAAGGAATGTTGTCACTTAAAGTAATATTCACATTTTAATGTATCTTTTCCCAATCTCACCTCCTACTGTCAACACCATCAATTTCAGCAGTGCTCCTTCCCCTATCTCTTTCCACATCAAAATGCGGTCCTTCCAGTATCATTATTATCAACCTGAGCAAACTAAATGTGAAAAGGTGCCACTAATAGGACAGCTTTTGACATCACATCTTGAACCAGAATAAGCAAACAGGCAAGTCAAATCTTCAGGGTCAAGCTTTGAAGTCAATTTTCTGACCCGGGAAATCATGTTCTGTGACAGTGATGACAAACGGTGAACACATGCCTTGTATAAATATGTCTATGAATGTTGCCTTACAAACATTCACAGTCACCATCTCGCTGTAGCCAACTATGAAAAGAAAAATGGGAAGTTTACACTTTGAACATCCGCTGTTTGACACACCGCTTTAACAAAAAAAATCCAAGTTTAAAATTGATTTAAGTAGAGTTTTAAAAAAAAAAAAGAGGCAATAAAAAAAAGCACACATACACCTAATTTTCAATTAACCTTCGACATCTAAATAGATCCAGAGAACAGCTTAATGTATACAGTGCAAACATTTTGCTATTTGGACTCCTCTGCCTAAAGCACTCTCCAGCAAAGCTTTCTAGGCACAAGACTGAAAAGTCATTGTTTATTGATTTCAAAATCTAACAGACTAATTATATATTTGTAGATGACTTGACAGATTTACAAAACCGCTATATGATTTTATAATGGAACATGCTCATGTTAATCTCCATCTATGGAGATAGCTAGAGGGGGCTGACCTTTATCTCATATTTAAAACACAAGCAATAACTGAAATTCATTTTCAATTTATTTTCCAATCATATAAAAGGAGGGGGAAAAGATTACTTTATTGAATCTTTTCAGCTGGTAAAAGGTTGGAGACACACGGTCTTGATGCCTTCCCAGGAGCTACAGGGATGGTCTATAGGGAACAGACTTAATCGAATAAACTAATCTTTGCTGTGGAGATTAAGTAGATGGCTACAGCAGTAGAGTAACAGCAGAATGCAAAGTATCAGCAGCACCATCAGCTGCTTTAAAGGTGCTGGAGGCGGTAGGAGAGCTTCCCTGTTGGGTCCGCCCTACTGATCCTGCAAATTTGGTAAACTTCATGGAAATTTAATAATGCTGCTGCATTGTGTTTGCCTGCTGAGCAAACAGCCTGGTGCTGCAAGGCACATATGTGATAATTTACAAGGGTTTTTTGGAAGATACAGTAACTGCTGCTACTCAAGCCTGGGGCCTTTAAGCTGAAGAGAGCATATACAGTGTACATCCTCAAGGTAAATAGTATCTAGAGGTAAGGATGTGTTTCAAAGCAGTTCCTGACAGTTGGTAAAGTGCTTTACTTTGTAAGCACATCTTTTCAAACGGTCTTTGATTCCCTATGCCAATACACACATGAAGAACTGAATTAGGCTGGGCTAGAATCTGTCATGATATACGACTAACATATTTCTGCGCTTTTATGTGAGCTTAAATAAAATCAAGTTATTTTGTTGGGTTTCTTGTTCGTTCTGTCTCTTCTATTTAGCACTCCAGGTTGGAAATTCTGACTAATTATGGACTACACATTTCTGAGGAAATGGCAGAGATGGCACCCTCTCCCTGCAGAAAGGATATTTTTATTATGGCTTAAAAGCAATCCAAAACACACACACTGTTCCTGCACTTCAGGCCTGGCAGCGAAAAGGGAAGCAAATCAGAGCAGGAATGATCCAGGTTTCAACATATACAATGAACTTATTTAATAATAATAAAAAGAAACATTTCAAAAACAATTACTGCTGCTTTTGGATCCCGTAACTTGAAAGAAAACCGCAGCCGCTCTGCTCATTCCAGCAGCTTACAGTTCACAGGGTAAGCAGCGCTCGTCAATATGAATCAGCTGTGAAATGCAGGGCTATGCTGGGACTTCAGTTTAAATTGGCCATCTCTGCAATATTGTTATTACAGTTAATAAAAACTGTTGCCTAACACTTTGACCACAGACCAGCGGAGCCGGGGTGGAGCGGGGCTGGGGAAAGGGTACGTGCCAGGGGGCAACGCTTAATGTGAAAAGTCTTTGAAGGAAGCTGGTGCTGTGGGTCACTTCTGGAGGTGACAGTCCTGATCAAATATTGATTCCCTATGTGACAGAGAATGTGAAAGAGATTGTAAATGCATTTCCAGTGTACTTCAATAGCAGTTTAGCAATAATAAGCAACTAGTCAGGGTAGAAGCTTTCTTCCTCTTTGACAATAAGATAGGGAATGGGAAAATAGCAAACCAGAAATGTCAAAACATTTTTCTTTCTTTCCCCTTTTTCATTCAGGCCAGAAACCAGAATTCTTTCTACGTCTGCCATGCTACCTGTATCACACATGAACTCCTCTCACTGGATGCCATCTATGTTTACCTTTGTCTTGCTTAACTCTCTCCCATTCTAACTCTCTTTTACAACAACCAGATTATGTTAACTACATATAGAGGATAATTATAATGATTATTATAGTAATGTGCTACAGTTACAGCACACACCAGCGTGCAGAAAGGCTGTAGTACCTGCAGAGCAAGGATCACAGTAGGGTCTTTAATACAGAAGACCAAAAGGCACCGGTATCTACCTTCTCTTAGGCTCCCTGGGCAGTCTGCGGTGGGGCCAGGGAGAGCAAAGCGAGTCAAAGGCTACCATCAGCCACCTCCTCGCTGTACTGTATGCAGCCACCTGGGCACAAACCCAGATCACGGAGCAATTGTCAGAATAAATACACAGTTTGGCCTGAAGCAATATCCCACTGTAGAGAAAAACACCAACTTCCCAAAGAGTGAGCAAATCCAACAGCCTTCTGAAAACAAAGAAGGGGGGCTGGAAGACAACCTCCTACCAGATTAAAATAGTGTTGATCCAGTACTGCCTGAACTGCTTACAAGCTGTGTTTGAGACAGAAAACTTTTGGTGTGTCAAGGCACAGCCCATTCTGAATGGAAGTTTCATTATCTAGCTAATTGAAGGTATAACTAATGTAGCCCCGTGATCTCTGCTCCTCCTCCACAACACTAAATTGTCTCAAAAATGTCATCATTTCATGCTCAGAGAAGAAAACAAAGAAGCAATGTGTTAATGGAGGGGCTCAGACGATGTTTTCCAGAGGACAGATAGAAAAAGCAAAGCTGTAAGGGGGACCATGAGGACAGGTAAAGCCCCTGCCCCAGGAAGCAGCCAACCATAGTCCAAACACACAAAAGTCAACTCCATTCAGATAAACTCTGTGGAGAACCAGGCTGCCCACCAGAAACAGAGCTGCAAAGCAGCCCAGCTTGTTGAGAGTGTGTTTACATGGCAGTCAAAGGGGTGACTGAAGTGTGTTTAGCTAAACCAGAGCCAGCTTTACACTTGCCCGCCCGAGGGCAACCCGGGGTTGAACTGCAGCACAGAGACCCCAGTGCAGCCCAGTGCAGCCCAGTGCAGCCCAGTGCTGACTCAGGCCAGCGCTTTTTGTAACCCGCACCTCACACCAGAACAGCTGGATTGCTACCAGTCCTTGAGCTACCGACCCAAATCTTACTCAGCCATGTCTAAATAGGCTGCAGTCGCCCCTTTGACATCATTGTGGACATAACCTTTACGGCAGGAAGATGTGCAATAATAAATTAATACTAAAAGCCAATCTGTCCTCCACGCCACAAAACAAGCAAGAAAATAAACGTTAGTAACAAGTTACAAAGGGCTGGCAGGTATATTTTGCAGTGGGAACGGAACGAAAATTGTCTACACTTCTTCCAAGAAACTCTAGCCATGCTGATTAGTTGGTGTTCATTAAATAGGTGCTTTTGACCAGTTTTTGTTACCTCATCAAAATTTTTCTTTATTAGAAAAATTAGGCTGGTTAAAATGCTATCAGTAGGATTAGCTATAACCTACTGAGATAATGGTTTTCTATGCTGATGACAATGTGATCACTGTGCGAGTTAAACGACCTCTGCCCCTCGCCCCCACCAGTTGTGTAATGAAAGAATGCATTTAAGAGACAATTATTAGGTTAATTTCCTTACTTGAATGCAGGACATTGATGCTGTGCTCCTGTTATTAGACCCACCTCCAGGTAATAACAATACAAGCGAAATAAGAAAGAAGCTATCTGGTGGAAAAAACTAGGGAAACTTGAAGTGCTTCTTATTAAAGGGGAAAACCTGGTATAAAAAAAGAAAAAGGAATAATTAAGCTATCACACAGCTATCACACAAGCTATCAAAGCTATCAAAGAAAAATCTGTGGAAGTAGAAGAATTCAAAAATAAGAAATCCAGAATTTGAAGGTAGTGGTCATGTGTGGTAAGAAAACACTACTTCTGGAAAAGCTGTGCAGATGAAGTAGCTAGTTGTCACTTGTACCACGGCAGCCCCCAGGAGCTTACTGTCCCAGAAAGCACACAGCCCGGGAAGAGACGGTGAGCGTGCAATCTAAGGAGGCAAAGAGCAAAACTGCACTCCTTCTAACTCCCAGAAGTATCCATGTCATAGCCAGAGCCACACACCAAAAAGCAGAGCCCCAGTCATAAACACACGGCTACTCTCGGCAGAAGAGGCTATTCCACATGAGACCAATCTTTAAACCAAGCAAAGCCGTGCACAAAAAGAGAAATGGAGAAAGTACGACGTCTAGCGTGGTGTGGAGCTGCCACTTTCTGGTTTAGAAGGCAGAAATAGTGACATATGATCTCAAAGCATAAGTAAAGGTATTAGGTGTGGAAAAGGCTCCCATTCCTAGCCCAGAGGTGCCCCTGCTCCCAGCCGTGCCTGCACACCACAGCGCTGGCTGATGGACCAGCAGGCAGGCTGGTGGAGGGACTCGCTGCCTCTTGTGGCCCAGGACCACCATCAGAGCTGACAAAGGCTTCACTCCTGCCACTGGTCCTTTGTACCATCTTGACAGCAGAGGTCCCCCAGTGCTTGTACCTCTTCACTGCCAGCTCCCTGAGTGGGTAAGCACACCGAACTCCCCATAGCCATCAGAGCTGTGCCGCATTACACGAGTCTGTCTAAACCAACGCTTCCTTCAAAGCACAAGAACCAGAGGATGTCCCCAGTTTACTGCTGGGGGCAGGTACTAATGGTGTAACAGCACAGCATAAGCCAAGTACAGAAGCAGCAGACCAAAATTTTCCTGCTAGAACCTCTTCACGTACCTATGCAATCCTGTGGTCCCTCCTTCACCTGTGTATGTGAATAATTTTCTATTTAAGAACAGAAAGAAAAATGTGACTGACTAAAACGCCGTACCCACACACACTCCCGGATCTCTACAGCACTGCGACAAGGCTTCTAGCTGCTGTCACTGTCTGTTTATTGTCAGTGAAAGAGCAACGGATTGCTCTTGCTTTCTGCTGATGGCCTTCTATCCCCCAGGGGAGAAAGCATAGACTAATCTGGAAGATTAGCAGGCTACGGACCAGGCAATCACAAGCTCCCACCCTGTCTGTAGCACACTTGGACCAACGGCTTGCCTGGCAGGGAATTTTGATCCCACACATCTTCTTGTCAGGCCTTGAAAAGTCGAATCCCACGGAGGCAAAGATCTGCACTTTTGTCGTGGTGACAAGCAGCATACATCTCATCCCGAGCAATCCCACACTGCTAGCTAGGTCGAAACAAATGGATGCAATTTTTCTCGAAGGGCCCAAGAAAATCTCTAAGTCCATTTACTTTTATTCAATGCAAAAGTCATACTTGGTTCTGCAGAGCAGGGCACATCCTTCCAACAGGCACGTTTCCATCTTGCCCCAAGCATACAAGCAATACAGTGCTGTGCTCAAGCAGGGAGAGCAGCATAACCCTGCTGACACTGCTCTTGACTCAGCCAGCAATGATCAAAGCTCCCTCTCCTCACCGGAACGGTGCTATTTTCAGAACCTTTAGCCATAAAGACGACTTAACGGACTCGCCTGGTAATGTACAGCTCTTGCTGAGAACCAGGGGGACATTGAGATTACTTGTAACTCTTCCATATGCTGGGAAACCCAAGAATGCTTTACTGGCGCAACCGGTGGCCAGTGCATTGCTCTGTGCTGAGAACATGGAATTGGAATATTCCCATTTCCACTCTGCCAGGCTGGTGCTCTGTGCTCTTGAACAGAGCTCCTCACCCCCTTTTCTGCCCTGGATGTAAAGATGCTGGGGGCATGAACCATCTCATTACATCTGGCAGGTAGAACAATGAAATCCCAAACTCAGAAATAATACACTGATGGGTACCTTATCACAGAATCACCTTAGACGCTCCTTTTTTTAAAAAAAACACAACCCAAAACTTAAACTGTAATACTACCAATTGTCTTGGCATCTTTGGGATCCTCTCTGTCACCCCAGTATTTGCTCTGGAAAGAAACATGGAGTGCTGTCCAGATCCCACTGACAACTACGACAAAACTTGCACTGACATAAAAGTCACAACACAATTTGAAATGCTCGTTACTGCTACCAAAGTGAAAAAAGAACCCACAATAAAAACTAACCTGTGTAAATTTGAACTCTGTAAATAATAAACTCCACTACAAACCATTCGCCTGTTTTTATAATGTAGAAATATTCTCTCCTTTTACGAACGCAGAAAAATAATTCCAAATAATTGCTTTAGAAAGACATCTTTTACTATTAGTTTAGGATTTTGATTATTCTAAGACATAAATATTATTTAAAAACATGAATATAAACATGTAAACTCATTTTACACCAGAATTATTATATTTTTAATGCATAAGAAAAAAGCCTTTCTAAACTCTATATGTATAATACTTATTTTTTCACCCGCCAATTCTGAAAAGGCAAAAGAGAAACACAATGAATACATAAAGAAAATCTGAGTTTGCACTGAGGTTTTTTCCTTACTGTTTTAGCCCTTCAACAGGTATTAGTTTAAGTGGGTTTTACTGTCTATTTTACAGACATTCCAGTAGAAAATGAAACATTTAAATATGCAAGCTTTAGCTAATCCTCCAACACACAGCCTATGGACTTGGTAGGATTATCCCTTATTATAACGCTGTTAGAACTGATACAAAATTGCAGTTTGAGATTAAATACAAGAATTTCTAAAAATGCATCTCTCTGCTTTTCCCATTTTATCCTGTAAAAATATCTAATATTTTGAAGCATTCCTTTAAGAGTCTCAAACAATAATTGGTGCAGAATTCTAACATATATATAATTGTGCAGCATATTTTATGCAGTAAGCGCTATGCCTAATGCTTAAAGTTAGCATTTTTCTCTTCAATCTAATTCAGCATTCAAGACATTGAGGAAGACAGTGGAATAATTGAATATATTTCAGATTTGTTAGAGCAACCATCATATATAGCACCAGTATTTTATTGTTATCATTTAAACATTTTAGAGCTGCTGTATTATTAAAAAGCATCATCTCCTTCCCTGTCATTTCCTGCTAAATTTCTTTTCAAATATAATACTGCTAGTTAGGGATCCACTCTGTTGAGGGACCCAAGTTCATTTGCATCCATTGGCTATGCTAAATGCTCAGCATAACAGATGGGAATCTAATTGCAGACCTGTTGTCTGGACATTGTTAACAAATGCAGGAGTAGCAATATACAGGGCTTTTTGGAACTGAATTTGGGCTGGCAGCAGGGGAACTCCAGTTAATTACCAACATCTGAATTGCTTGTTTAATGCAAGAGAAGGCAAAAACAGAGGTACTCACACTGAGGAGGACTGAAAACTGATCAGAATAATCATAGACATTAGATCACCCACAGCAGTGATCTTGGAAAATTGGGATGAGGGTTCCATGCCCATACAAGGCCATAGTCCATTTTTGTGAAGTAGCTTCCACGTGAGGAAACGGGACAACAATTGTAAATACAATCATAAAGAACATTTAGCTTACGAACAAAGACACTGTCTCTAAAATGAGACATAAAGTGAAAACATCATAAATGGAGGTTATTAATAATAGACTTAGCAGAACTGTAATATGCAAGATTGAGTTTATACTGTGACTTTGCTTTGAGTTTCAGAAATAGCAGGGAGATGAGATTGTCTGCAGAAAGCTTTGAAATTACCAGAATCTGCAATTTTTTTGACATTTTGTTTGTTAAACAAAGAGGCAGTGTCTCCTGTACATAATTATTTCTGCTGCTTTCACCCCACCTCCTCAAAATGCTGAAAGAGAAACAAAGACTATTATTTAAATGTTGACAAACTACCCAACACACCCTCACACATTTTGTTGTGCTGAGAATGGGTTCTGATTTTCTATGGTATTACTCTATTCAGATTGCTCTCCTGAGGTCACCATTTACCTCTCATTGTTTAATAACTTGCCATTCCTGCAATTTTTAATTTTTTTCTTTTTTTTTTTTTTTTTCAAGTCAGGGAGCTAGAAACACACCAAGGCCTATATCCAGCTCTGTTTCAGTGTTGATGGGCTTTTATGCAAAAGGCCTACCAGGAACCTGAAAACCCGTGCAGTGTTGTAATATGCAAGAAGCACCTTTAATCAATTGATTTTTTTTTTTTTTTTTACTCTTTGTCAGATTACATTTTGATGGGTGACAGGTGATAGAACCTCATAAAAGAACAATACAGAGCTGGCATTTAACAAATCCAACAGTCTAGTAATCATTTCTTTTTCTCAATGACAACACTACGGAAGAAGAAAACCAGGTTGTTTCCATGGAATTAGTAACTGGACCACAAAGATTTCACTGACTGACTGCTAGACAGCAGATGAAGGGCCTGACCCTTTGCTACCAGTTGAGTCTTCAGCTCGGAAGGGCTCTAAAGGCCGACGGGCTGTACGTTAATTCATCCTGGATGGGATGCTTACAACAATTTCACTGCCTTTCTCCTCTTTTCTGGATTGTTTTTTTATCATATAAACTAGATCATAAACTAGAACATACTATATGCATAGATTTCTGGTTTCCACTGAAGAATAAATGCTGTTCAACCGCAGCCCTCGCCATTGCACCAATTTTCAGGCACCTCTGGTATAGAAAAGGACGGCACTTGCCTAAATGACAGAAAAACGGTATCAAGAATTCACGTGATGTTTCAGAAAATGCCGCTATTTTTCATCAATGACTTTCAGGCTTAAATACCATTTTGAACTGACTGGCATGGTTCTGCCAAAGACTATTCGGCCAAAAGAAACTGATAATTCAGGTAGAACACAACAGTACTTTGTCATGGTAAAAACAAAAAAGCATAGACTGGAGCTGATCCAAAGCCTCCGGAGTCAATGGAAGCACCACCCTGTACATCACGCGACGTACCTCAAAACCTTCTGTGTAAGGAGCTGTTTCACAATTTAGGATTTGTAGCTCATCAACGCATTGGACCAACTTACAAGAACAGCATAGTCCAAAGGGGTGAACATCATAAAATTAAAAATAAAATGGGATATTATAAGCAAACATAATTCTCCTGTTTCCGGCTTTATTCACATCACCTCGTATATGAATTTCACAAACATTTTGCAACATTCTTCACTGAGAGGCATCAGTGGTATCCATTCCACTTACAGACTGCAATCAGTTAAAACGACATTAAATAAATCCAAAGTGTTAGAAAATTAAATGAATATCCACTGTAAAATACACATACTGGAGGAGGAATGGATAATCTAGACTAGATTCTTAAATAATCATTACAATTTGTCACTAAAAATATATTTTGTTACCCAACATATTTCATTTAATGTGACTAACCCTGCTTGGTTTTAATGAGCTTCATAAGAGCACAGGGAAAATGAACTCTGTCACAATTAAGAGAAATTTTTATTTCTTTGCTTGTGTGGTTGAAGTCCCTATTCTCAGCAGTGCTTTTGCTCTTTCATTTTTATATTTCCTGACTACTTCCTCCTTTTACAAGTAATCCATTTCTTTATCGCCCCTTTTGGAGCTCAGGCATGCTGCAGACATTTGAGTGATGAAGATGACGTGGATTGGAGGTGTTTAGCTTTGTAATTTCATCCTTGAATTTTGTGATTACTAACAGGACAACTTTTTTAATTTGCTCTTTTGTCTCGATTCCCCTGGCTGACAATCTGCTCTGTGAGCTAGGCTTTTTAATCAATCACCTAGATAATCAAATGTCACTGGCTATCTGCTCCGTGTAATTACTTTTGCAATTAAAAATCAACCTCAAGTTGCCTCATCTAATTAGAGGGATGGGCAGATTTTCATCGAGATTGATTTTTTAATAAATATTGACTTAAAATGCCATAATCTCATCATATTCTTTCATTTTCTTTGTACCAAAAATCAAACAAATGGAAGAATTAACAAGCAGAAAGATTCATAGGACTTCAAAGGCTTTTGCTAGTTCAGACATACAAAATTGTGCTATACAGAAGCCTAGCTTATCTCAGTCTAATAACACTCAAAAGCTCCTACCTTTTATTAGAAAAAGAACAAAGCAGTTGCACCATTATATATTTGGCTTTCTAAATTAGTCCAAATTAAATGAATAAACTCTATACTATAATTATCTGGCCTGCATGTGACAAAAACATGCATCAGTTTTAGAAAATTACTCTGTATTTCAAAAATAATTCACTTCAAATTAATAATAATAATGGGAATTCCTTTTTCTCTAACATCTACCCAGAGACTGTGGTTTTATTTTCTTTTCCTAAAGAGGAGTTAATTTGATGATGCTTTTCATCAATTTGCATTGATGAGACAAACACTACAACATAACAGTATTTTACAGCAAAAATAAATACTGATCAACATGAAAATAAGATTTGTGGCAAACAGCTGTGTAGAGAAGTAGAAGCAATATCCAAGAAAGAGCTGGAAGAACCTACTTTTAGATATAGCAAAGGAATACATTTTTGAATCTGTTCAAACGTTAATTGTTAGAACAGAAAAGGAGTCTGGAAGGTATTGCCGGGAATAGATCCTACCTTCCTCTTCTTATTTCTGACACAGACTTATTCACTGTCTGACCTTGAGCACTATGAACCCAATGAACCTAAAGAGGAAGTTTCGGTAGCACCAGTAGCGGTTACTGGTGGTGCCAAGACCGACGTTGCAGTAGGTGAATCACAAGCTCTTGTGCTTCGGGGAGGTACCAGGCTCCCTGGAGTCCCCTGAGCTCTTAAAGCAGCACATCTCCTGTAGTGCAGCTGCAGACCCATGTCAGGTGGGAGGGACCGGCTTCCCTCCCACCCCACTGTGGGAACTGTTAGTACCTGGGGCAGACGCGTTGGGCAAAGGGATGCAGAAATTTTTCCTGCCTTGTTATCACTGCGCTTGGTGTTTTTGGTGTTGCTTTTTGACGCTTCTCAGGGACTTGCCCATACGCTGTTTAAGCACACAAAGATACAGATGGCCAGGCAAAACTGTAGAGTGACTCATCCACAAACACAGGGGAAAAATTGTGCCTGTCAACAGTATATGAATTTTACATCTTATTTCCTAAAAGAAGTTAGTTTGGTTAATAGCTGTTGATGACCCCAATATAAGCTCTCTAACGCACGTATGTACCTCAGTCATCCAGATCTCTACAAAGAAGTTATTACTGTTTTAAATGAACGAACAAACTCTAAATGTGCTGTCCTATTCAGATTATAATGATGGAACAGGATACCACAATTACCATTGCTGGACGAGTATGTCATACTTTATACCGCAACCTGGTAGTGTATACACTATTTCCACTAGAAACATTAGCAACTAAAGAGCGCTTCACAATACCTGTTGAGATACTCATTAACCTCTGATTTGCTACCAATAAGACTATATAATTAAGAGATGCTTTCAACAGACATACTCACGAGGTATTTTCCACTGTAGCACAGAGGCCTGAACTACAATACTCTTCTCAAGTGAAACACTCAGCTCCTTGTTCCCTCCCATTGAGGGTGAGCTACCCTAAACCAAGAGAACAATAACCACCAGATTCTGGAGGGGATAAAGTGGGAGGAAAGAATATAATCCAGTTCGGTTTAGATTAACTGCATGAAGTCCTTAACTATTAAAGTAGAGCTACCAGTCTGATAACAATATCACAAGTGCTTCATTGTGAATAACAATGCTGTGTTTGTGTCAAGCAGAGCAGCACTGGCAGCTACGTTGCCCATGTATTGCCGATATATTTACTTTTGTTGGCTGCAAAACAAAAATAAAAGTAATTACAGCTGGGGAAAATAAAAAAGAAAGAATAACTCTATGTGATATTCTGAATCACATGATGTGAACTAGAGATATGCTGAGCATGCGCCAGCCAAACTGGCTCCTCCTCAGTGGTCAGGAAGCGTTACACTGGATCAGCCACCCCAAAATCATTTCCCAGCTTTTCTGTCCAGAGCACTCGGTTCCTGTCCCTTCCTGCTGTGACCATGGAAAAGAAGTCACATGCGGCACCTGTGGTCTCTTTACCAGTCATCAAATCCCACTCTGCAGAGGCCTGAGGAAGAGGACAGAGAAGGCTGTGGACCGGGGAAGAGCAGTTTCAGGAGATCTGCAAGCCATTTGCTTCTCTGTTTATTTGGGGAAAGGAATGCAGATACTAATCAGGCACTTGGGTTCAGTAGCAGATGTGAAAGTTGCATGCAAATATCCTTTCTCTCTCCCTCTTGCTAGCAGTATACATCTTCCACACAAAGGCCATCCATATTTACAGAGACGGCAGTAGGCCTGGAATTTACATCCTCAGAAAGGATGGGCTGATAAGTGCTGTGTGCTGCTGACGGGGATATTTCCAGATAGGAGCCTCCCCCACTATTTCAGGCCTCAAGCCAACAAGTTTCTAGTTTTTTTCCTCCCAAGGCAGGAGTCTTGCTAACATCTTCCACTTCAGCTTAAAGACAGAACCAAAAAAACCCAACAAAACAACTGCAGCTTCACATACATCCCCTGACTGCGTCACTCTTGTGGTAGCTGTACAAATCTGATCAAAATCATGTAAATACCTCAAGTTCTAACTGCATGCAAAAAGAGCACAAAGGATCTGATCAGAAGAAACATTTTTGAATCAGCCAAAAAAACAAATCTTATGGAAACAAGATAAATACAATTCCCTGGAAGAATTCAAGTGCCTTCTCTTGCATATCAATATTCCACCCTCTCACAAAAGTCTCCAGGTAGAAAAAGCAGGGTAAGATTCAGAAGCGTCTGAAACAGTTTAGAAAAGTCCCTTTTCCAAGGTGATGCAGACTTTTAGGTTCCTAAGTTCCACTTATTCCTAAATCCCAAAGTGTGGAAACATTCTGAAAATAGATCTGTGCAGATAAGGACACCCACCCCTGTCAGATGTGACCAAGTCAGCCTTTACACTGGAGCTACAGCAGCACACGTCAAGCCTACAGGTAAGAAGCCCCATCTTTAGGTAATTAGTTCAGCACATAACTTCACTATGATTACACACGCCCCTGTCCTGGCACTGTGTTTCCATGCACTGTGCAGACGTGCTTTGCTGCTACCCAGCAAGCATTTAATACCTTTGCTCTGAAAGTAAACTCTATGGCATCTCTTAAATGTGGAGAACGCAGAAGTTACTCAGGTGACTTTTCTAGAACTAATTCACTGGAAATTGCCTAATGATTTGAAAAGATTAATTAAAAACCAAGATATAAAAGTTGCAAGTTTCCGTGTTATTATCCCTAACAGTGAAGTCCTTGACAAGCTCTTAGTAACGCACCTTTTTATTGGTGTACTTTAGAGCATTTGGTGTCTCAGAAAAATCGTTATTATAATGTGTTACGTAAAGGACTTACTCTTCTTGCATTTGGTGATAATACTATAATTTTTCTCAACACGACAGCCTTCTAATATAATAAATTTATGGCAAAATAGAAAAGGAAGATTAAGAATTGTTTTACATTCTGTGGTATAAGATTTCTAGTTATATTAGCATTTTGAGGAGGATTTATTTGGAGATTGAGGATTAATTCCCATGAAATCATTATACAAATTTCAAAATGTCAACTACTTTGATAGAGCTTATGATTTTATCTTCTTATTTTGACAGGCAACTGTGTAAAACAACTTCTGTGTGGAAGCAGCACAGGAATAAAGCAAGGGTAGGATAAATAAAGACAGAATGATCCTCACAGGTTTTCCGATCAGCTGTCTTTTTATTCTGATTACTTGTAGGACAGAGCAGTAATAGACATTTTCCTTTGCACAAAATAATAAGAGCAGTACTTATCGCTTGTTGCCTACAGCTAGTGGCAAAAGGAAATTAGAAAAGTCCAATGAAGCTGAGTAGTAATTAATCATCATACAGTGGGGCCTGTCAAATCAGAGGGGTCTTTCCAGCTGATAATGCTGCCCAGCACAATTTAGACTGATAGAAATTAGAATTCTTTTTCCTCTGGCAAAAAACGAAAAGACTAGAGTTAGCACAAATGTGGCCAACTGTTCACTTCAATGACTGCCTGACCCATTTATAGCCGACGTCTGCGTCAGGTTTAGCTCAAAACAAAATTGAAGGAACACCACTCATTCCTCACGGCAAAAAATAAATAAAGAATACCATTCATAACTACTCTGCCTATAGAGGTTAAACAGCATTAAACAGCTGGGTTTTTTAAATGCAGACACTTAAATCTTGGTTAAAATACAAAGGAAAAAAATTACCTTTTTTTCCCAAAGCGAATTTATTGCTTTTCTCCAATGTGCAAGAAGGAAACACCGAAGTTCACCACAGACAACCCTCTTCAGGTGGAAGCATATTGTAAGAGTCAGGAGTGTCCTCCTCCTTTTGCTGAAAGGCAAACACAGCACAGCCAGTGAGCAACAGAGTCATTAGGAGAATTGGGGCCCAGGTTTTCCCTATGAAGCCAAAATAGTTTTGCCACCCACTTTGACAGAAATTTTATTGTCTTGATGAGAAGAGGACCTGGTTTGGAGCTGGCTTGGCCATGAGACACCTTGTATAACCCAAAGCTCTCTGCAAATGTCCCACACAGGGCCCAGCTGCCAGAGAGTCCATCCAGCAAAACATACCAGCCAAGGGCCCTGTGGGCAGGGACAAAACTCAGCAAAATGGACCCTTTTTAGGGGGTTAACCCCTTTTTTCTCCCCCTGCAGACAGAGGCACGAAGCTTTCCCCCGGGGCCACCAGCAGGTGCAGAGGTTGCAGGTTTTCAACAGAGAGATACGGCCACCTATGGGCCCGAGGACAGGCCCAGGCCCCAAGGGCAGGACCAGGTCCTGTGGGCCCGAGGGCAGGACCAGGCCCCAAGGGCCTGTCCAGCCCAAACTGAGGCTCCTGCCTGCGGTGGCAGGGCTGGCCTGGGCCCACCCTCGGCTTTGCCACAGGGGAGCTGCCGTAGGCCAGGCCCTGTGCCTCTCCCTCGCCTCCATTGAGCCCGCTGGAAAAGAGAAGCCCAAAGAAAGGCCTTCAGGAATGAAATGCCAGAGAAAATTAACAAACGTCCTCATTCATACAATGTTAAGGGCTCAAATATTCTTGCCGTGGGGCCCTTAAAACCCGGCAAGGTAATGTTATTAAATAAATACAAAACATAGCAGAGTAGATGACAAGGGCTATCAAATTAAAGAAGAGTACTTTTTACCTTAAATATGGGCATGTTGCCATAAAAATACATGTATAATGCAGTGACAGAAGATATTGGGCATTGTTAGAAAGCTAAAACTGTGTGTTATGCTGCTACAGAAAGAGCAGTGGAAAAGTTTTACACACACACAAAGAAGGGCCCAATTTATTAGGGTTCACATTTGAATTATATGGCTGTATTTCTTCCTTTTATTCAAGGAAGGAAGGGATTCCATATTGTTACGGGAAGCATGCATGCATGGGTACCTCTCTGACAAACCGTCTTTGTGAACATAAAGGCTCTATAAATCTGATTCTGTGTATCTCAACTTTGAGAGAGTGGAGAGGAACACAGTATGTGCAGATAACAAAATTAACATCTGAAAACCACATTGTTTTCCTTTCATCTGAGGTATAACACAGATTCATTAGGAGATCTGCATGCTTCTGTACCTTTCCCCTTAATATTAGAATGAATGAGTGCTATTTACATATGTCATTAGTGGGAAAATCCCCCACAGAGGAGCGTACTGAATCCTAATTTGCACTGAATAAAATGCTTTATGATGTAAGACTGTCAGGCACCCCAGTCAGTGCAAATGAATGTTTAATCATCACAAAGGGTTAGAGACGACATAGTGCAAAATACGTCAGACAGAATCACAGCCAATATGAACTTCCAGTGCTCAATGACTCTTTGATCAGCGCAATCAAAATGCATCTCAGCCACTGACTTGTTGCAAAACTAACAAAATGATGTCTTGTGATCACAGAAATCAAACCTAATTCAAACGCTAACACTTGGTGAGTGCATGCATGATGTGGTGAGTAAATGCAACAAGTCTAGATGCAATAATGGCAGCATTTCACATTTTCCCATCATGATTAATATGGACCATGTTCTGCCATGCGGACAGGATTGATGAAGAGAGCTACAAACACTTGAGAGACAGAACCTCCACCCAGTCCTTTTCCTAGAGGTTTGCCATCATTGGAACTACAGACCAGCTGGTACAACCATGCGTAAAATGATCAAAACAACAGTGTGATCTCAACACTCTATCGACTAATACTCTTGATGATGATTTTTCCCCTTGGTATTTTGCATCTGTCTACATAGAGCTATTATGGGGTGCTCCTGTGACCCTCATCAAATTCTGTGACCTGTGTAATACAGGAAATCAGGCTGCAAGGGCTTACAGATTCTGTCGACGCTGAAACAGCAGAATCCCCTTACATGTCAGATAGTAGCCACGCTGTGTCATCAACGATAGCCTTGACAACAGATGAATCTAAGACAAAAACCATTCATTCTCCTTTGAAAAGTTCAGTGTTAAGGAAAATAAGCACAGAAAGCCATGGCAGACCTTTTATCTTTCTAACAGAGAAGGCTTAATATACCAAAGGATGGTGAAGGAAAGAAAAAAACAAACAAACAAAAGAACTCAAACCAAAAAACCCACAAAAACCCCAACAGTGAAATACCATTGTTCTGCGTAGACTGAATTCTAAAATTTTGGGGCTTTCTAATTTACACTTTTCAATTGTTTGTGATTCTGCATAGCCTGGAGTTAATTACCAAGTTGATTTGACTGGTACCAGATCAGGAGTATTATTTGAAATTTATCCCTGTGAAAAAATCCAGGCCCATATACCACAGAGGCTGAAACCCTCAGATGTCAGACCTGCCAGCAGACAGAACATGGTTCTCTACGCAGGATGACCTTCATTCCCTCTGAACTCCGAGCTCGTGATTTTGTCTTCAAATAATACAAATTTCCAACATTGAAACAACTAGCTCAGATTTCATTATTTACACAAATCTGGAAAATAACCACACATAGACTTTTATATGCGAGGCATTAAAGCTAAAGCATGTAGTCCTACACAAGGCGCACAAGAAGTCCTCAATCAATAAAAGATGAGGAAAGAAGACCTCAGCCATTATTCATTAAATGCACAGATGTTAAAAAAAATATCTGAAAAGCACAGGATAATGGCATTATGAAAGAAACAACACAGTGTTTCCAGAAAAACTCTAAGTCTTGGGGGGAAAAATATTTAAACAGCCTAAGAATTTAAATCAGGATGTGAGACGTTATTTAGGCCACCAGAAGATAAACTGCATATAAATCAAGCATGTGCACTCTTCCCCTGCTCTTCCTAAATTAAGTATGCACTTAAATCCCACCAACTCTAGGGAATGCATTTCCAAGGCAGGGTTGTATAGAAATAGGTGCACTAGACTGATAATACACCACACTCATAAGTTACATACTGGCTTAGCTGTGAGGCAAAGGAGACTTCATGCAGCTCTTGACCATTCTGTCACTGTAAGTATTCATGTATTTAAAATCAAGCACACACAAGCACTTTGCTGAACTGGAGCTTTACAGCAACTTAGGATCAAAGTTTGAGTATCATGAAAGCACGGGGCTCCTCTTCCAGAGTCCAGTAGCTTAAAATACTTGCCGTTTAATGCTAAGAAAACTTAATGGAATCCTGCTAGGAAAAAAAAAAAAAAAAGATACCCTCAGCCCTCAGGAAATGTAAGGTCTTATTGCTGCCTTGTCCTTCACGTGTCTTCAAACTCCCTCCCTTCCTTTTTTTGTAACGTCCCACAAAAGGTTTACTGTGGCTGTTAGGATGACACAGGCAGGACAGCGAAGACACTTTGCTCATAACAAATCCAGCCAGAAGAATTGCCTCTCCTCATGGATAAAATGGGAGGAGTTGTTACCCTTCATTACCTTCTCTGATGCTACTGAAGTGGGTATTCAGAAATCAGTGCTTAAAGCTCTTACCAGTGCACTGTCTTATTCTGAGATTCAGGCAGAAGAATTTAAATGATTCCCGCCCAGAGTCTGCCTGTGGAAGCTCGTTTATGAAGACAACATTTGCCAACATGGCAGGAAACACAGCCTTTTTTCTCTGTTCAAACTTATTATTTGAGTTTTGATTTCCACAATGCTTCAAGCACTATGGCATCCAGACAAGAGATCCTTATTAAACACCTATGGAAGTCACAGTCTCATAAGTCATTAAGTGACCTGTTTCTACCTTACGTTCATCCTTTCCAGGTGTTACACAAAAATCAGCAACATCCAAGTCAAACTTTCTCTCCATTTTCATGATACTACTCACTCCACCAGGCTTAACTGGCTAAAAAGAAAAGAGAGAAAATGGCTGAGAGACAGAGAGAAGGAAGTAAAACAAACCACAAATTTTTCTTGTTAGGAAACCATATAATGTTAAAGTAGGCAGCATCTGAAAGCATACATTTATAATGATCCAGTCTACATGAATACCGTCTTTCCTTCAGGATACTGTTAGCCAGTTCTCTTGTATTCAACTCTACATTTACATATAGATTGAACCTTTCTAGAAAGCAATTTTACGCATTTTGTCTTAATATTTTTCTCATTAACATTGCACATAGATTAAGCTTCTTCAGAAGGAAGAGACATACCTGGATATCATTGGCACAATTTCTTGAGATCATGTTTGCTTTTGAAGGAAAATGTGTAATAAAAGACTAATAAACACAAGACTGGTCACAAGTGAATTTTCAAGAATCAGATAAAAAAAAATTACAGAAATTGCTCTGGTGCTCTTAAAACAAACACTTCCCTAATTACCTCCTCTGGTGGAAAGTAACAATAGAAGAAAAACAACAGCAAAATTGCCCGTAAAACAAACTTCTCTCACAGGGCTTAGTACTTCAGTGAGCATCATTAGTCCTAATCAATCAGAGCATTTAATCATATGCTTAAGTTTAGGCTTACAGATAAGCATATGCATAGTCAGATAAGGCTAGGTATTGTGCTGAACTGGGGCTGAAGTACTCAGCATCCAGCAGGATTATGTTGCACCAGTGAAATCTAAATTTTCTTCATGTCTTATTTGCAGACTGGGTGTAGGATTCAAATTAGAGGGAGGATTAAGAAAAAAAAGAAAAGTCCTCATGATAGCAGGGCCAGGCTAAGCAAACATTTCATATACACACCAGGAGAAAGATGAAAGGAAAGCAGCTGCCCTTCCGTGGTCAGAAATTCTTATCTGCTGACCGAACCTTTGTTGGTTTGAGAAAGCACAAGTGGTCTGCATTGGCGGAAGGTTCAAAGCAATTTTTTTAATAGATAATGCAATCAAAAGTCTGTCTATCTGTTGAAATATTTAGAAGAACAAGATATCGCTTTGACCTCCCTACACCTGCGACCTTTGTCAAAGACTTTAAGAAGTGCCTTACACTTGTTTATGTTTTTTATCTTTAATAGGCTTCTGCATTTTTCAAAGATAAACATTTTGTGAACTCCTTTGAGCAAAAATATATTCTGTAACTTTTAGCCAGTACTTTTATATTGCCTTCATCAAAGGAGTTGCATATGCAGGTACACTACAAAAATAAAAATCAACACGAAAACCCCAAGTCAGCTGCGGTTGTTGTAGAGGAACATGCAGTTCTGGTCTGCCTATGGTTGGTGCACCTCAAAACCAAAAAATGAATTAGCCCAGGCAACTTACTTGAGAAGAGGTAAAATGTTCAACACTATGAAATGCCAAGTTGAGAATGGAAAATTGTACATTTCTGTTCTTTCTGGTATAAATGATCTCAGTAGTTATGTCTTCTTAGAAAAGAATAATATAGAAGCAAACAAGAACTCCATTAGAGAATATCCCTGTACAAATTTTAACATTTTGGCAACAGTGAATGGTGTCTGAGATTAAATCATGCAGAACAGAATCTTGCAAGTTCCCAGGACAAAAAAAAAAATATGAAATGGGATGAATGTCTGCTATGTAGACTGTTATTAGGGAAACCTCTGTATAGGGGAATAGTCAACTGCCATCTCTTTAGTCTTGTATTTACAATACTGGAAGGGATCCAGAGAAAGGAAATTCAGTTCCTGGGTTTGGCACTTCACGCCTGTACTTAGAAACAGGGACAGTGCTGCCTACCTTTCTTAAGAAGTGGCTCAAGTGACAAAGAGCAGTAAATGTTACTTTTCTAGTTTACATTTACCACCACTTCTCATTCATTAACTGCTCCTGTTATTGAGTGCCAGCCCGCTTTTTCCTTTCGTCCAAACATATTGCAAATACATTGATTATACTGGATACTCCTTCCTAGCTGAAAGCCCATGCTTTGGATCGCACTCTCTAATTAATCCCTACGCAGGTGTATTTGCTGGCACTGCTCCATTCAATACACTCAACATACCTGCCCAAGTTTTCTAAGCTATTTGCAGCAAAAGTAACTAATCTTTTTCCATAGCTCATAATCTTTTTGAAGGAAGTGATGCCATACCGGTTATCCTTCTGCCTTTTGTAATGCCCTTGCTGGCTCAAAATTTATAGCTCCTCAGTGCTTTATATCTCCTCTCCTGAAGCCAAAATTTGCTGCTACAAGCAAGTATAGCTCCCCCTGAATCCATTTATGCCAAGACTGAATTCAACCCCCATGCCAATAAAACTTCCATTTGTATTAAAAGTCTGTGCTGCATTGGAAAGACATGCAAGTTGGAATTACTTAGATTTTTGCGGGTATTTCTTCTCTGATGGCTCCTCAGGCCGGATTCATGCAGACACAAATACAGTCAGGATCAGGCAGTCTGAGCATTTTCTATCTGTGGCTGCAGACTGGTTTAGCTCAGGACTTCAAAAGCTTCTTAGATGCTGGAGAACAGCTAAGGCTGTTCTCAGGCAACCGGTGTGGTCACATCAGTGCAGAGAACAACCCCGGCACCAGCAGCATTTCTCCCCGAGGACCCCATGGGGCAATGTTGCCTTGCTGATGGCTCTCCTGTGATGGCTACGTTACCCTCAAAAGTGGATCAAGGTAGAGCTGACTTTCTCCCTTACAGCTGAGGAAGGCAAAATTGCCAGAGAAAAGAATCCTGAGCAGAAATGTTTTATTATTTCATCAGTGTTAATAGCCTGATCAGTGCTAGGCAAGGTTCATTTATTTATAACCTGGGAAACAGCTTACAACTTTCTAAAGGCCTTAGTCTTGTTCATGCATCTCTCGCTCTTGTCCCAGTGTTACTCAGTCTAACTCAAGACAGAGTCAGTCTGGAGGTAAGTCCTTCTCAATGAAACCGCCTTCCCCGGAGACAGATATAGGTAGGTAGATATTAGGTAGCAACAGAATATAGAGACCTGTCTCAGTGCTTCACCAAACCTACTGTCCATCTGCTTCACGTCAAGGACTCATCTCTGGAAGAACTAGTGCCAGGGAGTTGGTCCCAGACAGAATTTGCAGCCCGTTTTTTTTCAACACCAAGAAGCTTTCTGCTGTCCCCTGCAGCACACTACAGGAGTACTTTTAGTCATCAAAATTTACTTTTTTTGGAAGCCAGAGATGGATCCTGCAGCAGCAAATAGGCCAGGGCAGCGCTGCTGCTGGTAGGGATGCTGTGAAGCACAACAAGCTGGAATTATGGAAAAGAAAAAAAAAAAAGAAAAAAAAAAGGGGTAGAGAAAGAACAGGAAGATGGACTTTATAGCTCAGCAGCAATCACAGGAAAAAGCAAGAGTGTGACAGATTTATAGATTTAATGAAAAAGAGACTATGAAACAGTAACAAAAAATGGCAAAATAGACAGGTATGTAGGATTTTCTTTCTTTAGGTTTAACAGAATGCTTAGACTAACATGATTCTTTTGTTATACTAGATAATATTTTTGAGAAACAGCATTACAAAAGGTTAAACATAGAACAGATGTAAGTTATAAAATACAAGCTGATCAAAGCTCGGATTTTGAGACAGATATGTTAGCAAATGATGATAAATCAGTCCCACCAGAATTGTAAGAAGCAGACAAATGTAACTATGCAAGAGTGAAAGTCAAGAGTTGAAAACAGGGAAGGGAAGAAAAAGAGTGGAAACAAATGTTGAAGTTAATTCTAGACAAGTTGTACAGAACATCAACTGACTACATTCCGCAAAATGGGAATAATATCTACTGACATATACCCAATTTGATTTCAAAATAGGACTCAAAGGCTTTAAACTCTTACTATTGGCTTAATATATACAAAATTCTATTCATTTCCTATTTAGTAGTTGCTCTTCTTGAAAGTTTTTAAATTTCCATAAGATCCGTACTGTCATGATTAAAGCTGTACAAGAGGTAGAAAAATTTATAAAAGCAAGTATGCACTAGATAGCTGAAACCATTTTCAGTTACCTTGCTGATATAGTTATTTTTTTTAAAAAGAAACAAAAACCTTATTAACGCATCTAAGTTAGGACAAAAAAAATAGAAATTCAGACATTTGAATGAGAGCTGAACATTCAATTCCTTTCCCTTTTGTAGGTAAATAAATAAAACACAGTGAGAAACACACTATTTACCAAGACATAAGTGAAACAGAAATCATTTGAAAGACCAAGAAAAAGGAGGTAATTGTTAGGACTGTCAGCAGGGGACCACTGTGATAATTTGATCTGAACTCCGCTAACAAATCACTGCCCCATTCTTTTTACTTTAGTATCTGTTTATGCTTCTACAAATTGAAACCCCACTGGCAATGCACTGAAGAACAGAGCTCAGCACAATAACACATCAGCCTGGCGATTAGTTCAAGGTGGGGAAGGATTAGTTGACCATCCCAAACCTACAGTCCTCCTCAATATTTTGTCTTTCCCTGCTGAGGTAAAAGGGTGCAGACATATGTAAGTAATAAACTAACAGGCTTCCATCTACTTGAGGTTGAGTGGAAGGAATGCAGAACAAAACTATAAAAAAAATAATAGACAAAGGGGTAGTGAAGACTTAGGGGAACTCAATACCACATCTGCTAAGCTACGCTGGGATGTAGCACCAGGATGCCCATAAGTTTTTAAAGATATAACTATGCCTTTTTGTGATCTTGCAGCACACTGTTATGGCCTAAGCATGCCAACATTTAGAACTGACACGAGATCAAAAGGCTGATAAATGAGAGGAAAGGGGATGTTTGACCCACTAAACCATATTCTACAAGAATTCAAGGCTTTTTAAAGCAATAAGAAACGTAATACATTACTGCATCTTGAATATATTGTGACATTCTTTTCTAAGAAACAAAACTAATATCTAGATTCATTATATACCTTAATACATATATATGCACAGACATATGTATGAGTACATAAGTTCATACTGATTTACGTGAACATATTTTACATTATAACAAGCTTCTGAAAATTTCATTTGTGATGAAAGTTATGTTAAAATCATTTGGAAATGAGCTTAATTTGGGGTGTTGTTATTTACGGGTCCAATTGATTACTAGGGAAATATTTAACAGGGACAGCAAGCAACAAAAAGGCAGGGAAATTGAGCGCAGAATTTGAAAGTTGAATAAAGTAAAATAGGTTCTTTTTTCTGTTTTAACCAGTCCATGATATACACTAAACTTCTGCCACTGCTGAATTCAAGGTGAATTTTGTGATCCAAATGAAGCCAGTCTGAATTGTGTTCATTTATTCCACCAGTGCCACCAGTATTGTCATACCATCAAGCCTCCAAAAAAGGGTTACGAGTCCTTTGCAGGCTGCAGGCTGTAACAGCAGTGGCCATTATTAAACACCCCCCACCCAGTTGTTCTAAAATTTATACTTAATGAAGAACGTACCAATAGCAAACGCTACACATTTGAAAACTTCCTATATTCCGGGATATTTCTCTTCAGTGGCACATCAGGGTTTTGTGTTTACTATTTTGAAAGACACAGATGCAACCGAACCCCTAAGTCTCGTGTTCTGCCATGGTCTACCACGAATACCAGGTGAGGAGTCACCAAGCTCCAAACGGTGTGCAGGGGAGCGTGCAGTGCCATCCGTGACAGCAGAGCCACCCTGCCTGAGTGACAGTCCCTTTGCAGATGTCCCAATATGCAAGAAATCACACCTGGTCTGCTGACCATCCCTAGATCTCTCTCTCTTCCTCGTGCCACTGAGCGGTTTGGAAGGGGAGCGTAGCGTGGAAGTGGCTTTCCTCATACACCCAGCCCCTCTCGATGACTTTGAGGTACTGTGTACTCTCCAGAGGAGGAACTCACTATCAGCAGTTCCTGCGCTAATCTCTCCTAAGAGCTTTAGGTGCTCAGCACTTTTGGAAATCAAGTTAATAACTATTAATGACATAGAAGGATGAGAACTGAGCCTTCGCGGTACTCCTTATTCAAGCATTTTTCACATCAAATTCAAGTGGAAATTTAGCTGTGTTAGGTGAGAGTATTACTGAAAAGGATCCAACACCTTCAAAAAAACTGAGAAACGCAATTAAATTAAGTTTGGATGTAAAAGTGATGAGATGTTCTGATTCTCCTGAGGATTTAGAAACATGCTCCTCCAAATAAGAGAGCTGTATAAAGGTACTAGGGCATGAGGAGCAGCTTATAAAAAGGTAAAATGATACTTGAGAAGGCTGAGAAGCTATTCACCTCCTAAGTCCACTTGTGAAGAAGAGACATCCGATGTCCTTAGTTTTGGTTATTTCAACACTCACCGATTGCATTGTCTAGTATGGGGATGTTGGCAGGTTTTAAAATTAGCTATCTCAGATAAGAGTTATCGTAACGCAGAACTCACCACAAGTTGAGCACCTCCATATTTCCCCAGCTTCCAGGCCACTGCGGCTGCTCTGCTACTGATGCCCTACAACAAAGAGCAAGTGTGCCTGTGTAATTACGTGCCCATTGGCATGTAAATCACTGCGTAAGAAGCGGATAATCAGTATGGGATGCTCCATGTCTGGTGTACAGACAGGGGCCTTCCCCACTTTGGAATGCTGTTTTCCATCTCAAGCTGTTCTCCTCCTTCCCGGTCCGGTCCCGCGTGCCAGCCGGGATGGATGCTGTAACACAGGCAGGGAGCTGGTGACATCTGGGAGTGGGGAAGGCAAGCAGGCATGTCAAAAGATATGCTCTGGATCAATTTTTAGAAGTGGGTAAAAATAACGTTGTTTGACTGTCTACAAAAAAAAAGGCCAGACAGGAGAGAAGCCTCTTTGTAGACAGATCTGGGTAAATTTGCATCTTGTCAGATGCACTAAACAATTAGTTGAAAAAGCACAGAGAACACCTACAGATTGTAGGCGATGTTATTTCTACATCTGCAGAACAAAGATCAAAGCACTCAATAAAAAACTTCAGAAGACCCGAGAAACTACTTTGCAACAGTTCAACTTTTTCCATCAAACCATCCCCCTAAACCATCAATAAATGTTAGGAGTCACCTGCTTATATCAAAGGAGCGGGTCCGAGCACTGAAGCCATTCTGCCACGATTACAAACACATCAGCTGTCAAAGTAAAGGAATCTGTAGTGCAAACACAGCAGCCCCTATCTATAAAGCTTTGCATTTTAATTTTAACAAACTTGAAAAGAAAATCACTGCCAGAAACGTTAATATGCAGAAACTGGAGATATTGCTTTGTTTCATTCATGAATGAATTCTGAGCAAACAGGTTATTTATTCTATTAGTACCAGAAACCTTTCTATCAAATAAGCAAATGACATAATTAGAGACACTGTTTCTTCCTTGTGGACATTACTTTTTGTTTATTTTTAAGGGGACAGAACAGACAATTTTTTCAAAAAATTATTTTTTTTTAAGCTCTGGTGTCTACTCTGTTTTGCTGCCAGCTTTTAATTTTTTGGTTTTAACCAAGTTTTTCATAAGGAGCGCTGAGGTTTCCACACATGAATAAAGCAAGTTTAGTTGATGACTAGCTTTTTCATGGTAAAAGTGTGTACCTGAAAGTGATAAGAGGCAGAAAAAGTAGAAGGAGAGAAGTGCTGTGGTGAGTTTCCTGCCTGCAATAAGAAGCAAAGCAACCAAATTTTGACACCATCCACTGTCTGGATCCACGTGACAGACAGATTGCTTACCCCGGCCACCTTTGGGGACAGATGGCTTCGTTCTGGACCCAGCAGAACATCCATAAAATTAACACCAACCGCATGTTGCTTGGTAAACAAGTGTAGTTTGATTGATGATGAAAAACTGCAAGAAATCCTACAAAATAGTCTCTCAAAGTCACAAAAACCCCTCTGCGTTTTTAACTTCCCACCCACCAGTCTAAAAGCAGCCAAGTAATTTAATAAATGTATTTTAATGCAATCTTAAGTGACTTGGTTACATTAAAATCCAGTTATTGCACAACAGAACTGTTGTATTCCTAGGGAATACAGTACAGATTTTAACTGATGTGAGAACACACAGATTTTGTTTAATAGCCTCTTAATCCTGCCAATTTTGCTAATAAGATTACTGTCTAAAAGGCAGCTAAATAAACTGCACTGTTGACACTTTAAACAAAACAAACAACAAACCCCCAAAAAAGCACAGTTTCTCCTGAAACATTCTTTTCCTTCATTATGGCCCCAATCCAGCAATGGGACTACTTATGTGCTTAAAGTTAATCGAGTGCTTAAGTGCTTTGCTGGACTGAAGCCTGCAACAACATAAATCTAAGTGGACAAATTATCATTACATATAAGAAACTTGCAATAAAATGAAAATAATTAAACAGTTGGAGCTGTTTGTAGAGATACTCAAGTTCCACGCAATGATGTAAAGCACGTCTGCATTTCGTACATCCCAGTTTTGCTGTTATCTTTCTGAAGAACGTGG
>JAHREE010000265.1:7344800-7358090 GCA_033628505.1 Tringa tobata
CAACCTGCTTTGGCAGGGGAGTTGGACTGGATGGTCTCTAGAGGTCCCTTCCAACTCTGACAATTCCCTGATTCTGTGAATGCCAGAGAGTTTCACAGGGGCATGACACGACAACACAGACACGCCATTTAATCACAGCATATACAAATTTCTTTTGTCCTTTTAAAGAACATCTAAAAGGGCCACTGAAAACCCCAGGAACTTTACCTTAAGCAGTGATTTCAGCATCTTAACAGGGAAAACACATTCAAAAATTGACACGTAGTCCTGTGTTATTGCAAACAGAATGAGAAGCATTTACAGGCCATCCTGCTTCAATGAGAGTCTCAATTTATTATTTACTAGAGTAAATAATCTCCAGGCAAAAATTAACAAACCTATATTTCTATTTAATGCCTGCCCTGTGCAGTGCTGTTATTCGACTGCTCCATTCTAGGAAAAAGCCACTCATGAGTCTGTTCTGAAGACAGCATCAACTTCATGACTTTTTCCAGGTCTATTGTTTGCATAAAACTTTTTCCATCTGGTTAGTCACATCAAATCAAGACAGCCAGTAACCACAGACAACTCTACCTGGTGAAGGATGGGCCCCTCTCAATGGGGCCCCTCTCTCAACAGCTATCACTTGCTGCTGAAATTAAATTTTCTACTGAAATAATTCCAGAGCCCCAAGGTAGCAAAACCCCAAAAGGGAAAAATTACTATTTAGCCTGTAGGAGACCTTGCTGCTAACATCGATAGCCACAACAAAGAAACAGACAAAACAAAATATTTGAAAATGAAAATACAACTTCGCAATCAGAAGTGACCCCTCAAACCCCCAAAATAGAAGCCCCAGGTCATCAGAGAAACTTCTATAGAGTTTCACATACAGAACTCATTTTCTTTTACCAGTCCTCTTCACCTTTACTTTCATGAATAGCTCTTCTCCTTTCTTCTGGAGAGGAAAGCAATCTACCATGCCCAGGTGGATTTAATAAGAGAGGTCTAATACTGGAGGTCAAAGAATATGAATGGATTAAAAGATTAGGGAGAAGAGCATGAAGGCTTTCACCTTTAAGGTTCCTGTTCTGAATTCGTCTGATGTCAGCAGTGAGCGAGCAGTGTAACCATCAAGGAGCTGTGGCTGCATGGAAATCTCTCCTTCACCTCCTAGGAGTTACGCTGAGGGATCACTAAAAAGACTCTGAATATTTTAAAGATAGCTCCTGAGGCTGCCTCTCCTTATCAAGTCCCATATCTGCTTTTCTGTTTCTTCATATTCCACCACTATAAATACCAAGATGGCTTTTCAATGAAAAAAAATATATCCCCCTGCTTTTCATAATTAAATTCAAATTTATCAGCTACATGTTGTTTTCCTGTGACTTCAAATCTCATCACAAAGACAGACAGACACCCCCATCCATCACTTTTAGTACAACTGCCTGTTATTCCACCAGAAGGTGTTCTCCATGTACCAAATTAAATCTCCTACAAGCAATAATCTGCAGCAGAAAAAACCCCAATCTGACTTCGCTAAGAGTTATTCCTGCATTATCTGTGATCAGACCAGCCTCTAGTACCCCCAAACTTCAACTTCCCCCGTGTTTTTGGTGAAGTCATGTTAGAGTCAATCATTATGGCATTACCAATGGCTAAAAGCACAGGCTTGGGTGCACATAAACTTTCATCCGTCTTTTAAGTCACAGCTCTTTGGTTCGGCTCCAAAAATTATGGAGAAATGACCTTATTTTTCACTGGCAAGGCCCCTACTTTCACTTTCACAGACCCAGTGGGAAATGCAACGGCAGAAGTGCTTGGGGAGTGAACCAGCCACAGGTACAGGGAGGTCTCTCGTAACGAAAGGCGTGAGCTCAACCAGTGGGATGCTGTTTCTAGATACTAGAAATTTTTCACGAGAGCTAAGCACCGTATTCAGTTCAGGATTTGAAACCAGCCACGTTACCTCCAAAATGCCTTCAGTTAAAAAAAGCCAAGTTGCACAACAGAACCATCAGCTGTGACTGAGGCTGGTTTAATAATAAACTCAAAACTACTTAAAACGAACCTCATGTTTCCATGGTGATGAATACATATCTCTCTCCAGACTGCCTCGTGATGTAGAAAACATTCACCAGTAATATTTTGGTAGCAATCTTGCTAAGGGAAAATTCATTAGTATTGTTCAAGATGGTGGTAACACTGACTTGGATTAATTTTAGACTGAGTTTGGCAAACTGGCAGAGAAGATGAAAGTGGTATGGTGCCTGATGGAAATGTAAAGCAAGAGAAGATACTCAGTTGTGACGTGTTTTTAAAAAAAGATGATGACCGGTGGCTGCGGACCTGTTACCTCTCAGATACCCGCTAGTAAATCTATTTTTGCCTCCGTAAGCTTCCTCGCCAGTGACAAGATTTGAATCTTCTCAAACAGATACAAAAGGCATCATCTCCTCAGGTTAACCTTGCTTAATGGCAGCGAGGCACGGCCAGTCGCAGACGCTCTTAACATAACATATTTGACAGGTATAAGATCAGGCACATGGAGAAGGAGAGGTCCCAAAGCTTGCCTTTATTCACGAGGCTGCTCTAAGGGTATGAACCGCTAAACTCTGTCACCACCACTTAAGTTACAGCGCTCCTTAATACGAGGTGGTGTTCTATTCCGGGGAAGAAAAACCTTCTTAAGAGTACATATTTGACTTTGATCCGGTGACACGTTTCTGAAGGAAAGCATCTGACAGGACAAAGATGTACAGTACTTCATTTAGCCTCTGTGCCATATGTGGCAGTTTAAGAACCGCTGTCACAGCCCCTTGGGCTGGCATCCAGGCTCACAGGGCCCAGCCATGAGGGGGGTCTCTGCTAGGCCTCAGGAGGAAAAGTCTTGGGAGGAATTCCTCCGGCCCTCTTTCCAACACGTATATTTACCTATTCCATTCAGAAACTATAAAATGAGGCATTTTAACTTGCAATAAAACAAAACAAAACAAAACAGAATTTTGACTAAAGTCCTTAAGCACGGGTGTCATTTCAAGCACACAAACAGATGCTAATCGGCCTGCTCTGGTACTTAAAGCATAAACAGTTTTCTAGAAAAAAAACCTGCATATAGACATGACTATTTTACAGACACTCATAACTTCTTTCAGTTAACAGACTCAAAAAGTCTAATTACTTCAGGGCCTGCAATTTTTAAAACATAATCTTTTCCCAAATGTGAATTCTGAGGATGATTTAATCAGAAACAACTCCACCGTTTCTGAAAATACAGCCAGAAATAAAATGCAGTACTTTTGCTATAAAATTGTCCTTGCAAACAACTCCACATCTCAAAAGGCTAACTAGCTATGAGTAGGCACCAGGTATTTGTTGTGGGTATATTGTTGTGGGTATTCATATCTAGAAACTGTCTAGTGATTTGCTTCAAAACCTGATTTAGATTTGATTTCTCTTTGTGGCATCAGAAACGGCTCTACAGATTTTATATCTTTTTGTTTGTTTGTTTTATGCACTAAATCTGAAAAGCGTTCAGCAGATTTGTCCTGTTACAACGTGTTTCCAATTTATCAAGCAGCAAAGCTGTCCGGGAGGGAAAGGAAAGATCACCTTTAGGGAAGGGGTGAGGGGGAGCCCGTTATACCAGGAGGTGTCAAAGTGGACAACATTTATGGAAGCGATGGGCGTCACTTCTGAGTCAATCCCATCGTTATACAGTCTAGTTTCTTCCTCTCCTTACTTCAGAAAGCTGTGCGGTCTTTACAACATTAATGCATTAATGAAACATTAATTAAATTAAACTTTAACAGTTTAGCCAATGGCCCATAAGTGTGCCTTTTTATATTCCAGGTTAGGGAGAAATGTTCAACAGCAAGAAGTAATACCAGTGATATCTCACGTAAACGTGCAACAAAAGTGAGATTTCTTTTCCGTTGTGATTTCTGATAGTCAACAGAAGTTCTTTTTTTCCTGCAATCCTAACTCTAAAGACACTGATTACGTCTAACAAACTCCCTGCATGTTTTTAGAAATAATTTTCTTCAAGTCTCGCAGCTTGGTGGCAATAATCAAACATTTATTCAATTACTGGCAGTATTCTTATGTAAAATTAGCACCTTGAAAGAAAACTACTGAACTGAAAACAAAAAAAAACCTAGGTAAAAATTTTCAATTTACAAACTGACCCCAGGTCTCAGCAGAAACGAGTGTGACCTATTCCTTGCATTTCCTTCAGGCAGAAAGTCACTTGCAATCAGCGTCCTGAATGTATTGCAATTAAACCGCAGTCCAATTAAAACACAAAAGACTTTTTGGCAATGAATCTTTCCGGCAAAAAGCATCTTCAACACTTACTTCACAAACAATAGTGCTTGTCAAGAGATGCTAAACAAATTTCAGAACTGGGGCTTTTCATGGCAATTTGGAATATTTGCTATTTTGCTCTTTGGTGCTCAGTGTCAGCCAGTTCCTTATGTGCCCAAAACCTACTGATGATCCCTACCAAATATACACCATTTAAAAAACTCACCAGTGTGCCTGGTGACTACCTATGGTTTTCCGAGGGAAGCGACTTGGCCTGTCGCTTTCTGACCTGTTCTCCTCCCCCCCCCAGGTTCCACTTCTGCACGTCCTCTCAGCTGAGTGCTGGAAACTGCATTCAGTTAAGTGGGATAAAAATAACAATAAAAACTCAGCGCCTATAGCAACCCTCAAGCTACAGAAGGCGAAAAGAATTACATTCTTAATTCGCAAGGCTCTTTTTACATATAATCATTCCTTTTAGGTAAAGGTCAAGTTACAAGACTTTTTGCATTATGCATAGTGATTTCCATTTTGGCTTATTATTCAGCAGGATAAAATTTATGATGTCAGGTTTCATGACAGTTAAACCTGAGTTTGTTCTGTTTCAGAATGACATCTGGGTACAGAGAATAACAACGCTTCTATATTAAAATGACCCCATATTTTTAGGCCGGCTCCTATAAAAGACATCAGACCAAGAGATACTTGAACAGATGTTCAGAAATATATTTCACTTTTCAAGTGCTGACAAACTCGAATGGGAGTAGAGTTGCATAATGGGAAATGAATCATTACAGTCAATCATGAAAAAGATTCAATTGTTTAGAATCAAAATGTTTGAAAAATAATCTTTTCTTTCTGTACTATTGCACAGGCATTTGATATTCTAAAGCAAACAGCCTAAGAAACATATCCAGTGCTGCTGCTTAATCCATTTACAAGAAAAAACAGGTTCTTCAAGGAAATAAATGTACAAAAGTGCGTTTTATTTGTTAATGTGTGTAACAGATAATGATTTTTAGCTGACAGCACGATTATTTATTATGACAATGCAACATCTTTAGTGAAAATTGAGTAGTCTTAAGGTGTTCTGTGCTGCTCATTCATGCAAAGAATTCTTGTCAAATATTTTAATGAGAAGAAAAGTATGGCAGTCAAGATTAAAAGTCAAGGTGACCTTTAACTGTGGAAAACAGTATCTACATATCACCTTACATTTTTTTTTAAGGTCATCACTTCTCTCTTGAAGAGTCATTCCCTAAATGGATGTAGGCAGTGCACTGAGAGCCCTAACCATAAAAACCAGCTTTAGTTCAAAATTTAGCTCTGCGTTACACCGATTTTAAATCAGCATAAAATTCAAACGCTCGCTGTGGTACCTCCAGCAAGAGGAGGAAGGAAATCACACGTTACAGAAACAAGGGAGGTCCAACTGGCACACAGCCTTCCCTAAAGCTACAGCCCAACATTTTAGGAATTGTCACTCCTCTTTGTAAAGAACCAGGTCTTGCCGGTGACCTGGCCTTGACCAGGCTGTGCTGAGTCAGCTGGAAAACAGCTCTGACGGGCACCTGGCTGCCTGTTGTTCTCAAGAGTCTTTTGGGGAAACCAGGGCTGGTGCCACAGCACAGCAGTGACCTGTTTTCTTCTGTCACGCTTCAAGCCGCCCAGGTTNGTGCCACAGCACAGCAGTGACCTGTTTTCTTCTGTCACGCTTCAAGCCGCCCAGGTTTGTGGAGCAGATACCCCAGGTTTGTGGAGCAGATACCCCAGGTTTGTGGAGCAGATACCTGGCTCGTGCCATAATATGCAGAGGTTCTGCTGCACGAGCAAAATCCTCCACGGCCAATACGACCTTAGATGAGTACCAGGAGAGTTTGGAAAGATTGCTCTGGTTACCAGAGATGAAATACAATCAAATCAGCAAATACTGGGGGTTCACACTATAATTTCTCGTCTGTACAATGTAGTCATGGCCAAAGGGTGGCTCCCTGTACTTCACACTCCTCTGCTAGAAACCCCTCCAAACAGGGCTGACCGGCCAGCTCCAGAGAGAACCCCAGCCCTGAACTTACACCTGCAAAGTCCTGCATTTATTCTTCCAGTCATCTTACAGCTTCCTTTTTCCCTGTCTACATCTGGAAGGAAAGGCAAAGCTGGAAGAAGGGAAAAGCCACCCACCGTTCAGTTCCTGGGCAGCCTTAGCCGTGTTAGAAACCAACGCTCAACGCAGGCGGAAAAAGAGGCACCACACCACAAGGGCAGCTTAAGAGAGACCTCAAGGCTGGCCCTAAATATAGGGTGTGAATGAATTTACGCCCTCAGTCTCCAGATTTATTCATTTATCTCTAATCTTTAGTCACCGAAAGCGATTCAGGTATAACATGACACGAGAGCGGCGATAAGGTTTACAGATTAGCATTGGTGTGGGTCCAGCCAGCTTGGCACGAGCTGCCCACGAGCACAGGCAGAAAAATTAATGTTTACTTGCATCTGTCCACAAAGATACATTCCTAGTTATATATACTAAGAGGATTACTCACAGAGTATCATTAATCATTTTTATCGCTACCAAACATAACATCAAACACGTACAAAAATGCGGTTCCTAATTGCTACTATGGAGACAAAGGAGCAGAGGAACGGGAGATGAAAATAAAGTACTAGGTGTCATTGCTTCTGTAAAATTATAATTTAATTAATGGGCGATATCATTTATACAAGGTTCTAAGTTAATCTTAAATAATTGTAACACCCAAACACAGTAAATCAGATTTAAAAATTTCCTAAGAAAAATGTTGTGGATAAACTTGCTAAAACATGCAATAATGGAATGAATTTATTAAACTATGACAACGCTAGCACTGCTTCAAACCAGAGCCTGAGCTTGCTGCAGCTCCAGATTTAATAAGATTGGTGTTCTTCGCCATTAAGGGTATCCATTTCTTCCCAAGTCCCGTTTAGTGCTTATCATGTAATGAAATGACTTAGACAATCCACGTATTTTTTGAAAAAAATGAGAATCTGATGAAATTAAGTTAGCAACGATGCACTGTACTTTAATTATTTCATGTACGTGACACACATATAGATCAAAGCAAGCTCTCACGCTTTGGGCAAACGAACTTTCTGTGTCTTTCAAGAACCTCCACAGATTTTTATGAAAGTTAGGTTTTAAAAGATTATGGTACTTTAATTTAAAAAATATTTTTACGCTCTTACTGTTTGGCTGCTAGTGTCTGAAAAGTGGATTACATTCCTGCAGCTGCTGATGCTAAGCACTTTCTCTGTTTAACACGCAACTATATTTAACACCCTGGTCCGCTATTTTGGCTTTATTGAAACGTGCACAACATTCCTTTTTTAGCCACTGAGGAGACTTGGCACCAGTTTTAAAAGATTTATTGATCCACTACTAACTAGAGTACATTACAAATAGCCAAGTGCCAAACAGCTCCTTTGCACCAGATCGTGATTTACAAGTACGGAAAGGAAACTAGATTACTAATTATGTACAAAACTCTCAGCTTTAGAAAGTTGTGTATCTGTAATTAAGGTCTTGCAAAATAAGTAGTCTCTCTCTAATAGAGACAGGCTTTTATACCAAAAGCTTTTCTCTAATACAGGAACACACATACCATTTTCTTTAACAGAATGCTGAGTTCAGCCTTTAAGAAAATTCTTGTATTGGAAAGTGTTGCCACTCTCCAAAAAAAAGAAAAAGCAACTTTTAAATTGAAGTACTTAGAAAAAAATAAATTCCTTAACATCTGATGCTGTATAGATTTGATTTCAGAAACGTGTAAATACTTTACAAAAACGGTCTGTTCTGATTTTCTCTTAGATATTTCCGTATTTCTTTGCATCTTATAGGGTATAAGATATATCCACTTACAAGACAAATAAGCATACTGTGTCACTGCAGTATAATTCTAAGGGATGATCTGAACCCTATTATCATGCGAATAGATTGCTTGGGATAGGTCACAGGTAACACAAAGCAAGACATTTGAACTATGAAAGTGAAGCAGCACCGGTCCAAGGATCTGTGGGACACGTGATGCAACCCTTAAACCTAACAAAGGCCACTTGAATCAAATGAAATTAGGCTGGATAATCCAGCAGTATTAGAGCTCAGAGGATCACATCTATTAGCCAAGGCTATGTACTAACAGTCAACCTGACCATGAACAACTGCCATTTCATCACCGAAACAACCAAGGTTCCCAGAGTTTATCCTGATAATTTAGAAGGGATTTACCGCAACGTTGGGTGGTAAGAAGGATGGGAATGAGAGCAGTAAGCTTTTCCAGAAATACCTACTGACACTTCGGCCACTTTGGACCCAGTTTCAAAGCCACCATATGGAGAGTGATGTCCATCACCAACGCACAAGGTGTGCAAAGCTAAACTGGACACTGAGTCGCAAGAAAAAGGATAGAAAAAGCCCAAAGGAAGAGGAAAGACATATTCAAAATAGCAGGGGAAAATCAGCCATTTATTTATAAACTTGATGTTTAGTATTTTTTTATGCAATAGAGAAAGGTTCTCCTGGTGGTAGATACCTCCTGCATCTATTCAAAAGCCCATGTAAAATTTCTACAAGCAACAAGCCACTCTGAGATGTTCACTAACAATGTACGAGTATGTCTTCTGGAGGTCCAGCTCCACAAGATACGTGTCAACAGCCAAGTAACCCGTAGCTGTATTTCAGCCTCTAGGTAGACAAAGTGTGTGGAAAACAGAAACCCAAAAGAGGATGTGAAATTTAATACGTTACTTGAAATGCACCAATTATGTTAAATACATGTATAACTAGGCACAATTCTGCATTTGGGGGTCTATTTAAAACCTTATTAAGAGCAAAGGACACAGAAGAAACAGTCTGTTTGATCTGTTTTGAAGCTATGGTAATCGGAAACAAGTTTTCCTGCGACGTCTCTCAGGACCATCAGATAGTCCTCTTTTTTTTTTTTTTTTACAGGAATAAAAACGCAGCAATATTTGAAACCATTAACCTAATGCTCATGAAGAAATCTCACTTGTAGACACAGTTGTTTATTAAGGCTAACCTTAGTTCATTTTCCAGTCATATTTCAGAGATAAGCAAAAAAATTATAGAAATAAAAATGTCTAGCAGGTAGTTTCATTTGCCTCTTTTATTACAAATCCATATTCAGATATGTTAATATAAAGATGTACAATATTACATAAAGGGCACAAAACCTGACATGGTGACACTGGTGGCGGAACGGTTCGCTTATTGTAGCGGCTCTTATTCAGCTATTTTCTAGTGCTCTCATCAGTCTTTTGTGTGAAAGTCTTTGGTGAGAGTCAAGTCTGAACTGATAAGGCCTTGGAGACATAATCACTGCCCCTCATTTTCCATTGACAGCCCCACACAGCCAATTCACAAACATTTTCATATTAATATTGAGCAATTTCCCTACATTCTAATCCATCAAAGTAGGCTATTAATCCTTCCCCCACGCTCTTCTCTATTCAAATGCTAACAATTTTCTTCTCACAAGCTAAAACATTTGTCCTACAGCCCCTCACACAAAGACACTGTATTGTCAGCAGTGATTGATCAGAGTATTAATATGAGGGATGCAGTGTACATTGTATCAATGATACCGCACGTACGGGGAGGGAAAGGTCTTTTTTAAAGGATAAACCAAATGCAAAATATAATAATTTCTCAAGGAACACTTTAAAGCGTTTTGCCTGGTGTATTTTATGGAAATTTATGAGGATTTTCCGAGGTGTAAAATGCTTCTGAGTTTGGAATGGGAAATAAATGGCAGGGATGCCCTGTGTGCTGGGAGCTGGTGGGGAACAGCCTGCGGTGGGGCTGGCTCGGGAGCTTGTAGGGCCAACAGCAGAAGACCTACCAAAAGCCACTTGGTCTCTAATGCCACTTTTTATACAAATGAGGGAAAAAACCCAAGCAAACAAACAAAAAAATCAGGTGAAGATAACTCTTTAAAGAGAAAGACCTCTCATCTCCTGGGCTGGAAAAATTAAAGAAGGGCTGGAAAAACTAAAGAAGGCCATAGAGCATCTCCAGCCCTTGGTCAGTGGGTCCCTTGCTACGGGGCCACCCAGCAATTCCCACCGTCCTCACGAATGGCCAGAAGCTCTCCCCAGAGCCTGGGGCAGGCAGGGCCACCCAGCCCCTAGTTTTCCTGCCTGTGGGCCCTCAACCACCACAGCAACCCAAAGGTGGTGGTGAAGGGAAAGGGTGTCCGAGGGATGGATCACTTCTTGCACCCTAGATACAAATGTTGCCCAGAGAAGCTGTGGATACCCCATCCTTGGAGGGGTTCAAGACCAGGCTGGATGGGGCTTTGAGCAACCTGGCCTAGTGTCCCTGCCAATGGCAGGGGGGTTGGAACTCGATGATCTTTAAGGTCCCTTCTAACCCAAACCTTTCTATGAGTCTATGATTCGGGGGTTTTATTGAAAGAAGGATGTACAACCTTAACACACTTTACATCCAGCCTCAACATGGGAAAAGGCAACTTAAGCAGCAGCTCCTGCTATCACCATGGAGGATGAACACAGAATGAAGCTGCAGAAGGGGGATGACCTGTAAGAGATGGTGTTGTCCCAACATGGACACGCTGTCTGCACCCAGAGCAGAGCCCGGAGCGCCAGAAGGCAGGTGGGAGGAAAAGAGGCTGTGGATGTACACGCTGGTACACCCTGGCACAAATTAGAGTGATTTCAGGCACGCTGTAATTTACGGCGGGGTGCAGTGCTTCTTGGCACAGAGCTCCCCCCACCACACGTGTCCTCCTCCTCCTCATCCTCCTCGCAGGGTGCGGGCAGAGGGAGAGGTGGTGCCAGGCACTGCCAGCAAGTCAGAGCCACCAGGTTCAGCCCCAGGTCTGCCCTAGGACTCTTTGCTCGAAGCAATTTAACAGAACTTGCACCTGGATGACGGAGAGAAATCCAGACCTCCTCAAATATCCATAAAAAGGAGCAACTTGCTCATTTCCAGCAGCGCACGCTACAGTGGGTTGGTGGGTGGGTAGGTGTACGCATACATATACGTTTAAATAACCCCAAAATAAGATAAACAAACAGAATTCCTTCATAAGCTGAAAAATTCAGCACCACAACATCGCTACGCAAGTATGAGAACGTGTCGGTCTGGAGAGGGTGGAGGTTTAAAAGACGCGCTATATTTAAACATGCACGGCCGACATCTAAGCATCTAGTGATACCACAAATCATAAACTGCATTTTTCATATATTATTCTATTAAAAGATAATTTAAATTTCCTTTTATGTACTCTTTCCTTTCCTGAAGAAACAGACCCCCCTCGGTCTTCTCCAGTCTAAAAAGACCCAAGTCCCTCAGCCTTTCCTCATAAGAGAGATGCTCCAGGCCCCTCATCATCTTTGTAGCCCTCTGCTGTCCCCTCTCCAGCAGTTCCCTGTCCTTATTGGAGAACAATATTTTTTTCCCCTCAGTATCCAAACTGTGATCGACCCCTGAAGGGCCTGAAGGTTTCTGCTGCTCCCCAGGATGAACGTGCTCAGGGCACAGAGGACCCTTCAACAACAGTCATTTTAAAAACCTCCGTACTTTTGAAGAGCCTGAGTTTCTACGCCACAACATCCTGTTTCTACGCCACTTACCTTTGGTACATCATATCTTTACAATGAGTAATTAAAAATATTTGCACTTTAAAGTCACTTAGGAGTTCTTCCAATTACTTACATTAGCATCCTGGCAAACAGCCAAGCCTTTATAAAATGCTGAGTCAGACTCCTGAACCCGCATCAAAAAACTGCCCAAACAGCAGGTTTTACTTTCCTCTGCTTCCAGAGAACTGGAAGGGGTTCCACCAGCTCTGCTGCTGCAGGAGGGAGCACCAGAGGCTCCTGCCACCTCGCGGGAACCTGCCCTGGGGGAGACAACGTTCTGGGCTAGAACTGCAAAACACCACGTCCCACCTACCACCACCGAAAAAAAAAGCTCCTCAAAGCCAGGGAGACGGGGCAAGAGGCTGAGGAAGGGAGTCGTTCTCATTTATGCCCGAGGCCACAGATCCCCAGGAAGGGATGTGCAGAGGCATCACTCCATTTGGAGAGGGGTCCGAGGAGGAGGAACCCGGTTGTGGTGACTCAGAGCATGGGTGCTGTGGGAGCCCTGAGTCAGCAACCCCAGGAGCTGGGCTGGGTGTGTGCTGGGCACGCACTCTTCGGGATGAGTGTGACAACATCAGCTCTGGCCACCTCGTGTTGTTGAACGTCTCGCAGCAATTTTATACAAATAAGGGTGTTAACTCCAGTTGAAATACAGCCAAGGCATCAAGGTTAAGCTTCCAGTGATATAAGTTAAATTGGATGAAGTATTAGTCATTTCCTGTCCCAAGCTGTTATGCATTGTGATGTACATTATGAAACAGTAATTTTAAACCCAGAAAAAAACTGACTTCAGTTTTAATTGAAATAATCTTTACTTCGTACTTAAGCTATTAGGTGCCAGAAGAATTATTTGCTGGGTGTTCACGCATAAGCGTTATGCAGGAACTTGCACCTGGATGACCGAGAGTGTTTATAAAATGCTTATAAAATCCCAAACTGGATACCGTTTGCTAAGGTTGCTCTTGTGCAAAAAATAAAACCCAGAGTTATATAATTATAAAAATCAAATCTCTAATACAGTAAACAGAAACAGCAGGAAAACCAGATACTATCTACTGAAGAGCTTATTTTCAGAACTCGGTCACGCGTACAAAAGTCCCCATAGACCAAGCAGCTCAGAGGATGCAAAACGTCAAGAAGTTTCACTGAGGAGGCCACATAAAGAACACGGAAACCTCGATTTAGGAATTCATGTTTGGAAACTTTCACTCTGTGCCTTCCACCACCGCCTCAAACAGCAGGGGAGCTCTTCCTAACAGCTCTCCCAGGTCCACCAGCAGGTCTCCACCCCACCCCACCCCCCCCCCCCACCCCCCCCCCCCCCTGCCAAGCTATGCCCTGAGT
>JAHREE010000265.1:7363052-7411881 GCA_033628505.1 Tringa tobata
CGCGTTCTTAATTAGTTGATGTTTTTTGACAGTGGTGCTGCTGCTGCTTAGGTATAATAGAGTAGATGAAAGACCTTTAAAGATACCGGGTATGAGACAGTTTAATTTGGCTAAAAGATAAGGTGAGGTTTTGTTTTTTTTGTTTTTTTTAAATGACAACTGTATGAACCCATTCAGCAGTAGGGGAGGTAGAATGGCAATTAAAAACAAGTCAGAAAGAAAGCAAAGGTTTATTTTAAAGTTAAATTTCTTAGAAAGATAATAATGTATTCTTTTCTACAAGGATATCACCATAGATTTGAGCCTAAAAATTAGCATATGGTGAAGAGAGAATACAAATGCAATTCATTGGAAAGAAATATTCATAGGCTGATATTTGTGTCTGGATTTTTTTTTTTGTTTTGGTTTACATTTTTTCCTATATCTATGTTCAAATATATTTTTTCATCACACATAAAAATATGATAACCTTTCTGATAAAAAAAAAAAGTATCCTGTTCTGTGAGTTAATATAATTCTGAGAAGAATGACTTTGACCAATTGGTGTAGTGGCTCACTGCACTACTGAACAAGGGTTTCTGCATCCAGTGGTCCAAAGTCTGAATGCTATGCAGGCTGAATAAGGAGATGAATTTAAAATGTGTAAATGACAAGTTTGAAACTTGACTGGATCAGACAAAAGATGCTACATTTAACACTTCATCCTCTATTTTTTTTTAGGAGACCTGAATATTTGGTTCAACTGATTAAAACCAAGAAGTGGGTCCCAATTGTCTTTGGGCTGTTCAATTTTTCCTAGGTCTAGAACTGAAAACATTAAAAAGTGGGTGATGATAACTAAGGTACAAATAAATCTAAATATACTGCAGGAAGATTCTGAAATGATTATAAGATGGAAAGAGTAAAAATGAATGGAAAGACGTTTTGAAGAACAGCATGTGAAAAGACTGGTAATTTATACAGTTTCAGTATTTTATAGAAGGCTAATCAAATATTACTCAATTTATCTTTGATCCTTCTGAAATACTCCTCAGGGCCTGCTCAGTACCGTACTTCAGTCACCCCCTTGTTTGACTAAGGGGGAGTGTGGCCTTTTTATTTTATTTATATTTTAAAATATGGAAAATATCACACCACAATAAAGCAATCAACCAGTAGCCTGTGTGCTCCAGTAACTGGAAAGGATAGAAAGTCAGTGAGTAGATAATTATTCAAGGTCAAACCTTTCTAGTGTGGTGCCAGAAAAAAAGCAAACAGTGAGGGTTAGCCAATACTTCACAAACACTTGTTTAAGGATTTCCTAATTACTATAAGTGGTTCCTCTGGCCCTGGCACTTAAAAAGGCAGCTGTGTATGCATGATGTCATCCCTTCTTCCCATTATCTCTGCAGTAAATTTAGAGGATTAAGAAGCAAGCAAGACTAAATAGTCAAAATAATGATGATTTTTCACGTTTCCTACCATTAGAAATTAATTACAGAAAAAAAGGCAAATTGAAACATGCATGAAATTAACAATTAAAGTATATTTGAACATTTTTGTCAAAAAAAAAATATTAAAAATGCAGTTATCCTTCACATACTTTTCTATTTAAAGACCACACGTATGCAGCATGGCCACAGCACAGCACAGTTTCTGTTACCTTAACAGCTTTAAAGATATGGATATAAAGCACAAGCTGATCTGCAAAAAATAAAATCAAGAGCTTTAGATCTCCTGGAGCAAATCACACGGGTTACGTTCCCTGCCCTGCCATGGCTGTGCCAGCACTTTCTGCTGGTTATGGCTGGACCACAACATTCACCGAGTTTTCAGTTGGGTCAATACGAGAGATGCAACGACAACAAAGGCACCGTGATATTTGCTTCCCGGGACACTGCAATTAACACTCCAGCTGACACAGCCAGGGATTAACTTCATTCCGTGCCCCTTGATCAGCGCTATCTTGCCAAAACAGATGATGAGTTTTGAGGGTCTCCACAGTCATCCGGCACTTCTGGTTAGTGGTCTTGGTCCTCCTCTCCTTTACTTGCAGTTCTGCCCTGCCCTTCCCCTGGAGATCATCAGCCCAGACCTCTTATTTCTGGCAAGTGATCATCGTTTCCATGAAGAGTTTTAGGATCTTCTCCTTACCCACTAGAATTTCTTCCCATATTTCGTAGGCTCGATGTCATCTGTGTATACAAGAATGTCACCAGCTCTCAGACTGGGTATGGGTCATGCTGAAGATGCCACACATGGCCTTCAGGTCATCCTTCAGCACACAAATTAATGCCTCCTTCATTTCTATCTATGTGCTGAGGAATCGAACATGGGAGTCACTCCAAGGAGCGTGGCCTGACACAGGTACAGAATTGTATCTCCGAGCACATCTCTCTTTGTGCACAACTTCATCCTTAAAAAATAGCTTCTCAAATACTTCCTTTCCTTGCTTACAAGAAATATTCTTGTTAAGGACTGGATTTCTTTTTTACAATGTTTTAAAAAAAATTAGTTTATCGGGTGCCAGAGTCACTTTACAGGTCCTGCTCTCCGTCTGTCCTTCTGTCTGCACCCAACTGCGCCGTGCAGTCCCTGCAGAGCAGTGCTCATTGTTCTATCCAATTTCTATTCACCCTTAAAACCAGAGCCAGTGAAACAGTGGTTCTGATTTGACATTGGCACCTTTGGTCTTACACAGCCTCAGTCTCTGGCATTCTCATTGTACGGGGTCTCTNGCACCTTCGGTCTTACACAGCCTCAGTCTCTGGCATTCTCATTGTACGGGGTCTCTCTCTCCCTTTTATTTTTTTTCCCCACCCCTTCTTTTTGCCCTTTTCCTTAATCCACAACTATATTCCAGGTTACCGATTCACCCAGTTTGCCTGGTAGAGTTCCTCTCCCTCTTGTCTGTTTCTAGGGGAGTCTCTGAATGTTGCCAGAAATAGCTTGTTTTAATAACGTGTCAGAAGTTCACGTCAACATTTTAAGTCAATTTATTATGCAGTGATATCTAACTCAAGCTGGATTTGTCCTGTTGTCTCCAGCTTCAGACGCAACTGGTAGTCACCAGTTTTATTCCTGTACTACCTGTTTCCTACCTAGTGAAACAGCAATCCATTTTTCCTTGGATCGGGCTTATTTTACACATCCTGAAACTAACAATATAATTTCCCAGCTGTCAGTGTCTCCAAGCATAAGGACAGATCTGAGTAGCTTCTACCATGGTCTCCTTTAAGTAATTGCTGGTCCTTGTCTCCAGGTACGCACAGTGTCCGGAGATGGTCATCTTGGTAATCTCATGTCTAGAAAACATCGTTTGGGCTGGATCCTGCATGAGAAACACTCCTTTTGTAACTCAGGTGATGCGGATACACTCCACAGACCTGTGGAAGTTCTGCGAGGACCCTTCACCCCAGCATGAAGGAGGGAGGAAGCAATAAAGAGTTGTTGCTCTGTGTTCACCAGATTCTGGTGAATCTGATTCTGGTGAATCTGGTGATTCCAGTGAAGTGGAATCACTTCCAGTGAAGCCACTGGAAGTGGCAGGCACTTTTCTATCACCTGCCAGGAGTTATGGGTCAAACTAGAAATTAGTTTCTAGAAATGAATGATGCCAGACTCATGACTAAAAGTAAGCTTTCAGAAACAACCCAAACCCCATCTTCCTTCCTCAGCAGCACATACAACTTTTGCAAAGCCCAGCCATACCCTGGACACTCTGCTCTATGTACGATAAACGTGGCTAAAAGAAAATGAAGGGAAATGAATGCTGCCACATTTTAATATGGAAACTAATTGTCTTACAGAGGTACGCATGCCATAAGTGATTGTTAGACCTAGTCTGACCTTCGGCACCACAGATACCATAAAACATCATCCAGCTTCCTTGTGCCCTGTTTCGATGAGACGCACGCACAAATCCAAGTGGGAAAACACTTACATATAAGCCTTTAGGACATGTTATGCACAGAATGACTCCTGCTTTTTATGTTCTTTCAACGTATAAAATTGTCTCTGCGAGGAAAAAGTCATACTTTCCGAGCTGCCAGAAAACATATTTCTAATAAATAAAATATTCTGTGTATGGAAGAGCTGTAGGGTATACGCATTTCATAGTTTTCATGGCTCTACTGCCTACCCGGTCTCCACCTCTGATGTCCTTGCTGCTCTTTATCTCTCCCCGGGAAGACGTGTCTGAGCACAGCCAGGATCCTTCCCACCCCGGAGAGCTGGTCAGCCAGCTCTGGAGGTAGCCACTGCTCCCGGGAAGGATCATGTGCCATCGTGGCAAACTGCAGGTGAATCAGCAGACCCTCTCCCATGGTGACAGGGTGGTGACAAAGAGGAAACCAAAGGTGTAAGCGAGGAGGTGGCGCGAGTCCCACCTGAGCTCTGCTCAGACAAGAGCTGCAGTAGAGGGTCCCCAGGGTAGACAACGGCTGAACATTGTCCACGTGCAAACACTAGTTAAAGCATGTCCATTAGTTAGTAAATACTAATGGAGAAAACTGAGAATACGGGGAAAACAATAAAAAGGGACAGGCAGGATGCAAGAAGGAACAGAAGGTAGGACAGATAGCCCTGTGGGTAAGAGAGGAGATGAAGAGGGGTCAGCGAGATGAAACCTGACTGAAAAACTAAGCACAGGACACCGAAACTACTCCACATGAAAAAGGGAAAAAAAATAAAAAGGTGTGGTATCACTTGACATCATCTGCCACTAAAGAGACACATTTAGGGGGTACTATTTCAGGTTAAGCAACGTAAGAACATTTGAGTTCAGAAGAATATAGAATAAGTTGTTCCTGCCCTAAGGAAAATACAAATCACTCAGCCGAGCAGAGTTGTGTTCAGACCTGTCCGAGGCAGAGGAAGGACCAACCCATGGATGATCCCCCACTCAATTCCTACTTACACAACCACGACTGTCCTGCTAGTGGAGTGAAACCTTGCCAGCAGCACTGCACAGGTAAAGAATAAGGGAAAAAGCAGGGAAATTAACACAGTGAGGTGCTGTTAGGAAAAAACAGATCTTTCCCTTGATTTGGCAGGGGCTAACACCTCACAGAAAATAGGTTTGTTGATAAATTCACACTGGTAATTTAGGGTGTCCTGAACTGCTTTAGCCATCATCCAAAGGTCAAGAACGGTGTAATCAAGGGCAAAAAACAGCACAGCGAGGACGACTTTTATGGTGCATAAAGAGAACTGGTGAGATTCCACACCTCCTCATGCAGAATAAGAAAAGAAAAGTTTTATGCTATAACCCGCTTTTGCAAAATGACATGTTTTCAATCCAGCATCCAAAACATTTAGCTTTTCCCTTTGCCTTCTCTGGCTTTGGGTGTCTGTGTCGCACCATCGCTATCTGATATCTTAATGGATGCCATTTGGGCAGAAAATAACTTGCTCTGAAAAAAATTCCACACCAGACCCTTTGGGAAGAGGATGGCCAGCGTTAGCTTAGCTGAAAAATAACCCCTTTAAAAAAAAAAAAAAATCACGTGAAATAAGCAGATTTTCAAATTATACAGCCCCTGCCATAACAGTAATAAAATAACAAAATTAAGGGGTTTTTTATTTATAAGTAACTGCTTTCTTCTACCTTTTATAACGTCCACCTCTTAGCATAACAAAGCTTTTCATAGCTTACTAATGGCTCCCTGTCACTAGTGCTGAGAACTATTATCACTGCTCTGCCCCTTCACATGGGCCTTTCAAACATCACTGTTTCACTTAATTCTTTCACCTCCTTCAGTTCAAATGCAATAAAAACCTTTCACTGGCTGACAACTAGAAAGGCAGAACAGCCTCCAACTGCTGTATAATTCAGGAGGGCTCTTTCTCATTTTAATTGGCTGCCTAATTGGAATGTTTATGGGTTCTGCGATAGCTTGGGATGAAAAGGCAGGGTGAGCAATTATGTGCTCAGCATTCCTATCTGGCAGAGTTAATAGTTTTTTTTAAAAAAAAGCTAAAGTTCACTGGAATGCCATGTTTTTGTTCTCCAAGAAATACCTTGATTTGAAACAATGTAATCCCCAAGTCAGAAATTATGTCAAGCTGTGCTTATCCAGTAGCAAGTTTGAGCTTTTGGAAGCCTCTTTGCTCCTTTTTGATGTTAGCATAACATGAAGAACAGGAGGCTATCTGGTGGCTGTCAAGTTTTTAACTGCTTGCTCTCTCACTGGCTGGAGATAAGATGTAAGCAGAGCACTTGATGGACTTGATTAATTCTCTGGAACGAAGGTTTGTCTTTCTTGGCTCGATGAATGACTTCATTCTAGTAGATGAGGTCACCCAAGTCAAGGCAATAAAGTTTCTGATATTCACATGAAAGCTAGTTTTCAAAGCTGCCAGTCCCTAAAAAGAGAGGCACAAGTGTTTTCTCATTTACCTACATTCTAGTGGCAACATCCAGCCTGCTGCCCTATCTGTCCTCTCCGGCACAGGACTGCGTTTCAGCTGAAGAGCAGGTCTAACACAAGATGAGATTTAAAGGAAAGGAGAAAAAAATAAAAAAAAAAAGACACGTTTTATTTGGAGAAACAAAGATTTCTGTGAAGTGATTTGTCAACATGCCAACAGGAAGAGAAAAATTACTTTCCAGCTTTTTAACCCAACCCATAGAGTTGCATTTCCCTTGCCTCCCTGCCCTGCCTCTGTGCCCTTCCAGCTGCAAACCTCTGGGGTGAAGAGCCGCTCTGCAGTCCCTCCTGCGGCACGCGGTGCCCTTGTGGCTGTGTGTCCAAGCGAGAGAACCCAAGTGCCACAAACACAAGTAATAAATAGGGAAGGATGCTGTGCTCTTTGTCCACCTCTGCTCTGCCCTGGGGAGGCCCCAGCTGGAGCACCGGGTCCAGTTCTGGGCTCCCCAGTTCAAGAAGGACAGGGAACTGCTGGATAGGGGACAGCAGAGGGCTACAGAGATGATGAGGGGCCTGGAGCATCTCTCTTAGGAGGAAAGGCTGAGGGACTTGGGTCTATTTAGACTGGAGAAGACTGTGGGGGGATCTGATCAACACCTACAAATACTTAAAGGGATGGTGTCAGGAGGATGGGGCCAGTCTTTTTTCAGCGGTGCCCAGTGGCAGGACAAGAGGAAATGGGTACAAACTTGAATATAAGAAGTTCCACCTAAACATGAGGAGGAACTTCTCTCCTGTGAGGGTGGCAGAGCCCTGGTAGAGGCTGCCCAGAGAGGTGGTGGAGTCTCCTTTTCTGGAGACGTTCAAACCCACCTGGACACGTTCCTGTGGGACCTGCTCTGGGTGGCCCTGCTTTGGCTGGGGGTTGGACTGGATGATCTCCAGAGGTCCCTTCCAACCCCATAGCATTCTGTGATTCTGTGATTTTTTTGCTGGACTTGTGCTCTTGGGTGCTTTGAGTTTGAAGGGTGACTTCATGGCGTACCCTTCACAAAGCAGACTAGTCTTCTCCACCTTTCCTCTCTCCCTTTTAATAAACACAGTTTTATCTTAAAAATGGTGAAAACTAGTAAAAAGAACCCACTTGCTTTGTAAACTTCTGAATTCTCTCAACAGTTGTACAAAGATGTCTATTAATTCTTGAATGGCAAGAATGAGAAAATGCAGGCTGAAGAAGGTGATAAGGAGAAATGGCATTTTTTCAGTTTTGCCGAGACCTGGACCCCAAATGAAAGTCTAGAAGATCTCAAAAATGAACCTTTACGTACACATGTAAGACTCAAAACTTCTGGTTTTCCTTTTCAAAACCATGCAAATGACAGCCTCTCCAGTACTCGTTACAGCCTAGCAAATGTAGTAAGCAACCCATGCAACAGAATTCAGACTGATCTGATGTACAGACTTGGGATTTTCAGAGAACCTGAAACTCCTTGGTCTAGCCTTAGGGATTCTAACACGTTCTATGTTCCTCCTTTCCAGTTAAATTGCGTCCTTGCCTCTAAGTAACATAAAATTCATAGCCCTGTGAATTATTAGGGTCATTATTCCAGCATTTGGAGCTTCTCTCTGCATCAGTCCCCTAACCCCTACTTCTGTTCCTGTGCTGCAGTTCTCCAGCACATGGAGTTACAGTCAGAGCATGGGGATGATGAGAGGAGCATCCATCCTGGCACGAATGGAACCAAGACATCAGCCACGGCAGACGCACCGGATCTCTGCCGGCTGGTGATACCACACAAGAAAAAGCGCTGCAAGCTACAGAAATTTTGGGCCACCGTGGTCTTTTTCTAAATACTTTCATAGGTACCATGGAGAAATTAGAAGGTGGTTTAAATGTTCCCGTTAAACTATGGAGGGAGAATTTTACTCCAAGTTTTATTGCCATCTGGAGCCTGGAAGGCTGTGGAAGCCGTGCCGTGTTTGAATGGTCAGAAGCCTGGACCACATCAGAGAGCCCGGCTCTGCATAGAACATATTTAGGAAATGTTGACCTGGCGCACGCCAGGAGGGATTTCTGGCTGCAAGAGCTCCCAAGAAGTTCTCTCCAAAGGACTCGTTTTCAGATTCACACGCATCGGTTCGGCATCCAAATGATACAAAATAAAATATGACAAGTCATATCTTTGCCAGTATAGACGTAGTTAACCTGTAAGAGGCCAATCTAGCAATCAAATAAAAACCTCTTTCAACTAAGTTGTCAGGTAAACAACACCCACTCCTAAACTAATCTTTGCTCACATTTACTTAAAGATCATAACTTGCTGATATTAAGAATGTCAGAGGAAAAATCTGATTGCTCAAGATGTCCATCTCATTTTACGGGCAGAGGCGATTCAGAGGAACCCATATGTTTGGTAAGTGTCCAAACATGTGGACGCTTATGCAAACCAACGATTCTTTGAAGTACGCTGCTTTCTAAAGTCCAGGCTGAAACCTAAAATTTAATAATCAACAAACCAGGCAGAGCTAAGGCAGAGACTCTCTGCTAAACTCTGCAGGACTGGGATATGAGAGGAGGCGTCTCTCTGAAGTGACATTATACGCCCAGATGTGTTGTAAGAGAATAAGGGTCTGTCTCAAGATGGCCTGTAGACCCTATGAACTTCCTTGTTTCGTGACTTTAAAGCAAGAAGAAAAATAAATAATGAAACATATTAAAGTCATTATTGTGGCTGTGTGTGCCTTCAGAAGGTTTGGTTTTTTAAAAGCTCCAACCTTTGAAAAACGCGTCCAGTGGAATTAAAGGCAGCAAATCTATACTGAGATGTTTTTTTTATATACTACCAAATTTACACATGGAACTCATTGTCACAAAATATTATTGAAGCCAAGAGCTTAGCAGGATTCAAAAAGGCTTAGACATTTATGTGAATAATAAGAACATCCACAGTTATACCAGAAAGAAAAAAGGCATTTATAGCTGATACTAAAACTCGGACTCGAGGGCGCAAGCCAGTTGCTAGATGCATTGGTTTGGGGAGAAAATCCCCCAACTGACACTTTTTTGCACCTTTCTGTAAGCATCTGGTGCAGACCAATGTCAGAGAGACCATCCAAATATGATCCAGTCCAGCAGGTGTTATGTTCTTAACCTAAAACTCTTTTCAATGTAAAGCTGTCATGTAATATTTTGAAAAGATCGCTTATTCCTTGCCTAATCCTAGAGCATTTGGCAGCTCTTAAACTGGGTAATGGGTATTCCACAGCACTTGGTATAGCCACCAAGAAGAGGGTGCTTACTCACAATATTTTCTTATGCCTTGTGCCAGGACCTTTTCTCCTTTAAAGTGGCATCAGACTACATGGGTCCATACGTACGTCCCACCCCAAACAAAACTGCTCTCCAAAACCTCCCAGTTTTGTATCACCACCGAAAAGTCTCACGATGCAGAGCCTGAGAGGTCACTCCCAAATCCCCCCCGAGTTTAGAGAGTGGGAAGCACTGAAGGAATCTGCAACTATAAGCAAAGAAAAGCCTTTACGAGCACCAAGGAGTGACACTACAGAAAAGGTCAAATAAACGAGTGCTGTGAGGCTGTGAAATTATTCCCTTTCCTCTATTAAACACCTGAGAGGCATTTATATCGCTAATGATCTGGAAATTCATATTGACAACAAACACATCATTTGCTACTAATAAGTGCCCGCGTGTGTCTGTATAGGAGGGAAATTGTGGCCTCCCTCCTTCCTCCATAAACTTTGCCTGTCTGATTCTAGCCATCCCGGTTTGATCTTTGCTGATGTTTATTAAGTTTAAATATCAAATAAAATCATTTTTCTGCTTGGAATCAAATATCAGGAATGCGATCACATATTCAAAAGAAAAGTCAAAATGACCCTTAAAAAAGGAATGCATAAACTCCTAGCACTGAATTTATGCTACTTAGCATCACATTAAAAATATTCAAAATATAAATCAAAATTCAAGGGTATAACTTATATTCAATTTCAAATTTATGGCATTTTAAAATAGGATGATTTCCTCAAATGTGCAATAAATTTGGTTTTGTGGAATTGCACATGCCACCTTATCATGACAGTTGCTTTATCTACACAGTCCACTGAAGCCTAGTCACTTTATATAATCTGAATTCACAAATCAACTGTCGTCTTCACTTCACTGATTCATTGCTGATGGGCCTTTCACAAGGTAAAAAATCCTTTCCAAGTTGACAAGAGTAATAAATGGAGAGGTGAGAGCTGCCTCTCCATCCTGCTGTTCTATTGTGCTGCCGATAGTGACACATGGCAGAATAAGCTCATAAACCAACCTCATCTTTTGACCTCTGCAGAGTAAACGGAAACAGAGGGGCGTTTATGATGATGACTGTATTTAAAGACCAATAATGATGAGATAAACCTCTGAAATCTAACTAGCCCGACCAAAGCTTGGAAAAATGCAGTGGTTTTCTGTATTTAATGTGATGCAAAAATGTTGAAAATGCAGCTATGAAACTTTTGGAATAACCCAGGATATGATTCAGCTGCACCAGTTTGTAAGATGCTTAACATGATCATACGCACAGGACCAACTGTGAAAATGAGTGATGAAAATGTAATGGAACTTTTGGGGTTTTTTTTAAACGTTGATCCCAATTAAGGAGACACAATACACAAACTGAAGAGAGCTGAACCAGAACAGGGTGGCATTCTGGGAATAACCAAAGCACTTTAAGGTGGGAGACTGACTTTGACCAATACTGCTCAGGAGAGAAAGCATAGATGAATTAAAAATAAATATAGGCTTGCAGTATCTCTAGCAAGTATTATAATACTGAATTTTGATTTATTATGGATGTGTCTTTTTAGGAAAAAACATTAGTGATTAAACTTCAACTACCTCATCATTTGCCTTCTCTGCTGAGGGCAGAAGCTTTGTGCAGCCCAACGAAGAACCTGCAGCAAACCCTGGGAGTTGTGAACTCAGCCTGGGCTATTGCCTCCTCTGCAGCATGGGCTGGGTCAGAGAGTACCAATGTGCTGGAAAGGAGCATCACAATCAGTCAGTGATACCAATTCTATATCCTAGAATACAAATAGTTCACCTTGTCTGTACACTTAGCAGTAGAAAACTTTTTACTTGTATGTAAAAGTAAATTAATACTCATTCCGGCACAACAATGAAGGCTCCTTACTTTTCCTGGACTAAGATTAGATATCTAACTACACCAAATATTGTCCAATTTTCAGTGATATGCTGTCTTGTTTTATTCATGAATATATCATTCCTTCTGCATTGTGCAGAACCCATAGTCACTTAAAAAAACACCCACTGAAAGAGTTTTAAGCTGCAAGCAATAATAGTAATCACTTAATCACCTAAATTTGGTGAAATAAAATTATGGAAAAAATAATCCCTATAAAATCAGTAAAAAAGCTAAAGTTTCAGTGGAAACTGGGAGGAGACTCCAGCTCTGCAATAATATGTATTACTCTCGTGCACACCCCACTGCCATCCAAGGACTGAGATACCAAGCACGTGAAAGGATTCCTAACTGCCTTTCTGCATTTCTAACATTCATTCAAATGGGGGAAAAAAAAAAAAAGAGTTATTTCTTAAGTCTTTCTTCCAAATGCAGACTTTAACAAATCAAGGATAAAATATTTTTCAAGTAACAACGCCACTGTAAAACGTATGTGAGCTAAAATAGAGAATAATAATAATAACAGCGCCGGAGTCTCCAGATGCTAAGACCAAAGACTGATGCTCGTACTATTCAATGCTTCTCAAAGCTGTTTTTCATTCCAAAAGTAAACAAGTTCACCAGCAGACCTTCAGCAAACTGAAATTTACAGCAGCTTTTGGGAGGAGAACTTTATGACTCGCATGGAACCATCCCTTATATCACCACAGGTTTTCTGAGGCTGATACACTGGCTGCACTTAGGTTTCCCCAAGGGGGTGAATATTTTGCAGCACAAAAAGTAGCAATCTTCTCCTAGAGCTCTAAATTAATTAAAACAGAAAAACCAGATCAAGAAATCGACGCATGACAAAACGAGACTGTACCAAGAAATGAGGTCTCACATTAAACGAAGGACAGGAGAAGGCACTTTTCACTTTCTGCCTCCAACCCAAACATCCTTGACCATCCTGGACACCTTCCCCTGCCCAGGACCTCCTGGTCTCTAACTGCAGACTTGTCACCAGGAAGACTCAGCAGGGTGGCTCTTCTGAACATCAAGGGGAGCAAAGGACATGGAGGATGATTCAGTCACCCCAAGGTTAGACCCTGTCCCCTTCCTGAAGTCATGCCTGTTTTTCTCCATTGATCAGAGGAAGTACCAAGAAGGTTCTACTTCTTAAATATGTGCCTCAGTGAAGCACTGGAAGTTATGTAGAAAGAGTCCAGGACAAATCTCTTCAGTTCTCTATTCCTAACGTGTGCCTAAGAGCAGAGCACACCGTACCCAGGCATGGTCCCCTCCTGCTCCCACGTCAGACGGGGCGGCCACCAGGCCATTCTGCACCCCTCCTGGGATTGCACTGCGCCCGTGGGAGAGTCATTCCCTTCCTTAGAGGGCTTTCAGGAAGATATCAGCCAACGTTACCCGGCCAGTTCAGGTAGTGCAACTTGCAGAGCTCTCCTGGTATTTAAGATAAACATAAATCCTACAAATGCGATACGAGGGCTGTTAAACGGAGCAGCGTTACGGGCAATAAATAGAGGAACTGTGGAACTGCCTTTTTGCACAGTTCAACTAAGGCCACATTCAAATCCAAGATTTCTCTGAAGAGCAGAGACCTTCCCTCTTCCCAACATGCAGATTACTGGTAACAATCCCATTTCTTGAAATTAAAATACTGTTTTGCTCATGCATTACTTCTCATTCCAGGAAACATTAAAATATTTAAAGTAGGCATACACCCCTCCAACGGGGAATGCACTTCTGCATAAGGTAAGAAAGGATTCTGAAAAGTGGAATGACACAGTTGGCCAAAGTCTACAGGATACATATGCAGGACACGAGAAGTTAATAAAAGCCACTTCCATAACGGTGACTGAGTTCACTGTGATGTTACAGGGTCAAGAATAAGCAGCCCCAATAAAGAAAGGGGGTTCCTCCCTGCCCCCAACTATTGTCTCCTAACCTTCTTAGGATCAGTTCAAATGCCATTGCATTTGTGAACCTCTGCAGACATAGGGCAATATTTATAGTAAAACCGAAACACAGAACTGAAGCTTCCTTCATGAAATCTTTCTTTTTTATATCCATCAAGTTGCCAACTGTTAAAGCGATCGATGCTCTCGGTATCGTTGGACACAGCAGTACTGGAATCTGGATTCCTTGCTCCCAGAAGCTGTGGTACCACCTGTCCCACCTTGATTGTGCCCCGTGATTTTGGGCATATATTTGGTTATATTAAAGCATTACAAAATCCAGTACAAGCTGAACACACCTGGGAATACAGACACACCTGGTTGAAAGCATTCTCTGGCCAAAAAAAAAGTAAGAAGCCACAACAAAACAGAACAAAATCTAATATACCTTACTCACTTGGCAACACTGGCTTCTGGTAGCACATGACTATGGGTGCTGTGCTCTAGCTCCCCACCGAGTCTGTCTCAAAAGCCTCACAAACACCACCACTACTATTCTGACTTGGATAAAGGTCCACAGGAGCTGTGTTTGGAGCTGGACCAGGTTTCAGGTGGAGCTCAGGGTCTGATTTACCAGCAACACACAAGCTAGAGGTCAGGCTCAAATCAGGTAGCACTGAAACCTCACCAACTCAGGACAGTGAATTAGCAAAAAGAACCTGAATTCAAGGAATTGTCACCATCAACCACAATTGTCCCATCCCCATTTGTTGTGGCAACAGTTTAACCTCACCACCCAGCTCCGAGTTGTCCCTGGCTTGTTTCCCATGTGGGAGATGACACAATTTACCATGCCAGGCCACTCCAGAAAGTTTGTAAGGTGAGGTTCTTTGTAAGGGGAAAAAAAAATAGAAGAGGAGAGGTCAAGAGGTTGTTTTGTTTGAAGGCTTTTTTTTTTTCCTTCCCCAAAAGCACTTGTCTTTACAAAAGTATGTAAAAGTCACTTGTTGGTGCTGATTATCTCATGCAGTATCATTTGGCTTAGTCTGAAAATCAGGTGTACTGTTTCATAATTAAATTATTCAACAAAACCTTGACTATAAAGCATTCTGCTAAAACCTAATTAAGAGTATGATTTGATAAAAGCACATTCTGCAGTTTTAGTTTACATTCCCGTCTGAGTGGGGACGTCATTATTTCATGCTTTACACATTTTGGGCTTCACAGGGTTTTTTCCTCCTGCTTTCCTTTCCCAAAGCTGATTCTGAATTATATAAATTAGTACTCCAGGCTTAGATCGTATCAATTCATTAACTGCTGGCAACATTCAGTTCTGATTAAAAAACAGAACAAAACAAAAACCCCAAATAATATCCAACCCCCTCGCAACAACAGCAACAAAAAATCAACAAAAAACCCGACCCTCAACAAACTGAGCAGAAAGGCATCATGAAGAGAGCACTATTTCAAAAGTTGGCCCTTGTTCAAGCTGCATATGGTCACATAATCTTTTAAAACGCATGATTCAAGTCTCAATTTAATTATGTAATAGCACAAATGGAATTACACTGCAGATGAAGTGCAGTATTTCAGCTCAAACACAGACTGGAGTTGTGCGACTGACCCAAGCTTATTTCATTTGGTCATTGTATTAGAGGGCTTGATTTGCATGCGAGCACACGTAGCAAACAACAATTTCAATACAACACCTCCTCCCCTTGATCTAAATTTTAATACTTGCTGGGCTGTGTTATAAAGATAATTTTTCAGGCAGCTTGTAAAGATCCAGTATTAAAAAAAGTATTTTTCTTGAATTGTTTTTTTTAATCGTATATCCTCATGTATCTGCTTAAAATTGCAGATACACCTTTTTCCCATGTACGTATTTGTGTGTGTGACCCTGAACTGGCATAAAGTTATAGTAATGGCTTGGGGAACAACAAGAAAAACAAGATTTTTCTCTTTCAACAAACTGGAAATGCAAAACCCTAATTAGCCCATTCCTCAAGACTTGAATACTTTTCCCATCTCCTCATACTTTATCCTCATTTCCCCTACATTTCTGCCCTTCTTTGACCTGCATACCAAATGGTACATTCTCATTTTAAGAAATAAGGGAACACGTTTGGGACCTGATACTGGTCTCACTCAATAAGACCAGTTCATATGTTAGAGCCATTTCTGGCTCTCTGCGTACTCAGGCAGATGGTGTGCATCAAGTGTGCTCGTTACAGGTTTTGAAGCTTTTTCTGTAAACCGCTAGATATTGGCTAGGTAAATAAATTTATATTTTTATTTAAGGAAGTCTTGGAAAACTGCAAATCGGTCAGTCTAGGTCTGATTCTATAGCAACCACATGAATATCCACGTTCTAAGCATCTACGCAATATAAGGATTAGGAAAAGAAAACCCAACCAACAGTTTGGGGTTCTCAAGAACAAACAATAAGAAACTAATCCGACCAGTGCTGCTCCAGAGTGAGAACCTGGTGTTACAATAGTCAAACCCACAGAAACATCATCCCAGTCCTCAGCAGCAGTCAGAAAAAAAGAAATGCAAGTGTCAGGAATTACCAGCACATGAGCAAAAAGTCAAGATTTGCCCGTGTGTTGAATACGTGTAACACTAGTATCCTCAGCTGGAAATAAAACAACAGCAACACACGAGAGGTGAAGGGGATGGGGACTTGATCCACTTCCACTCCAGTGGAAGGAGGAGGAGGAGGTCGTGCATGGAGCTCATGAGTCCAGCCAGGGACTTCCCTGAGCTGACACGTTTAAGAGAATATAGAGGATTTAACATATGCCTGCCCAAGGCTTACTTCTCCACTGCTGATGGCCCCTATTAGGAGAAAAAATACCAAGCTGTCTATAAATTTAGTTTGAACTAATAAGGCCACAAATATTTGTCTCCGTTGACTGATCTCTAGCTGCTTAGATGCTGGGGAGAACAAGATGCTGATACTCCAGCTTTAGCATGGCTTTTGGCAGCCACTTCTGTGCCCATCACCCCACATCTCCTCAGACCTATCCCAACCACTTAGCTCTCTTTTGCTCATCCTACCCCACACACATGACTTTTGTGAACCTGAAAATGCTTTGCAACACAACTTCAGGAAACGGGTCAGATTAAAACCACAGAAGGTTGACACAGAGCCGACTAAAAAAAAAATAATAGTGGTTATAAGGTTATCTTTATGTTCCATCCCAGGGAGATTTCTGCCGTGGTCCCAGTTTTACTTAATTATTTCAATAAGAACAAAAATAAAAGAATAGAGAACATGCATGTAAACTTGAAGACAGCTGCAAAATATTAAATATGAGAAATATATACACAAGTGAAAATCATTAATTACTTGTTAAGAAGCAGCACTAGGGAAAAAAGACAAGGAAAAACTGGGACTGTTTTAACTGTATCATTGCACATAGAGGCAGAGAAAGCGCTTCCAGTACCATTGTGGCCGAGGCTTCAGCTGAAATACTGTGAGATGCCACCCAGAAAAACCAAAAAGCAAACAAACAAAGTCCCAGTATAACTCTAGATAACTACCTTAACCACGGTCCAGGGCAACATAAGCACGTGAAACCATAGTCTAAATCACACCTTGCTTCAACAGAGACCCCAAGAGCTCAACCAGAGGTTTTCTTCATTGCAAATCAATTCCATACTTGCTATATTCTCAGAGCAGAGCTGCTGCCACTCCAGCCACTGCCCAAAATTATTTTCCAAGCTATGAATTTGTGGAAAATTACTTTGATATTTATAGAGAAAAAAAATTGCACCAATAACTCTTTCTGCTTTTCGATAACTCTAGAAAGCACTTATAGCCACCGTATGTATTTGTGATTATATAAAATAAGAGCATAGTTTTATAAAGTTTTTATGATGTGTATGCATATCATAACTTGCTTAAGCGCTCCTGCTAACCACATCAAGGTGAAAGACACAGCAGCACAAGAGTTCCTTGGGTTACAAACATGATTCTACGCTGTACAAAGAGAGGTACCTCTGATGGAGACAGCAAAGTACACATCTCAATATATGGGGCATGGCAAAACCTCAGCAGCAACACTGAATGCTGATCTGGTCACTCATGTTCTGGAGAGATGGGCTCCAACTACAACAGCTGAAGACAATCAAGAAAGGAGCCCAAAGTCAGAGGAGAAGGACAAGGTTTGCCTTTTTTAGCTCACCAAAACAAAGCGGGGTGGATAACACCTGGAAATACCCGTGGGGAGGGAGGGGTAAGCAGAAATGAGGCTCTAGGGAGGAAAAAGAATCACTTAATTGAAAGCACCAAGTACAAATTAGAAATGCCAGGAAATTGGAAATTAGAAAAAGGTCATTAACCAGTAAAGCAGTGAGATCCTGCAACAGCTGCCAATGAAGGGGGGTTGGGGCACAAGAAACCAACCTGAGGTTCGAGTGGAACTTGACAAATAGAGGAGGGGATTACATCATGTTTTGGCTTTCAAACTTTCTTTCAGTCTTCTCATCCTGAACTTTGAGACATAGATTTTATTCTTGGCTCTGTCCTTGGCTCTGGGAAGAGCTCTTCTCTCTTCTGTGGAAGACTCTACTTCCTTTTAATATATTTATTCTACTTTTATAGATAAAACTCTTTTATATACTTATTCTACTTTTATAGATAAAGCTCTTTTATATATTTATTCTACTTCAGAAGTGGATCTAAGATCAAAAAGTATTATTTTTTTCAAAATTGCACATTTTTTGTTTTCTCAGTAAAATGTATATATAACCAATGATTACTTCTGTTCTCTGCAACCACGTCAACGCATCTTCTCTTTATGTCCCTCCTGCCCTGTGATCCTTTAGAATCACACAGCCTGTGCTCCTCTGCTTCCTTTTCTCATTTCACACCAGCTCTGTCATTCTCCTCCCTCTTTCCTAGCACTGTGTACTGAATCCTCAATATATAGCCTCATTTCCCTGCATCACTGTCCCTCATTCTCCATCCCACGTTTCCCTCTGCCCCTGGTGTGCCCCCCATGCAGTGGCTTTATTGTGCCATCTATCTGTGCTCTTTCCCAACCAGCATTTCCTATTTCTCTTTCTACACTCCAGAGAGGACACTAGATGGTTTTATAGGTTTTTTGTTGTGGGTTTTTTTTTTAAAAGTAAATCCACATAAATCTTTTCAGATCGCTTTATCACAGACTAATCTAGAGATGAGAGAAAGTGATGCCAAATATGCATGAAACCCATTTAGACAACTGAAAAATATGATACATATCAAAGGACAGCCCATGCGTTCAGTAGATTCTGAAGTGCAAATTATCAAAATGAAAAACATCCTCTTACAGACCGAGCAGAACAGGCCACCTCCCTCTCCCCTCAGAAGTTTCCCCTGTCTGCGAAGAGAAAGTACCACTTCCACTACGTGGACCTGATTTGCTCCCCTCTAGGGTTTTTATCAGACAGCAGGAAATCAGACACTGGAAAGATCATGGAATCATAGAACCATTTAGGTTGGAAAAGGCCCTTAAGATCATGGAGACCAACTTAAACCTAACACTGCCAAATCCACCACTAAACCATGGCTTTAAGTGCCACATCTACACCTCTTTTACATACCTTCAGGAACGGTGACTCAGCCACTTCCCCAGGCTGCCTGTTCTGATGCTTGACAGCCCGTGGTGAGATCTGAGCAGGTGACTCAATATTAAGGATCATTACTATTCCACAGGTGGCAGAGTGGCCAAAATACTTTCATCAGAGGCTTCCCAACAAGTGTCTGTAAGGTCAGACTCCACAGTATCCAAACACAGGACAGACACTGCCTGGTGTCATCTTCTAGTATTTCTTGGTGCCTTAGATGATCTAGTTAAATTTTTCTTACACCTCTTTTAGTCAAAAAAATTTTAAGTGTTTAAGGTGAGGTGCACTGGGAACAAAGTCGTTTACCTAATGGCAAACATAGTCATTGAGAAATTAAGGAGGAAATCTCCCAGGATTGTGAAAGTCTCTCCCCCTTAAGTTAACCAACATGAAACTTCTGTTACCCGTGGCTCCAAAGCCACATTTAGATGTGTCATCAACAAATGTATTCTCATCATATTGTCCAGATATTTCATTTCCAAATCTACAGAGTTAGCATGAAATACCTGAGAAATTCCATATAATTAACCATGTATGTAAAAGGTCGGTTACAGGGAAGTTAAACCTGGGCAGAGTGTCCCAGCTGATGCTTTGTACAGCTTGGTACAGTAAGTGCCTCTGCAGCAAAGCCATCTAAAATGATGTGCTCAAAGCTGCAAATGCAAACAACTTACTCCTGTTCAGGAACATCAATATAATCAACTTCTTTTTGATTATCCTGTAATCACAGCCCTCTGAGAATTTTTTTGGCTACTTTCAAAAATGTCTGAAATTTACTCTGTAAAATTAATGCACAGGATCTGAAAATTCTACCTTAGCAAATATAAAAGGCCATTTGATTAGCTACAAATAAAAGCCCCTTGAGCTAAAATGAATAAGGTTTAAGCTACTTCAAATTATTTTCCCGCCTGATAAAGCCATTATCACATTTAGAGCGTTTACAATGCAGAACTACATTCCTTTGATCATCTTATAAAATTAATTGATCTTGCTTATCTATTGTACTATTTTAAATCATTTTAATTGAGGACATTAGGAGAAGTAATGGTAACAACCAATGCATTTATTAGCTACTGACGTTCAAGGCAGCAATGTCATTTTCATAATCTGAATTTCTCTATAACAAAATTCCATTCTTAATGGAATTTACATATAGATCACCCCCAGCCACAAATAATTTACTATTACTTTAAGTCCTAAAGGACAGGCAGAAAAACTGTGAAAAATCACTCCAGCCATACTTAATTTTAATTATTCTTTTAAATCAGATAGAGACCCTGAAGTTAAATTCTCATAATTAAATAGAAATTAAAAGTTTCTAAAAGCCTTATTTTCAACTCCAATTTTAAATGCAAATGAACACATAAGAAAATTGCTCCATGAAGAACTGAGTAATGTTCATCTACGATGTTCTAGTCCACTGCCACAAAACTCCTCCATCACCTTGAGCCCTGTGGAAGTCCTTGTTCAGTTAAAGGCTGGGTGCAAGATTTCAATATTAACCTGAAGTCCTCAATATTTATCACGGCTGACCTTGCAAGTCTGCAGAACTGTCTGGCTTACCCCAAACCTGACGTTTCCATGATAGACTATGAGTTTGTATGGCCCACTGTGCCACACAGCAACTGTGCCCATTTGAAAGAGAAAACTGACTTTCCTTCCTAACAAAGGAATGCTCCGTCATCCATTCGGTTGAAACCTTTATTTCGACAAAGTGAATTGTGCCTGGGCTAAAGATCCCCTTGAAAACATGCTTCATCTCCAGCCTTAAGCCACCTGCCTGACCCACTGGGTTCTAAAATTAAAGAATACACCCTCATTCAGTCAAGTCAAATGTAACGTTCAGCAGCACAAAAGCCAAGTATGGATATGCTGCACAAATACCCACACACGAGATTGTGCCTGCGTGCCACTGCGTGCTTGGGAAACAGGTTCAGTTCTCCTTGCCATGAAGTTGTTGCGCTGCTCCAGGTGACTCAGGTCATGTCTATGCTGACAATGGCCATCAAGCCCCTTCCAGAATCACCAGCCTTCTCTGCCATCACCTCTTTATGTCAACCACTGGAGGCTATCTGCTTCAACCCTAAAATGTGTGTTGATCTTCATGAAGAAGACTCACTGCCTTCTTTCTCCTTGCCTCCTGCCTTGTCAGGCCAGTAATCTCTACTTCCCAGCCCCTTGTCCTGCTGCAGCTCCATCTCCTGTTTCCACCACCTGAAAGAAACCATTCTAGAAGGGAAGACAAGCCAACAGCCCATTGCTCGGACAACTGACACCAACTATCAGCATAACGTGAGCGTCCTTGACATAGGCTGCAAAATATTATAATGCATGAGGAAGACTAATCCTGTAACTGTGGTGATGGAGGAGACTGAAGATCAGTATAGATGCATCATTTTTCCCCTCTGTGCTTCCATTTCCAAGTTATAAAATGAAGGCAGTAACATTTACTGGACTGTAAACACATTACGTACCGAGCTTTAGGTGCTCGGTTACATTCTGGTTTTGACCATCTCTGCAAAAGCACAAAAAGTGGTCATATCTAGGTGGTTCATTGGGGAGGGGGGGCTGTCAAATAAAGTTCTCCAGTGCAGCTGCCCCTGTGTGACAGGAGCCACACATCAGTCTGCTGCTCTCTAACGGTGCTGAGGTTGCTGTAATGAGACAGGGTGAGAGGCTCAAGGTTTGCCTCCACCATTTCTACCAAGAAGGAGATGAGGCTGAATGAAACAGCTGCTTATGATGCTGAAGGTATAGAAAGAAAGAAGGAGAGAAAGAAGGAGAGAAAGAAGGAGAGAAAGAAGGAGAGAAAGAAGGAGAGAAAGAAGGAGAGAAGGAAAGAAAGAGAAAAAAAAGACTAAAAGAAGAAGAATGAAAAGGTGGGTCAGCTAGCACTGAGATGTCGATCTGCAACTAGGTTGGAAGAAGCAGCCCTTATTCACGCTGATAACTGGTCTACACCAGAGGAAACAACTCAGTAATGGTTCAAAAGTGGGCTCGGGAGAGAGAACTTAGGGGTCTGGCTGCAAGGTGAAGAGATGGGCCCAACAGCACTGTCATATTCACCCCTCTTGTCCTTGGCCCAGAGTACAGACAGCGAACGCTGCGCTCTCCCCGGTGGGATTCTTATCAAAGAGCAAGGGAAGGGAAGGAACAGAAAAAAGAGAGCTGCAATAAACACTGTAAAGAGAAACTGCCTTTACTTGTTCCGATGACTAGACTTTTTTGTTTCTCTTTACATGGTTTGTAGCGAGTACAAAGCACTGGCATTCCCCTCTGTATAATGGGAAAATGACAGTTAAAAGTAAACACTGGCATTTAAATGTACACAAGACAAGGACACCACCTTATTTTTGCTACAACAGCAAGTCTCGCCTAACGTTATTAGACTATGGGCTCTGAAAACTAAACTTCTTACTCTTTCACCAAACTTTGCATGTTTTTCAGATGAAGTTTTTGCTCTGTTGTTTGGTTTGGGGTTTTGGGTTTTTTTAAAATCTTACTTTGTGCTTTAGCTTCATCCCCAGAGGAACTCCTGAATCAACAGATGCCCACAATTCAGAGCCATCACGCAAGTACCACCTTCACCTCTCCCAAGTGCTTCGGAGTAAAGGACCTGTACGATTTCAGTCCCACCTCGAGGCCATTTTTAATTCCCATGGTCTAAAGTTCTTGGCAGGAGAGGTAAACAGGGGTCAGCAGAGTTGGAAGGCAAAAAAATAAATAAGAAAATAAAATTGTTAGATGGATGTTTTGAGGAACTGAACAGACTGAAAAGGAGGTAAAGGCAGTTTTTAACATAGAGACCAAAACCAAAGGTAAAATTAAAGTAACCAGACTTGAGCAGCTGAGCTTTTAGCCTGTGGTTTTTCCCTTTTGCTAGTAACCTCCGGTGCACCTTTCTGTCACCTTTACAAGCCCAGACCTGTATCCTCCTCTACAGCTGTGCTGCATCTGGCACACCGTGCTCCGCTTCTATTACCCAAGAGCCCATTAATAACAACAGCATGAGCTTCCAGGCTGTCAGAACTGTTTTCATTTCAGATTTTTCTCTTGTTGTAACAGAAAAGAGTCTAGAACAATGCGGCTATGTCTCCCTCTAGTTTATGGTGTGTATAGTTTGAACAGCACAGACGTGGGTAGCATCTTGGAACTACCAGCCAAGGCAGAAGAGCTCTGTGTTCAAAATTTCCCAGACCGTCTATTAGGAACAATATATTCCTGACACAGAGATTGATAACAAAATAGTGGACTCATTGAGTTGGGGAAACCTAATGCATTATAGGTCACTGTAAAAACATAGTCAGGGTAAACTACCTCTGTTTTATTCCGAGCTGAATTAGGCGAGGTCAATCACAGGTGTGAAGGTGAGCGCTGATAAGACCAAGCTCTTTTGTGGTAAGTAGCACAAGTGTAAATTCCATTCAGGGTTTCATGGCACAATAACCATCATTTCTGTGTCACCTCACTGTCTTCGGGATGGCCAGGGTCTCCCCAACACAAGCACCTGGCTGGTCCTGAGCACTCAGCAAGTGAATTCTCCTCTGTCTCCAGCTGCCTTGCACGGCGAAAGCAAGTGCCCTCTGCTTCAATGGCCCTCTCAAACAGCAAAACAAAACACGTTCTAAGGTTTGTTCTTAAAGACCCCAACATCTGAAGGCACTTCTTACTCAATGTAAGTAACCTATTAACTTAATTAGGTATATCAGCAACAGTTCTTGATCTCTTTGGTTATAGGAGCCAACCCTGGTGAAATGCATCCCAGAATACAAGTCATGAGTCAATCTGACCATCAGACAAGACTTTTATGAGATTTTAAGTAAGTAACATAAATGTAAGATTTTATAACATTTTTTTAAAGAGCAATCCATGACAGAAGGCTAGAGCTCTCATACAGAAAAAATGAAAGGTGATTAAAACAAAGGTCAGAGTCTTAATCTCTGGATTCTCTGGAATCTGGAAAAGCGGTATGATGGTAAATGGAGTGGCCAAAAAATTCCCCTGGTCTATAGCAGGAAGTTTTACAGTGAAACACTCTGTCCTAATGCCTTCAGTTTTGATTATTGTGCCAGAAACTTCTAACATGAAGGTTTAGTCTGGATTATCAATAAAGCCAATTTGCCAGCAGGCTTCTCAACACTAAGCATAAAAGATTTTTTTTTTTACCTGAGAAACAAAAACCCTAGAATGGAAAGACAGTTAGGGCAACTCTGATCCCAGACACAGTCCTTCAACAGACCAAAAATGGATTTATGGCATGTTACTGGCTCTTACGAGCACACAGCGAAATCCGCATCACAATCCTGGCAAACTCCTGCGGAGGAATCAACCCCAGGCTAGTAACAGTCATGACACACCTCCAGTGGAATGTGTCTTAACACAACCCCAACGTTCCAGGCTTGCAAAGAAATAATCATAAGGTGAAAAGCAGTCAGACAGCTATTAACACACTGTTCTCTCTGACATGGCTTGACCAAGGAGTGTGGTATCAATTCAAAGAAGTGAACGTGGAAGAGGATAAAACCGAAGCGTCCTCTTAGAAAATGCTTTTGCAGTGAGAAGGTTTGCTTGGAAGGATGCTAGGCTGGAGCTCAGGAACAGTAATGGCAGTATTGAACAGATAATAGCTTCATCAAATCTATGAGCCATACCTCCATTTTAATTTTTATTTCTTTGCCTATACAAACATCTACAGGGGTGCCAGTTCCAGGCGAATCACCGGGATTTGATCTCAGTTTATCTATCAAACAGTAACCTTCAACTCAGATCAGACTAGGCTTGCGTGTTGGAGCATCTAACTTGTCTCGCTCTGCCATCCTCCATAAGGGTCTGAATCCCTAATGCTAAATGTCAGCCAGCGTGGATGACGATGCAGGACGCTCGCTGGCATCACCACATCGTATTTGTGCCATGTGGCAAATCAAGGAAATGCAGCTTTCTCCTTGTTACGGCTGCATGGACCTTTCTGATCTGTGAGGAAGAGGATTTGAGATGCTGGAGTACAAGCAAGGACAGTAGGAAACGAACCTCACAACTGCAGATCCCTCCAGGGACCACAGAAACTTCCAACACCTTGCAACATAGTGATGGTCTCCAAGTGTCTGGACAATCCAGAGAACATCAAGGTGTCATTTGTGTCTCAGGGACAGGACACAGCCTGGAGTCACAGCCCTCAGCAGAAACTACGTTTGCCCTAGCTTCCTCCATCAAGGTCTGACATCCCTGAAGTGTCAGCAAAGGCCAGCCACGGGGCTCATCCTAGGAGCCCAGGGCTTGAGGTGACATTAGGGAGCAGATCTTGTGTCTAAGGTTACGGTGACACTCCCTGAAGCAAACCAGGTGCCAGCCACACCAGTCAGTAGCACGTATCTTCCAGGCACACTCAGGGCACCCCATTGAACTTGTTGGTCTACTCATACACACTGTGAGAAAGAGGAACTCAAATAGCCTATAAAAGAAAATGCAAGTGAAAATGAGAGTGACCCAAACAGAAACTTGTCTACAGAAATAGAAAAGGCACCGAGAAAGACAAAAATAAGTCTGCCAAACAAATGCAAACTGCCTCAAGGCCTCTCGCTGCCTGCGACGGCCTCCACAAATATTTCCATCCCTTCCTCAACTACAGCAAAGGTTAAAAATATTTCAGTGCTAAGGGGAGAAACATTGAAATCCGAAAGCGGGGACGACCGGAGCTGAGGAGCAAAACCTGAAGACGCCCAGGGCCTGGCACAAGGAGAGAAGGTCCAGCAGGCAGCCACCCACCTTCTCCTGGCCTGAGGACACGGAACCGTGCACGCTCACCTCCACCATGCAAACCTCCTCTGAAAAACACCTGTATTAAAGCACAGCTCCTATCTTTTCCCTTCCAACATCATTGGGGGTGGTGGGTCGGGGGAGAGGGCGGTACGGATAACACCTGAGACACGTAATTCAGAAGCAATCTTCTGATGAAGGGACAGCACTGACTGACTCAAAGAGGAACGCCCCAGCAGGGGAAGCACACTGTGAAGTTATGGAAATAAAATGGTTCCAAGGAGAGGCCTCCCATGTGCTCGTACAGGAAAAACACTGGTGGGGCAAACACGTTTGTCTCCAACTAGGATGGGGAGAGGGAAGAAACTGCATGGCAAGATAGGTCAAACGGAGACACATACATATATCCCTCTCCCACCAACGCAACCGCCCTGTTTCCACAATCACAACTGCAATTTTTGTAATAACACGAGACTAAGAGTCATAAATTATATGCAAATTGCTTGTGTATAATTTACGAATACCTAGGGCTAGATATTATTATTCTCTGCATTAATAGTTTTCTGCCGAACGTTCAGCTTGTTGCGTTGTAACTTGGCATCCTCTCTTCTCCTCCATGACCCCACAAGTGAAGACACATATTGTAAAAGAACAATATTTACTTATGACCAAAGGGGAAAAGATCCTTGTTAGACTGCAAAGCTTATATTTGCCATAGGAAATAAACAAAATAAGAAATAATAAAAAGAATCTAAATGGTTTTCCTCATAAAAATATGAAAGCAATCCGATCTCTGCCTGCCTATGATTAAGGGTGCTTTGTAAACAGATTGTTGTTCATTTTGTGAGTCAGACACCATAATATTTCAGGATCAGGGTTCTGTTAGTCTGAAAATACTTAGCAATCCTACAAGTTAAACATGATATATATAAATAGATCTTTCTAATTAACATTTCTCTTTTGTCTGTCACTTAATTTGCCTTTTTTTAAAAAATGGATAGCAAGCACAATGACAGCAAGATATTACTCCTGAAATAAACCTGCCAAGACAAAAGCATGTGTCTCGGATTTATTTTTAACAAAAAGAACAGAAGTAGCGTCTTTTCCTGGGGTTTGCTTTTGTTCTGTCTGTGGGTTGTTCTGATAGTAGGTTGATTGTTTCAGTAAAAAAACAATAAGTAGAAAATATTTTTTCTGAAGAGATGCTGAGTACTTTAACCTGCCCTCTGGACCCGAGATGCCTGGAAGATACTTAAGGGTCATCTGTGTTATTTGACAAGTGTTACATCTAGTATGACAGACAAAGACACAGCCCTTAACACTCATTCCATGGTGCCATTTTGAACCCAACTCTGGTGGCAAAATGTTATTTTATTTTTTTTTAATATGAAACGTGATAGCTTAGTGCTGAAACACGGATTTCCAGATACAAGATAATATCCAAGTGACCATTTATGATGCCTGAAATCGTAACCTCCACGTAAGGCTCAGAGACTCATTCCACACAAGAGATACACACATAAAACACTGTAGTCATTTATGGATGCCCTTTAGCCCAGATGTCTAAAACCATTCCAGTGAAATACAGCAACCTAAAAACAGGGGTTTGGCACTTTTCTGAATCATTACCTACGAAACTAAAATTGGATAGCTACATGGATGATGCTCCAGCCACAAGTGTGGGTTTCCTCAGCTGCTGCAGAGGCATTTCAGCTTCATACCACCTTTGAGAGGAATCAAATGTGGCCTCTTCAGCTTTCCTTGCCTGAGTAGATGGTACCCAATTTCTTCTCCTGATCCTTCTCTAAGGTACTTTCTAGACACAGCATATAACCCAGTAACTCCTCACAAAACCATATGTCCCCAGTCCACACAGAGCAGAAAAATTCTTTGGATGACTGCTCTGAAAAATATATATTGATGCCCGAGGAAATAACCCCTGCTACTTATTTTAGGCAATAAGTAATTTAAAAAGAAGTAGCCTCACATCTTCTTTCTAACGCGCCTGAGCTGCAAATGTTTTTGCACATGTTGCATGTAGCTGTGTTGGAGTAAACACGGGGACAAGTGAGGACAACCAGGACAGAGAGAAAAAGGTGCATTGCAGCCCGCGCCTGCCTACATAGCTGCGTTAAGATAAGCCACAATCTTGCCTTCAAGCTAATTAATTAACTGCTTTCAACCATAGCTGTTTCTTCACAGCTTTCTTAGTCTGGCAGTGATAAATACACAGTAATGATGTTAATAATTCAGATTTACACAGCTGGTGTAACACACAGAATGGCATTCATATTTATGGACTTGGCAAGGTCCCGAGCCTCCCTGCACTAGTGCATCACCACGGAATTCACACTACTCTGCACATTTACACCAGAGACAGATCCGACGACCTCCTCTGCGTATCAACTCCTATGTGGGCACTAAGCCTAAAAGCCATATTTATATATTCACAAAAGCACACACTCACCTAACAGGCTAGAGGTACTACACTGGAAATCACCTCGCCTTCAATTATCACATGTAATTTTTAATGCTGTTCAAGTTTAATTACAGTGAAGTACTTAGCTGGGCTCCGACTGATTGATAATGTTCTTGACTGCTTGTCTCCTTCTCACAACTGCCAGATGGAGAGACCTAGATTAGTTTACACCACATAATGAGAGCTTACAGCTGAAAATATGACTACTGCACAGTTCAGTTTGATCCCCTTTGATAAACTTTATGTACAAACAAAAAACCCTCCTGCTAATCAATCCTTTTCATTTGCCTTTCTCATCTTGCCAGGAATTGCTACGCACCTAGGTGTTTTATTTAAAATGCAAATGAATCATAATATATTAATTTAGAGTCAATAACCAAACACATAAACCACGTCAGGGTTTGGGGTTTGGTTTTTTTTTGCATTAATGTGACCCTGTTTGCACGTTGTTATGTTCTTTAAGTCAGTTGTACCTGAGCTCCTTTTCAATGCATTTAGAAGCCTGCTTCTTTTGAATTCCCCATGATTCATGCTACTAAAGAAGGATGGCTGTAAATATATCGTTGCTCATTTGATCCATCTGTTACAGAGTTCAAGGGAGAAGGAGAGGGAATATCTTTAAAAAGAATATGTTTCTGTCAAGTCCTAGCATTCATGCCATTTGTAATATATTTTTCTCCAGTACCCCCCTCCCTTCAGAAACAATAAACACACACGCCCTTAACTTCCTTACTTTTGAAAACTTAGTCAGCAGTGCCTAAGACACAAAAAAAAGTCTTTTCAGCCTGAGGCACAACTGGTTGTTAGTCTTCAGAACAAACATCAACATAGAATCATAGAATTGTCTAGGTTGGAAGGGACCTTTCAGATCATCTAGTCCAACCATCAACCTAACTCTGATAAAACCCATCACCAAACCATGTCACTAAGCACTTTGTCAACCTGTCTTTTGAACACCTCCAGGGATGGTGCCTCAACCCCTGCCCTGGGCAGACCATTCCAAGGCTTAATAGCCCTTTCAGGGTAAAAATTGTTCCTAATCTCCAATCTGAACCTCCCCTGGTGCAACTTGAGGCCATTTCCTCTTGTCCCATCACCTGGGACTTGGGAGAAGAGACTGACCCCCCCTGGCTACCCCCTCCTTTCAGGGAGTTGGAGAGAGCGAGAAGGTCTCCCCTCAGCCTCCTTTTCTCCAGGCTGGACACCCCCAGCTCCCTCAGACTCTCCTCATAAGACTTGTGCTCCAGACCCCTCACCAGCTTTGTTGTCCTTCTCTGGACCCGCTCTAGCACCTCAATGTCTTTTTTGTGTATGAGACCTCCTGCCTTAGTTCAGGAGGAACAGGAGAGAGAGGGAACAAAGTAGGGGCACTTGTGACTTGTGTTTCCACTACAGTTCTAGCAGCCACTGAGAGAGTTTTACAGGGTATGAAGCGTTAACAGCTCCTACAGCTTGAGACAAGTACAGGTTAGTTGTAACACGTTTGAAATAAATAAAAGTTAACTTCCCATCTGCAGCAGGCTGAGTGCATTACTCAAGCCCACGTAGGAGACTGGAAAGCCTTTGGCTTTGGAAAGAGCTTCACAGATTATGGACGAAGGGGCGAGGAAGAGGCAAGTTTGGAGCTTGCTGGGAACGAGCCACGATGCAGAGTGCTGAATTTCCCCCGTGGTGGCAGAGACATGGCCACGACCCGCAGCACAGGGTGACCATGGAGGAGCTGAGGGGTGTGTAAAGGAGGGAGAGAGTGCCCTTCTGCACAGCAAAGCAGAGGCAGGAGTGCCGGGGGCTGTGCCGCTGGCTCCCCCTCTGATCTGCCGTCACACCAACGAGACTCCCAGGCTGAGCTTCCAGAAGAGATCATCACATCGTTACAAGAAATATCTGGAGGTGGTGCTTTGACTCTTACTGAACACGGCCAAAGTAATTTCATTCTCTTTACTAACATGTGTACAGATTAATTACCAATGTAAAATACAGAATGCCTGGAGAAATCCAACGCGTTTCATTTTCGCACCTGGTGAAAACTAGCGAGAGCTGCAATGACTTGCACTACCGTGCAACCTGGTGCACTCATCCCTTCCAGGCTCTTGTGTTCTACTGGATGAAACAAAGGAGACTGTACGCAAAATTATCATTGCAAAACCTTCCAGCTGCTCAGAGAAAAGAACAGGAAAGCAGTCAGCATCGGCTTTCCCACGCAGTTCTGTTGCAGCGAAGCATTTCTTGAGAGTAACTTTTTTTAAGGCAAAATTTTCAGGAGTATAAATCCAATTTCAAATAAATTCTACATGCACGGTTGTTCCTTTTGCAAGAGTTATTAAAAATTAACAACTGGCAAAAAAGTTTCTACATTTTGCCATTTAAAAAAATCAGTTACAGAACTCCAAAACACTTACAAGTAAAGCAGATTTGGCATCTGCCTGTAATCCATTAAGTAAATGAGTAATCAAAGTGGTTGCATAAAAAGTTCCTAAGTTGTATAAAATAATAGACTAAAGATAATACTGGAATGGGAGGAGAAATCCTTTAATTTTATAAGGTAAGCAAGTAATTGTTTGTATGAATGGATGTGCTAGCCTATCCATTAGCATAACAACTACCTGAAGAACATACGAAATGAGCTAACAGCAATAATTATCTGGAATTAATGATGAACGTAAACATTTCTTTACGCTCACTAAACAAACAGCAACTGGAGCTTAGTATTCACCAAAGGTATCACCAGAGTATGGCATTTAGAGGGCTGGAAGGGAGTAACCATACCGAAGGAAGCTACTGAGAAGCAGAGTCTCTCCATGAACAGCCAATAGACAATCTGGGGCTTTAATTTCCCCGCTGCTGAAGCCTGCATGAAAAGGCTGGACCACAGCCAAAATGCAATAATCACGATGTCTGCAAATCAAAGAAATAAGCCATCAAGAAGCTCAAGTCTTTCTGTACGATGTAATTATCAAACAGTGTCAACCCCTCTCGCTGTCTGAACTTTGACAAAGAGATGTTGTCGCAAGCGGCAGCGAGCGGAGCAGGATCCTAGAAGTGATGAACCCTCTTCTCTTCCTCCCCACCGTTTCCAGACCCAGGCTCCAAGACTCAGCTTTCTATGTTTAGTTTGTCAACACTGTACTAAGAAAGGTGTCTTTTTACATGGAAAAGGATGAAATACAAGGATTTTCTTGCCTCTCCTCTATTGGCTTTAGTTGATTCTCTATATGGAAGCAGAAAATGTCCTGGTTTGGTTTTTCCTTCGCTACAGCTGCCTGCAGTTTGCGTTGTGCCTGCCACTTGCCTATCTGATGGGAGATGAGCAGGTGTGTGCTCAGCTCTCTTCCAATTTACATTTTGTATTTTAAAACAGACCACAAGTTGCCACGGGCGTTTGGTTCTAGGACAGAATGCCAAATACAGAACAGGAAGGTTTGCTTCTTAATTGCCTGAGTAAATAAAACTTTCTTGTGAAATATGTTACTATATAAAACACTGATGAAACACCACAGGGTATTTCTACATTTTCCAATCCCCACCCTCACAAAAATGATAACTACTAAATTTCCCACACTATCTCAATAATTCTTCTTTTTGGTCAGTTAAAAGCATCATGGTGACCAGCACCAGCTCCTGTGGGAAGTCCATGTAGCTTCTATTACTTGCTTTAAGGGGGAGGAGGGCGCACAGAAACACCTTTCGATACGTTGCGACACGGGCTGCAACAAGGAAATGCAATGATTCACTCTCCTGGGTGTTCAGAACGTTTGTTACAGCAAGAAGGAACTGTGTGTCCCCAGCTACATCAGGAACACGCAATGGGCAATACCCTGCAGTGACACAGCATGAATCCACGTTGCTGCTCCTACGGTCTCTACCTATACCTTCTTACCTATATTGGTAAGAAGCAAAGATCTGCTTTGGATCCTATCCCAAACCCCTACACTTGGGGATATTAATGATGACTGTCCAGACTCTGAAGGCTAGTCCTGAAAAGTGGTACTTCGTATGGTCCTGATTCCCAAAATTAGTATATTTTAAGAGTCCAGGCACTATTTGACTTCATAAACTAACACTTCTTGACTCTATCCACCTTGACCTTTCTCATTAAGAAAGGTCCATGAAATCTAAATTATGCTGATCAATATTTATAGCACAGATTTCTTCAGGCTCACCTGTTGACCTACATAGAATCTTCCACAGGGCTTGGAAGGCAGCAGCAAACATTCCTCATCCTACTCAGTGCCCGACACAGGTGTCTCGGAGCACAGTATCCAACTTCCAGCAGAAATCCACAGATGTTCTGCGGGTAAAATTAGCACAGCCCAATGAGCAGTGCCATTTTATATTAGCTTAAGACATTGCCTTCGGATGATACAAGGAGGTCCTGCAGCAATTTTTCTGTACATTTCAAAAGCAGTAATCCCTCTCGCTGCAAATTTGGCAAATTCAAAGTTGGACACCAATCTGAGCACACAACAGCTTATCTCTGTGTTCAATCTTTTTTTCCCCTTTCAAAACCTATTTTTATCTATATCATTACAAAGTTTTCATACCTGTGCTTTTATTTCTGCCTCTGTCTTTTCTACAGTATTAACAGTCTCCCTGCATTTCACTTCTGCTTCCACGGAGCATTATAACAAACAAATAACAACTGATTAATTAATCTAATCATGTTATTATGACATCACGAATTACAAATAGGATTCATCTCACCTGCGTTAGTCACCTAAAAGTCGCCTTACTGGTCCCATGGACAGCCTGGTCAGCAAAGACAAGCACCTGTATAATTGAACTGAACTGTGTCTCAGACACTTGAAATGGAGGTAGCTCTTCCTATTGCTTGACTGTAGAGGAAGCCTTCGTAGCATTGCTTAGGTGCTCAATTTTAAGGTACATAATATTAGGCAAGATACATACTACTATTCCCTTCTAATTCCTATTTTATTAACTTTTTTTTGTACCTATACTGAAAAGTTGCTGACTCCTGCACACAGAATAAATGCTATTACTTAGTTTATTGAACTTCCTTCACCAGGGTCAAGTTGGAAAACGTTGACGTTTTTTGTTGGAAGAAGTGCCCCGTGTTCCCATACGCCCTCTTATTAACAAATATTCAAGTACCCATTATACAGTGTCAAAACATTGCATTACCAGGAAGCAGGAATTAATCATGAAATACATCAGTGGTTAATTCAACTATAATATCTACAGGAATGTTGAAATTGGGATAAGTTTGGCTAAAGCAATTTTTTGTTGACAGTGATCTGTCAAAGGATTTTTTCACTATAAATAAGCCAGTGATATAAATAAACTTTTGATCTTTTTTAGGCTTTCATGTTTTTTTCATAGTCTACCCAAATAATATAGAACAGCTTTTACAAATCATTCTACCTTTTGCAGTTCCAAATAGTACTATTTTGAGGAAGAAGAGTTTCCAGCTAAAAAAAACCCCTACAAATTCAAAATGTTTCCAAATAAGACGTTTGTGTTTTAAAGAGGCCATTAGCCATCCCTAATACCACTGCTGCTCTGTACAACTGTTATTTCTATCATAAATATGTCACGGGTTTTATTAACCAAGAGAAATGTGTGATAGTTCTACCAGCTGTATATGATACTGAGAAACAGTTTCAGTGAACTAATTAAATCATAATCTTTCACCCCCCCTTCTAGAACTGCTTTTCATTAAAATGAGTTTCACACGTATTAAAAAAAAAAAAAAAAAGGACAAGAAGTATGCACACTATCCAACACACTGCAGGTAGCTTTGACTAGAGTTTATCATTTCAAGATGCACTAAAACCATTATAAAACCAGTTATGTTACCAACAAGGATCATTACGTGCTCAGCGAGAGTGTTTACTTTTGCTGCACACAATAATTTACAGAATGGAAGACCACCAACCATTACCATTCCAAGAGAGTCCATTTAAGTATTTAAGTTATTTTCACTCTCCAAACCCTAACTTCCTTTGTTTCACTATTTTCCTCCTGGATCTGAATTCCCCAAATGCCAATAAACCAGGTCCAAAAAGTGAGCACTCAGTTCCCGACTGCACCGAAGCCCATGTTCTTGTGCTCTTTTCATTAAAAATATCTGAGCCTCATTGATGTCAACCAACCTTAAGCACGAGCTTAAGCACTTTGCTTAATTTTGGTCTAAGTCAATTTAATATTAGTCAGGATTGGAATATTAGTGGCTTAAAACACTAGCAATTTAAAGACAACAGATGCTTTTGTTTCAGTGCAAGAAATAACAGAGAGAGTGGCCCATATCACAGAATCACAGAATCACATGGGGTTGGAAGGGACCTCTGGAGATCATCTAGTCCAACCCCCTGCCAGAGCAGGTCCACCCAGAGCAGGTTGCACAGGAACATATCCAGAAGGGTTTGAATGTCTCCAGAGAAGGAGACTCCACCACCTTCCTGGGCAGCCTCTTCCAGGGCTCTGCCACCCTAATATCACATCTTGCCACCCATATATCATCAACTTTGGTACTAATGTCTGTGTAGGCCACTTTCAGGTTATCAAACAGACTTGTCTAGAGGCACAGGACTCGCAAAATGACAACCGTGTAGTGAGAAGCTCAAACAGTAAAGGCAGTGAATGCAGAACATATTCTTGTTGGCAAGGGAAGTGCAAAGGTATTGTGGGGACAGCATTCCAAACACTCATTTTACAAACACCTCTAACGCCAGTGCTGTTAGACTCTTAATTGAAGCTCTGAAACTGAATGATGGAATCCCGTAATTATTTCTTCTCTGCGATACCCGTCCAAGATTTGGATTCTGCAAAGGCTTATATAATTATATTAATATCATTTTACTTATTCAGCCTCAGAGGTGCAGCTCCTCATTCAGCTCAGCTGGACCACTCGTGTGAGCCAAGTCACACCTACATTCCTGCAGAGTCACCTCCCTTTGCCCAGTGGTGGGAGCTCCTTAGGCCAGCCAGAAGAAAGGGGACCACAGATTTTAGTCGTAACCTTATCGAATTGGACTCAAAATACAAAACCACTGAGAAAGACCAGAGTGTTTCTGCTTAGTTGACATTCTGATCACAGCTTCGTTTTAAGCCTGATTTCTCACACATGAAGGAATTAACCCTCAAAAACCCATTTGTCCCTGATCATGCCCTGATTAATGTAGAACTATGTTTATAGGAAAATATGAAGACATACCCCTTGTCGCCTTCATTTTGAATGGGAAAGAGAGCATCGTTCCTTTTCTGTATTCCTTTGATAGTTAAGGGTTTATTATTTTAACAAACACTCTTGGTGTGATTCCAATATTCTAAAATTCTGCATGTTATTTTAATATGTAAAATTTATTAGAAAAGGCCTCCATTTGCCATAAAGCATTACTGAATGCTGACAAATTACTGCGGGACTATAGTAATTTTCCCCAACAGTCTCCATGTAAGTGTAAATTTAGTCATACAAATCAAAATATGAGTTATGTTTGACTGAAAACGATAGCTATTGAGTGGCCAAAAAATGCTCGTAGCTATTAATAAATAATCCTCGCCACATACGGGGATGTCAATCAGCGCTGTTATTTTGCCCATATAAGAGGAATTTAGGAAGGGAGAGCTGCACACTGCACCCCGATACACAAGTTAATCATCGTCACACAGCACATTATTGTCAGAGCTCAGGAATGCCTTTGATGCCTCCCTCAGTTTCAGAGTGTTCAGGTGGCCCTTTTGCACGGCGTTTAAATGTGGCGCATGTAGACGTCAACAGATATACAGAATGACTGGCCGAGCCACAGGAGGTCATAGTCTAATCGTGACATTATCAATTATAGATACATAAAAAAAAATAATCTTTAAGAAAACCAGCTGCTTCACATGTACACATAGCCTTTTTCAATATTTTTCATCCAAACTTTGAGCGCGCGGACGTAGAGCGAGCCTACATGTCAGTCAAGTGGGCTGGAAGCACTTAGGAGGAGATGCTACGGTCTGTTGCACCCGGGATGTAAAACGAAGGAGTTCAGATAGGCCTTTGACATAATGGACTTGACGAGAAGAAAACCTGAGCAGCGAGGGCACCTGGACAGCCCCCACCAGCCCCATTTCCATACCCAGACCCGGGCGAGACCCAGGCTCTGCCTGTCACCGCTGCAAAGGTCTCCAGCGTCTCCGCCAGCAACATCTCTCTCTCTCTCGCACACACACCACTTGTTGAAACACCAGCAGCGTGTAAAAAGCTGAAGCTGCCCATCAACAGCTGGTATTTGAAATTATGGGTGAAACCAGCTGGGTTTATGGGAAGCAACTCCCTGGGATGTGTGAGAAACCTAACAAACAACGGCCAGGAAATTTAGGTTACAAAAGCACCACCCTACGGGTAAGCACAGGTTCTCCGGTCACGCGAGCGATGTGTTGAAGGATGAGATGGGAAACTCGTGAATTTGAGAAACCTACCTCATAATTCCTACATCATACAGACTGCACACAAGAGCAGTGCTTTCCTGTTGCTAAACAAGTAACAAAATCTGTTAAACGTGTGCTAATCCTGTATCAATACACATGGACAGAACATCCGCATTTGTCGTGCAAAAATAATTTCTAGATGAAAACAGAATGACTCCCTCTCAGAAATGGAAAAAAAAATACAAGTTATGGCACCGTCTGGTTGTACTAAGAATTTTATGTCTGATACTTACCAAAAAAACAAGAAAAAAGGAAAAGAAGAAAAGGAAAAGAAAGGTCGCTCTGATACTGAAAAAGGGGGGGAAAATCTAAAATATTCCCTTTATTGTAACCAAATTGGGCACAACTTAGAGCATCTATTTATGTTGCTTTATAAATATGAAGGCTACATTTTAATAGGACCATGCTTGGTAAGTTCTGGGATATTAAATGGTTCTAATCCTATTCTACTTTATGACTAGTTCAAGAAATGACCTCTAGCTAGATCTGGCCTTGTTCTATCATGCAACTAGATTTTTCTTACAGAAAATAAATTAAAAAGGTGTGACCTTGCTGAGGGCTTGCAGAGAAAATGAGGTACATCTTGTCACAAGCAGAAGAGCCTATTTGAAACACGGTTTGTTCAATTTGAAAGGCTGCTGCTTTCCTCAGATCAGAAGTTAAGATAAAGGCAGTGGGATGAAAGAGCAGAAACATTTCCAAGAGATGAAATTAAAGAGCTACACTGGAAAGCCATTCAGCGACACAGTGCCTTTTTTGTGTGAGGGTTTATCTCGGCCTCATCAGCCACACCTCGTCCCTGCGCAGGAGCAGGCTCTTCACCGCGGGCACAAAGCCTGTCGTGTCAGGAGAGGATGAGGATGGTGGCCCGCGGGGACCAGAGGACACTCACCGCACCCCTTCCTCGCAGGCCAGAAAGGAAAATAACCCACCCAAACCTTACACGTCGTGCTCCCAGGAAAAATCAAAGCCCTTGCTTCTCTTGGTCTCAGCAGCTGTCTCGTGAGCTCCGTGCCTTCCTTCCATCACCAGCGAGGGTGGCACCGGTGGGCACTCTTCCCTAATGCCTAACGCCAGGCTGCACAGAAATTTTGCATTTGAAGCAGGTTGCAGAATACCCCCACCCAAAAAAAAGGGATTTAAAACTTGTCACACCTTTACAACTAGGAACTGACACTCAATTCATTTTTAATTTGACCTACCAAAAGTATGCAGCAATTTGTATGACAGGTGGGCAGGGACAGCTCCCACCAGACCAGGTTCCTCAAAGCCCCATCCAGCCTGGCCTTGAACCCTGGAGAGTTCAAGGCCACCTTGAACTCCTTGAATCCACAGCTTCTCTGGGCAACCTGGGCCAGGGTGTCACCACCCTCAGAGCGAAAAATATCTTCCCAATATCTAATCTAAATCTACCCTCTTCCAGTTTGAAGCCAGGGCCGTTACCCCTCATCCTATGCCTTGTCAAAAGTCCCTCTCCAGCTTTCTTACAAGAAAGGCCCCCTTTAGGTACTGGAAGGCATCAATAAGGGCTCCCTGGATCCTTCCCTTCTCCAGGTTGAACAACCCCAAGTCTCCCAAGCTTGTCCTCACAGCAGAGGGGCTCCAGCCCTCTGACCATCTTTGTGGCCTCCTCTGGACCCGCTCCAACAGGTCCAAGCCCTTCTTGTGCTGAAGACTCTGAAGAAGTCCTCAGCTGGAAGCTCAACAGCATGGTCCAGCCACGCGGGCAGTCAGTACACAGGTTTATTCCTCTCTCTAGCTGCAAACCTGCAGCATCTTGACCCCCATGACCGGTCCCTTTCTGCCCCTCACCTGCCTAACCTAGTCCTAAGGCCTTTTAGGGCTCTGAAGCAGAGTGCTCAACAATGTATAGCCTCATTACCCAGCCCAGGGAGCCCCCTGTCTCAGTCACCACCCCTTGCTACTGCAGGCAGCAAAGGGACACTGGCCAGTCTGAAGGATGTCCCCAGCTCCGCTGGCCTCCTCGGAGCCAGGGCTGGACATCACGTCATCGTATTGCTTGTCTCATCCCTCTGCAGGGGCTTCTCACAGGTGGGGTGGATCTCATGGTTGCCACAGAGGCACCAAAATATTTCTTGCAGTTTTCTTAGTGTTTTTAATCCTAACTTGAGCAGTTTTTTGTAATTGCAAGTTTTAGGTACCTTGCTTTAAGTGTGGTAAACATAGCCTGTAAAAGATTGCCTTACAATTATCTCACAGCAGTTATTTAAATAACACCCAAGCATATGTTGTGCTAATTCTTATGACCAAATACAGTTTAATTTCACTTGTTCAGAACAAAACCTGACTGTGAACAAAGCTTTTGATGAAGTGACAAGTGGAATTCCAAACAAGTAAGACAAATATTTCCTCCAGAGGCTAAAACCTACTGCAAAGTATTAATCTCTTCTTCTACACATCTTCACGTCTTTGGTGAAACACCTGTCTGGAATTGTTAATAACAAATATTTTTCAGGGTATACACTTCAAAGACAGTACTGCAATGTCAAGCAGTGTAAAACTTTTGAAGTAATTTTAGCTAAATACTTCTGTGACAACTGTCTGAATCAATTTGTCTTAGCCGACTATATTCTGATATTATAAAAACCTAAGACCTGGTTATCAGCCAAAAAAGTAAAAACTCAAGTGAAGCCATAACTAGTAAGTTGTATGAATCAAACACACGCACAAAAATGATAATGTTGTAGTTGATTTAGGAAATGATCAATGCCCTCTGAACTTCGGATGAACAATGCTCTTTTCCCTCAAAGGATCAAAAGAAAAAATATTTCATGCGTGCTCAGGGGCAACCCAATAAACCAATGAAACCATGATAACCCAATCGTAAAGAAAATGAGAATACAATGTCCTACTTGTTTAGCATAGTGAAATGTTAGTCCTTAACGAGGCAAAAGATACAGCTTCAAAATAGGATGATGTTAAGAGAGGATGGATGTTTTTAATTGCTGAACAACCTCCCATCACAGGCAAGTAATAGGGCCAAAAGGAAAAAAAAAAAAAGGAAAGAAAACTAAAAACTGTGTTTTGTGGGAGGCAGAGAAAGCAAACTGGGGCTGGAGACTCAGAAAAAGTTCTGAGAATTCCTCACAATTGTGGTAGCAAAAAAAAAACCCAACCACCCAACAAAGAAGGTCAAGCTGACCTCAAGATTCTAAGTCAGGCTCTTGAAATCCTAAATCATACAAAGCGCCATGACTTCAAGGCATACAAACATAAGAGGATTAAGGTAAGTGTCCCACCTAAAAGCCTGAGAAAACAAAGATTAGTTTTAAGTACTGAAAAGAAACACAAATTATATGGATGCTCCATGCGCAGGAAGGAGTAATTGTTAGGATGTATTAAGAGCAACTAAAATAAGCACTACAGAAAATAAGGGGAAAATCCAGGTTTGATTCCCACCTTCTGAGTGCAAATATACTCATGTCAAAACGTAACAAACATTAACGACTTAAAGAACCGTCTCAAAACCTATTGAAGTCAACGGTAAGTTCCTCATTGACTTCAGTTAGCTAAGGCCCTCTGTTTAGAAAGATTAAGTGAAGACAAATACAACTATTCTTTGCAGGGGAAGGCAGTAAAACGGCTGCTCTGGGCCCGTGGTACCCACCTGAGGGAGGTCGGTACCGCACTACCAGCCCAACCACACGGCAGCAAAGTCTTTCCCCATGGGTAAACCCTAAGAAACAGTTTATGTTACTTATGCTGTCAGACACTCCGGCATATTTACATTTATGTTACGTTTATGTTAGCAGGAAAAAAAAAAGCACGGTGCCTTTTGAAGGATGACATTAGTTCTGGACATCATTCTACAAGTTTAAACTATGATAGTTGTGTCTTGACTTTATGAGATGTCAAATGAACTTTAAGTACGCCCTCCAAGTTCTGGATTTGTTTTCATGTCATAGAATATTCAAAACCAGTAATGATGCAATTGTTTATGCTCCTACCCAGATGGAAGGAGAATGCACGTGGTTTATGGACTGCCCACACTACATCAACAAGTTCTCATTTAATTGAAGAGATTCAAATTTGGAAAGGTACCATTCATCACCTTGTTATGTATCTGCTGGAAGCAATCACTGTCTTGGGGCATAACCGAGCACTTGAAGAGTTATCCCATCCCTCTATTCCCATGCAATTCAGTAAGACAGAAGCTTGGAGCTACCTACCAAATATGAATTTGTCAGGATGTTGTAATGGTTAAAATTAATGCTTGCATCTTTTTACTTTAAGAGTCAAAAAGCCTCTGCTGAACCCTCTCAACTCTGTACTTACGTGAATGTGAATAGAAAGTTAGGGAGCTGGGAAAACCCTAGGCTTCTCCACGTATTTGGTCACCTAAAACACACTGTGTGACACCAAACAAGTCACTCACCAAGTGGTGTTTTCTGAACCCGGCTGTGGGAGTGGACAAGGGGTTTACAGCTGAACCAGGGGCAAGGGGCTCAGTGGGAATCAGCAGGTTCCACCACAGCTGAACTGTGGCCCCACCGCTGCCTCCTCCAGGGAAACTAATAAACCACGCTCTTTCAGAGAAAAAAAAAATATGACAAGCAATTAAGTGCTGTCAAGTCAATAACCTTGTGTCATGAAGCCAGTTAATAGGGGGAAAATTCCCTTTTAGTTTATACTTCATTCTTCCCACACATTGTTTTATGAAAAGCCACCTATCACATTATCAGGGTTGTTTATAAGCAGAATAATATTTTTTAAAGAATTTGGTCTATTTTCCACGAGCACATCAAGACAAATATGTTTCTCCTGGCCAAGACGATCGTTTGCTGGAAATTACAGTAATTTATATTTAGTAAAGACTCTTTACACCTATAGGCCCAGTAGACACCACACATTTAACTTCTCTCAAGAGGATTTTCCTACTGGTCCTCTGAGAAAAGAGTGAATATTATTCTCCTTCAGGATGAGAAGCAAGAAGTAAGCACATAACTTAAAGAGGTACTTTAAAGCAATCACCTCTCCCGTTTACTTTTAACATCCTAAACACAGCCTGGAACTTGGAAACATGTTCAAACCAGTCCATTTTCAATTACTTTCATTGCAATATTCTCCAGAATTTGTGTAAAAAGTTTTTAAGAACTTAAACATTTCTGTTACCAACAGCTAAGCTTCTTTTAGAAAATATTAATAATTATTTTTAAGTCATTTTGATAATGTTTTCAGTCAAATGGATGCAAAATTCCCGCAGAAGACTAAATCACCTGCAGAAAGTTATTTGTATAACATCACTGGCTAAAAAAAAATAAATAACTTCATTAAATCAACCTTTCTTCTGAGCCCTTCCTGCTTATGCCCCCAAGGAGACACACAAGCTGTACTGGTCAAACCACTCTCAGCCATCCATTGCTTAGAAAGATAGGGAGTATTTGTATAAAAGCACACAGGTAGCAGTGCACCTGGCAGCAGTACACAGCAAGCACGTATTCGGAGGGGTTTTTTACTGCTCTTTCCTGAGAGCCTTCAGCACAGATGGAGTTGAAGGCAGAATGTAGTTCTCATGACTGGGTCACCCAGTGCTCTCACTTCCCCTATCAAAGGACTTCCCACAGCAAAACCCACAGCAATTCCACAGCTACACCGAGAAGGTGTGTTGGGGGGAGCAGCGTAAAAACACAAGGTCGGACAAATAAATGCTTTGTTTCTTATCAGAATTTCTTCAACGCCCGTGAGGAGCACGGGTGGAGGTGAGCAGGACACCTTCCCTCTCCCCGCCAGGAGAGAGGAATGCAGCCACTGAGGACTTGCACATCAAATCCCTGAGAGGCCGCCCAAGGGGAACCAGCAGCATCCCACCCCTCTGTCCCACCAGGCATCGCGCGCAACCTCGGCCATGGCCAAGCCCAGGCAGAGCCCATGGCAGCTCTGGGGGACAGGGTTCCCCTCTCCCCCCGTTCCCGGGGAGGCACAGCTCCCGTGGTGACTCCTCACACCATCTGCAGCCTCTGCAGGGAAAGCCCTGAAGGAAAAGCCGCAGCAGAGCTATTGCCTATGGCGATGCTATGGAGAGAAGTGGTAGTGACAAGATGACATTGAGAGTCTGACACTGCAGATTACCTCAGAACCATATCAAAATGACTCGCGGTTATCAGATCTAGATGACAACGAGACTCCAGCATCACTGTCATCTATACTGGAAAAATAAATAAATGCTACATGCCACTAGCCACAGGAATGGATGGTGATTACAGATACACTGTAGCAGCGCTGTCTACGGGAAGGGTGGGTCGGGAGCTTTGATGATTAACCTAAACTCAGATTTGCACAACTTTGTCTTTTCATTAAAGGGAAAAAAAATATGCTCAAATGCTATATTTAATCTAGTGATGATTCAGCTTACAGTCACAGAACAAGGTGCTGATAATTGAACAATATCAAGTAGGTATCAATAAATATTGAGTTAGTGCTCGTAATCCTGGATGTGCAGAACAGCAAGGATGTATGCATCTGTCTTTGGGCTACTAAATTGGCTACTGGATTGAAAACCTTCTGCATTCAGAATGCCCTCCCGTGAGTAGCACCCAGCAATCCTGTCCAGAGGCACCGGACACACACTGTGCTAACAGCCCACAGAGTCACACCACCTGGAAGAGCAGACAGGCCCCCCGCTACAGCCAGCGGGGTACCCCCAGATGGGTTCTCCAACAGAAACTGAGCCATCAGAGGAGTGACCCCGGTGAGCGCAGACGTACGGCAAGGCAAGGGGGGCAGCTGCAGTTATTTGGAACAGTGAACAGTGATATCCTACAGGCAAAGAACGAACATGTCCGTGTATGAACAAGAGAAAACAAATAACACTCCCCCTTCCTTTTTTTTTCTTCCTAAAGAAGCTATTGAATAATAAATTTCTTTTTTCATTCAAACTAATTTTACCACAACACCGTTGTGACCGCTGCCCAAAACCCCCAAATTTTTTTGCCGTGAAATTTCAGAAGAAAAAGCATTTAAATTTTTATTTCAAAGGAAAGCAAGCTGCTTCAGACTGACCACTAAGTCATTTGTCTTTTACTGTCACACTTATTTTTCTCTTCCTTTTCCCTTTCATTAAAATCATACATAGAAACTACAAGCTAATGAAACAATGATGAACATCTACTTCAATAACACTGAGAATTCTCAAATGTGCTTTGTTTGTTTTGTTTTTTTCTGCAAAATTAACATATTAGAGACTATTTACCACTGTACAAAATTCCTTTCTTTATTTATGAAAGCTACATCTTTACTATCATGATGTGAAATGAAAAGCCTCCTGTACTTGTTGCATACAATTAAGCTGCAACAAAAGCCAGCCCAAGCCATTTCACATTTCATAGGGCTGCAATTATTCTTTAACTGTTAGAATATGCTGTCCCCCAGGAGCTAATTACAGAAAAGCTCTCATCACACACAAGAAACACACAAACAAATCCTTCAAGCACAAAGCAAATGTTCAACATTAAAGAAATGCATTCAGGAAGTCACACCAATCAGTTTGGTTCAGCTAATTACTAATCTGATTTCTGGAGTAGTTGCATTAGATAATTATGATGCCCATTCACAACTTGAAAGCCAGGACTTTGACTGATTATAATAAAGATCTAGGACTCGAAAATAAAAGTAAGGGCAAAGTATGAAATATACATCAGAAGGGGGCTGATGGGATGCGTTTGTTTGTTGCCGGCGCTTCCTTCGGCACTTGGCTCCGGAGGACTCCATCCAGAGCCCGCAGAACCCAGCAGGAACATTCCCATTGGTTTCACTGACACTCGCATCGGGCCCAGAATAACCAGGCACGGCTTTGCTTCACAGGTTCTACTCACAAAATGCCCAGGAATGGGCTTTCCTTGTTTGTTTTTGGCCAGAAGGTGAGCCCCACTCCCAGCCGGGGAGCCGTGGGGCAGAGCTCAGGCACCACACTGCCCTTGGCCGGGCTCTCGCAGCCCAGCCCATCCTCAACAGGTTGACATGAACTCAACTCTTCAAAGACTCTACCCTAACCCTGCCTTAGCTTACATTTTCTTTGGTTTCAGCTTCTGCAAGTCTTTTTTCTTCCTCCAGCAACTACTCTGCTGCAGTTTGAGCTTTTATAAAGGTCCCCGGCAGGACCTGAGAACACAGGGTACCACAGCTCCTCTTCTTTCTGGTGTGGCCGAAGCTCTAAATCTGCACCTTGTCCTTTAGACCTGAGACTTGCAAAAATTTGCTTGCTGAAACACTAATAATTACACTTAACAGGACAACGTTATTCTAACTAAATATCTGATGAAATAAATATACTGATTTCAGTTATCAGTCCAGCTCCTAGGACCTGCTCCCTTTAAAAGGCTTTATAACAAATAAGGGGGAAAAAATAATAATAAAAAAAAATCATTGGAAGCCCATCAACCACACATTTACAGGGAGCAACTCATTGCCAGTAATGACACAGGTACAGCGGCAAAGAATTAAAACTTTTCCCTAGGTTATAGCCTTGCATGTTTCACACCACTGGGGGTAGCTCCTTCAGAGCCATTTTAGGTATTACAATAAATACAAGAAGTGTAGAATTTGACCTTCAGCGTTACGATGTGGAACACCCGGAATTCTGATGAATGCACGTTGGCATTAAATAAGCAGGAAATTTAAACAAACCCTGAACTTTAAGCAGGTAAACTGGCCTCAGTAGTACGCACTTAGCGGCCCTTTGCCAAATTGGGGCAACAGCAGTGATTAAAACCACGTTTTTTAAAGTAATTAAACAGCGAAACAGTGAAGAAGTTCCAGCTGTAACTGGGGGTCCACACAAACCCCAAGATTAAAAAAAATAAAAGAGATAAAGGTTAGGGACATAACTATTAGAGGAGTATTTCCCCCTGAGTCCTTGAGAGCCAACCGCAAGGGCTTCCCATGGCTGGGGAGAAACCCCTAGGGAGGGTGCTGAGAAGATGCTCCTGGGGAGCTCCCCAGGCAGGGGCTCCTCACACCCCCACCTGCAAACCCCCATCGGTGGCGAAAGAATTTTTTTTGTTAAAAGGGAAATAAAAATACAGCAGGCATTCAGACTGGCGCTCCCCCACCTCGGCGTCTGAAATGAGGCCGAATGGCCCCACCAAAGCGTTTGCGCGCAGCCACGCTGGACACTTTTGTAAAGCATTAAGGTGAAAGGGACTCTTTGCTGTTGTTAAACTAAGTGAATGAGAGTTGCAAATCTGTATTTCAAAGTCAATAGGCCACAATATTTACAGGGCTGCCATATGTGATAGCTTAAAATTCAAAACTGAGCGAAAATTGTGTGGGGTGGAAACTAATGTTATGGAATCTGAACCAAGGCTACATTTATATTTCACTTTAATGCTCTAGCTGTTTAATCAAAATATGAATAAAAGGTCTAAAAGACCAACACGCAAAAATATCATAGTTCTGGAATTTAGCTTTAGCTTCCTATTGTCAACCAATTACTGTGTAATTTTTTCCCTGTGACTGAATAACTAACTGTTAGCAAATAATGAAAAGGCAATTACAGCAGAGCTTTGTTCATATTACCCTCTTCATTTTATTCAGGCTATAATTATTGTCAATGCTGGAGGCTTACTGTACCATGTAAGTGGCACCAGGGAAGAAAATGGAATGGGCTGGTGCATGGAAAATTGCAAATGTCACAGCTACCTTCATCATCACCGTTGGACTTCAGAGATTAAAAAAAATAAGCAGCAAAAAGCTCTCCATGTGTGTTTTGCAAATTCTTTACCTCAAGCTGTTGCAATGGCTGATGAACTGGTAGAAGGGGAAAAATTCAAGTACCATGTTTGTTCCTTTTTTGTTGCTCTTAACCTCCCCCCCCCCCAACATTTTTATTACTATTTAATTCCCAGGGGACACCTCCTTTTTGCCACAGTGTGCCTGGAAACAAACTCAGGGAAATATTCTTTTAGCAGTGCTTCTCATTAGCGATGTCCATGCTGCTCTATAACAGAGAGCAGCATATAAATGATGTATTTTATGGGGTTTGATCTTTACTTCTTTGCCACATACAGACACATCCCTAGAAAAAACCCGAAGATTGCGACCTGTACGTGCAGATTTAGTGTGCCATATTTAGGGCCTGACATCGACCATTTATAATACATTGTTTCCCTGGGCTTTCAGTATTTGTCAGAAATGATGGATACAAATCAGAAATGTGCTATTCCATTTGTCCCTTTTTTAGATAAAAATAGTATTCCTGTGTATCATTCATATTGCTTTTCTCTTTGCATTGTTGTTTACCAGAGATAAACACAGTAAAACTGTATTTTATGCCTTCATGTGCAGTGTTGTTTTTAAGCTGTGTAAATCATTATCTAGCCAGTTAATTTTTTAAGTATAAAGTAAGGCTGACATACATTAAAAGACATCATATATTGATACTGACTTGTGTTAAAATTTGCTTCCAAACAGACTAGCAAATTTTGGTTTAAATTGCTAAATATAATGCACAAAAATGCTTTTGATCTAGGTTAGTAAAAGAAGAAATGCATCTTTATATTTTTGTAAAATTAAGCTGCTTTGTACTTCCCCTGGATCTTCCTGTCATATATATGTATATTCACCATATTTCTTCAATCTTTCAGTACTGGCTGTTTATCTTCTACCACTGCTGCTAAAATATACACTTGCCACAAACACTATATTCATAACCTCACGTTTCTAATTGTTCCTTCTAGCCCTCCATACAGTATTTAGCCACTTGGTAGCCCCCAGCATCTGAGGACGTTCTCACGATGAGAGGAGTGAGGTTTTGGAGTCCGTTTCACCCAAAGAAAACAAAGTGATTTCCAGCAGGAGCCTGTAATCCTTCCACAGATGGCAACGTACGGATGGAAAACAAAAGTGTACAGGAAACAGCATCAAGTGAAACTACAGAAATAGAAAAATAGAAGGTGCCTCTCTCTCCTGGGCTCCTCTGCAGCCCTAATCCTCTTCCATGATGCCCTGCTCCTCCCAGGAGGTCCTGCTCACTTCCCTCAATGCCCTTCTCCAAGCTGTGGGAAGAAAACCCTTGGCGTGGATGTCTCCTCCCCCCTCCAGCGTCCTTTGCCACAGGATAATTACCCACTGTATTTCTGACGAGCACCATCCTCCTCCTCCAGCTGCTCTGACGCCCCGTGACCAGGCATGGGGCTGGCTCTGGGGCTGCTGCCAGGGCAAGGCAGTGGGGCTTTGGGCACTTCCCGCTTTTATGGGAAATAAAATATATAAACTGCTGCCTTTCTGCTCCCGACGGCCCAGGAACTGTTCTAAGATAATATGCCTGTCACTTTCATAGCTAATGTCTGCATTTTTTAATGATTCGTTTAATTTGTTAAATCTTACTTAACTTTGATATCAAACATTGTCACGTCCTTGCCAAAATGATCAAAAGGCAGCATATTAGGAAAAATTAACCACTTATTTTTTTGGAGGGGAGAGGAGGAGTCACAGAAAAATTAACCAGAGTCAACTACTTTAAAAAAATCACGTAATCAATGTCATTTGACTTTGCTAGCATGAGAACTGAAAAAGTGGTTATTTATTCCAAGGACTCTTCATCCTCCCGTGTGTTCAGACCCCACCATCAGTTGTTTGCCACCAGACAGCAGGGCGCTCTGCTCACTGGGCACGTGGACTAATCAGCACTAACTCATTAAACTATGCTTCAAACTTAAAAACTAATCGGGGGAAGGCAGCAGCAAAGGCTAAGGATGGGAAAGGGCATAACTGAATTGTAACAGAAGAGGTGGGAGCAATTGAGAGGGTGATACCTTTAGCCTTAGACTCTCTAGGACCATCCCCGTAACCTTCCCAGAAACTCCAAGTCCAGGCTTTCCCTCCTACTGAAAGCATCCCAGTGGATGAAGAGACAACTTCTGCAGCTCCCTGTGCAGAAACAGGTGCCTGCAAACTAGTGGAAGATATCGCTAATTGTGGTGGACAACAGCAAGAAACATGAAAAGAAATATGAAGGTTAAATGGGTGAAGTAACCCAGCAAAACCTTTGTTGACGTCCTGGATATGAAACGCACATGTGTGATGATACACTGTAAAACATGTCCCTTCACCACTTCACAGAATGATGAATCACAGAAT
>JAHREE010000266.1:0-32497 GCA_033628505.1 Tringa tobata
GGGCAGCTCTGTGTGTGTGGGGGGACTACGCTTCCCAGCGGGCACCGCGCGGGGAACAGTAGGGTCTCCTGGTGGCTCGGACTACATTTCCCGGCGTGCACCGCGGGGGAGGCGGGGCCGAGCGGCCCGGCGGCCTCCAGGGGCGGGCTGGCCCTGAGAGAGGGCGCCCCCTGCCGGCCGGGCGGGCCCCCTCCGTGGCCGGTTTATAGTGAAAATAAGGAAAAATAAGCGTCGGTGTTCCCCGCGCTGGAGGGAATGGGGGGCCCGGGCCTCTCCTGTGAGCTCCTCCTGGGCCTGAGGGAGGCCGCCAGCGACCCGCTGTGAGGGACCAAAGGGGGGTCCGGGAGGAGAGTGTGTCACAGCAGTGACATGGCGTTAGTTCTCAGTTCTCAGGTGTTCAGGTGGGGGTATTATCCTGATGTTATCCCAGCAGTTAATTAGTTACATATATTAACTATTAAATGCGTTAAAATTCAATCTCTTCTGCAAGGGGCTAAGTGATGTCAGTCTCCCTACCCATATCATAAAGTCTGGACACAAACCTTAACTCCTTAATGGTTACATAGAGGTGTTTTCTGAATCAAAGTTTAGACAGTAATATTTAATAAAATAATGTTTTCCTATCCCTTCTCACTAGGTCAGACTGCAAACCCAGCCCAAGCCGCAGCCCGGGCAGCCTCCACTCTATTCTGGGACCTTTGACTGCTTCAGGAAGACTCTGGTTGGGGAGGTACAGTGTGAGAGTGTCATCTGCGCCGCCTGCCAAAAATATCACTTGTTCTTGTACGTTGCAGGAATGGAATCGTGTGGGAATGTTGTCCCTCAGAGACTACACGATTCTTCAGTTATCAGTCCAATTGATTCTAACTAAAATTTTTCAGCAGATGACAAAACTTGGGGGATACTTGTAACCCACCTGCTCCGGGTGCAAAAGCATTAAGAAATGCTTTTGGTTCAAAATATCGTGATATCGTGATATCAATCCAGTTATAGACTGGAGTGAACGTTGGCAATTGTTTGCTGGCTTTGGTGGTGGTGGTGGTGGTATTTGGAGTTGTCTCTGGAAATCCTAAAATAAGCAATGACTTTTGCTGATATAAGCAGGACTTTTACTTTCTTCTACAATGTATTATGCCGTTTATGTTAAGGCAGAGGAGCATTAGCTTGAGTTAATAGACTTTTTTTTTAATTTTTTTTTTTTTTTTGAGAACAGAGGGCCGATTATAATAGTTTTGTTCAGTCTTCTTCAGAGGTGGACAGTGGTTTCACTCCTGAATCAGCCGTGTCATATGATTGAACTGTAGACTATGTTGTTTTTAGAAAGGCACGTGGCCTTGGTTTAAAAACTTTAAGTGACATAGAATCCAGTTTTCTGCTTCGTAAGTTTTCCCAGCAGCTGTTTACCATTTCGAAACGGTGTCTGTAAAGCCCAACTGTTTACTAGTCTGAAATCTAATTTCTAACCACTGGATCTTGTTAGGTAACTCTCTATTAAATGAAAGATCTGTCTCATATCTGAAATCTACTTTCATGACGGTATTAACAGGTTGTTATACAACCAAAGTAAATCTCTCTTCCCTGGTCTCTCCCACAAAGCACTGAAATGCTTTGCTGGCTCTGAATCCCTTGCGGTTTTTAACACCCCTGCTGAAGCACGGACGTCAGAGCTGAACCATAATAATAGCCTTGTGATGTGAAGTTCAAAAGCAATGCTGCCTCTCTACTCCTACTCAATACTCATCAGTTTCTATAAGGAAAACTGTTAAACCTCTCTGCCAAGGCCTTTTGTTTCCCACTGCTCATGGGAAGATTGAGCAGGAGTCTCTGATCTTTGTCAGCCAGATACAATTTCAGTGCACAGTCAGTTGTGCCTGTAAGCTACAGACACATACTGGGATACACTGATTTATCTGGGGGAGGAAGGAAGGGCGTATGGACCAGCAATTATTTAATTTGTGCATCTAATCTTTATCCAGAAAAATAACTCTCCTTTTTAATTAGAAAAAGTTCAGTTCAAAGGCAAGATAAATGAAACAAATGATACTGCTAGTGTCTGCATTAGAATTTTCCATCTGCGCAGTCTGATGAAGGGGAACATGGGGAATGTAAAGTTTTATGATAAAAAGAGTTTTGACTTGGGGAAGGAAAGAAAAAAAATTCTCTTGAACTCATTCCAAACTGAGTTAATGTGGGGAGTTCAGGTCAGTCTCCCTGGCCTTTCCTTTAATGAGTGAATTTGATCCAGCAGCATAAGGCTCAGTGTCAGGGTTTTACACTACTGCATTTGAAGATTCATTAGTGAAGCACATGTGTGTTTTTGTATGTATCTGAGAGAGAAGGCGTTTGACACAATCTATTAGGGCTATTACTCTGGTGGCTTTTAGCTTAACTTTCTCATACTTTAGATATAAGTACAGGATGAACAGTATTGGAACAGAAGGGTGTAAGTGGTGCCAGTGTTTTCCAGGAAGGATAATTTTCCTCTGCAACAGGCCCTGAGCCTCAGCTTAATATGTGTAATTGCAAATGATTAATGGGGTCTGTTGTTCATTTGACTGTCGACTGGCACTGTCCTGTATTGTAGCCTTTTACTTCTCAATAAATTGAAATGTGTGCAAAGTCTATGCAAAACCAAGTAATTCTTGTGATAACCTTTCTTGCAGGGAGTCCGAGGGTTATATAGAGGAATGGCAGCTCCTATTGTCGGAGTGACACCCATGTTTGCTGTGTGCTTCTTTGGATTTGGCTTGGGAAAAAGACTCCAACAAAGAACACCTGATGACATTTTGACGTGAGTTTCTGAGTTCATCAGACAGTTGGGAAAGGCACCCTAAGGCTCTGGCAGCCTGCGGTGTTGTCACATAATGAATTGTGGTGTAAATTTGTCTCCTCTCCTAAGTTATAAATATAGTTCTGAAAAATAAAACACTCGTGTTTTTTAATGCTTCTGGAAGCGTGGGACTGATAGCACAGGCTAAAAACAGACAGCATGTGGGCAGGTGCTATGCAATTCCCTTTCTACGCAAGAAAGAGCCATTAGGGAACAATTCCGTTTTAGATGAGTGCAGTGTGAGTTATAAAGTGATTGCCCGCAAAACAGTCTCGCTATTAACAGAAACTATGGGAGAAATAAATTCATGGTCAAGCAGTCTTGACAACATTCACGGTCCTGATTCTCTTTTCCCTGTTAGTCGTGACTCTGCTGCTTCCTTACATTAGGATCTAATAATAGCCATGGAAATGTTTTTATTTTAGTTTCTGAAAAACAGTATTTATGGGCAGCCCTTCTCTCAGGCATGTCTAACCACCTGGAAAAGAGGTGGGAAGCTGAGAAAACTTTGTGTGGTTTTCTCCACGCTAACTTAAGTGTGAGGAAAGCCCCCTGCCCATAAAGTACTCCCTTAACTTCTTTGCTGAATTGTGATTCGTAGCTCCACAGGAACAGGACTGGAGCTTAGCAACATTTTATTCTATTATTTGTGCAATACGTAGGAGCTCTGTCAGAGAGCAGGAGTCCATTGAGTTGAGCCAGGCGTGGTGGGGTGGGGAGGTTCGAGGCTCCCGGGTGGTGTGGTTGCCCCTGGTTGTACAGCACTAGCCAAAGGGGAGTTTTAGGGAGCACGCTGGAGAAGAGCAGCAATAGTCTTTTGAGTCTTTATGTAGAACTTTTCCCATCAGAGCCGCGGGAGAGAAAGAGCAAAGGTCAACAAATAAATGGTGGAACTGTCATTGTGCCCAACTGTGCTGTGGGTGCAGACTTGACGCAGAAGGATACAGCGTGCTTAGGACGTGAGGCCCAAAAATAAAGGTCAGACCCTTAGCACCATGGTTATGGGTCTCGAGGCAGGCAGTGGTTCCTTGTGCTGATTTTGAAGGGAAGTTTTGGAAGGAAGCAGACGGAGAGAAACCTGAGGTGCCTGTTCTGTCTTTTCTGGGGCTGAATAATCCCAAAGTGAGCGAGAAAACTCAAAGCTTCATTTGAGCAGGAGATGCATGTGGAGTGGTGAGGAACGTCTAAATGGCCTGCAAGATTTAATGGGAATTTAAGAGTAAAGAAAGGTGTAAGAATTGAAAAACCTGAATAGAATGCCATCTCTTGGGCAAGTGGAGAGAAGCAGAGGTGTGGAATTTAGTTAAATTGAGATGTTAGGAGGTAGCAGGACATCGGACGTAAAGATAAGTTTGTGTTGGAGAAACCCAGCTTGTTTAAAGGATTTTTGTCACGGAGACTTTGCCACATGAAAGCAGGTACAGAATGTGTGAATGTGTGGGATGATGGCAGGTTGGTAGGACAGACTTGGTGATGGCAGAGGCTGAAGGAGCGAGGGGCTGAGAGGTTACAGAAGGGAGGCTCCTGGCTGCACAAGCAGGAACACGGGTGGAAGCTGAGGCCACTGAGGAGAGTGTGGGAGAATGGAGGAGGAAGAGACTGTTGGGAATAAAAATGAATGGGAATGCTGTAGCAAAAAATACAAGTACTTAGAATATTAGCAAATACAATGGATGTGAAGACCTGAGTTCTGGTTGCTGTGGAAACCAGCGCTTTGAATCCTAGAGATCTTACATGCTTAGCTTTTATTAGGCATTGATGAGGTGCTTCTGCACTCATCAAAAGCAGTGGATGCATTTCTAGTTCCACTGCCAGCCTTGTGTGGCACAGTGTGACCTGGTGATACAGGGGTCTTTCTGCCCTTCGTTTCCTGTGTACTGTGTTGTGTTAGGGTCTCTTCTGTTTCCTCGGGGCAGATATCCTCAGCTGTTTGCTGCTGGCATGTTGTCGGGAGTGTTCACGACAGTAATCATGGCTCCAGGAGAGAGAATCAAGTGCCTTTTACAGGTAAGGCATTGGATGGTGGTGATGGGAATTTAATTTTAGGGGTCTTGTCTTTCCATACCAGGAACTTCTTCGGTTAGCTTATTTACTCTGTTATGTTTTTTGACAGGACTGAGACAATTGTCATTTAATGCAACTGTGTCACGAAGGAGCACTATACAAACGCACCGTGACAGTATGAGTACATGCTGCCTTCATTGCTCTAGGCATTTTACAGAGCACAAGCCTTATGCTCTGTGGCATTATATGAGGCATCAGTGGATGCCTCAGCCCACTTTATTCTGAAAAACTAGACTTTTCCATACTTTGAGAAACTTCTAGAATAATACAAAACTACTAGATCATAAGACTCTAGTGTAAAGATTTTCTGTTACCTTGACAAGTTCCCAATAGGGAATGCATTTCAAAATATATGAAGTAGTTTTCTAACGTTTGGGTGGCTGTTAGCTCTACACCTCCTCCAGGATTTTTAAAATATTGTTGGAAAATGTAAATTTTCCATGAGCAAATGAGAATACTGTCTTTAGCAGAGGTGGGAAGGGTTGTTGATTTCAGAGGATGTTGAACTCGGTTGGCGGCGTGATGGGTGGTCACGTGTTAGTTCTGACAGACGTGGTGTTATCATGGAAGCTTTTATACACGTGCAAATTGTTTGAATTGCACTTAACTATTTGAAGGCTACTTTTTGTCAGTGCAAGTGTAGTATTACTTGACTGACTTCAGTCATTTTGAACTTACACACTGGGGAAAAATAAGGAAGAATCTAGCCACTGCATGGAACAGTAAACATAGCCTTGGCTTGCACAGGAGGGAGCTGTTTGAGGAAATGACACAGAGGTTTCATATGCAGGAGCCCCTGTGGAATGAGTATGTGCTCTTTCCTCTCTGGAAACATGCACGTCCTAACTATGAGCTGAATGATTGTTCACCAGCCAAAACCTTCACTAGTCGAAACTATGGCTTTAATCTTTCAGATCCAGGCAGCTACAGGTGAAACTAAATACAGTGGCTCTTTGGACTGTGCAAAGCAGCTGTACCGCGAGGCTGGGATTCGCGGCGTGTACAAGGGGACAGTGCTCACCCTCATGAGAGGTAACGGATGGAGACGTTCTGATGCTTCTTCTGCATGGGGTACTTTAAGATAAGAAGCCCGACATTGTATCATAGATCTCAGTGTCCCTTCTTGTCCCTTTAGCCAATTGGAGATGCTGTGTCACCCCCCCCCCTTTTTTTTTTTTTCCCCCAGTCTGCAGAGCTCCTCCAGTGCCTCAAAGGGACTGAGAAATAAACATGAGATTCTCAGTGAGTGAGGAAGAGATTAGATGATGAGGATCAGAGGGATATAGGAAGTAATTAAGATCTGAGAAGCCAAGTGGAGAGACTTCAGGAGAGGAGCACAGAGAACAAAGAGAAAAGAAAAATGCAGAAGTAGGCTTTTTTTTTTCCTTTTGTTTGCCTTTTTTTTTTTTTTTCCTCTTTTCTTCCTTGGGAGAAGGATTGTGACTGCCTGTGACTGTTGCTGTATAACGCAGACTGATTTAGAAGATGTGATTGCAGCAGTTATGCTTTCTACCTGCTTGAGTGTGGGTTATTTTGGACTGGGATGTCATGACCCCTCTAACAACAACAACAAAGTAGTTGTGCCAGACACTGAACACTTTACACGTTTTCAGTACTTTCTCCTTTGGAAAGCATTAGATTGTTCCCTGTACTGCGGCAACATTTTCCAACGATAAGTTGAAATGTCTGTATTTTGATACCTCAGTTTGGGAATTTGTTCTATCCTCTGCTTCTCACAGAAGTGTAGAACTAGTGATGTAACTGTGACAGTGTCCTTACCCAGAGGCTGGTTCTCCAGTTCAGGCATGTGCTAAGAATTGGCTACAGGAGTATCTTTAAACAAAAGCCAAAACTAAACCCATCAGCTAAAAAAAACAACCCCGAAATAGAATCATTAGAAAAAATAGTGTGCAAAACTCTTGAAGTTCCTGAACTGTTCTGATCTGCTATGCAGCATTTAAGAAATCCTAGAGCTGTCTCATCATTAGGTTAATGGCCAGCAGAGAGGTTACAGTCTGGCTTGAAAGGCTGCTGATAGAAGTGCTTGAAAACAGATATTTTTCAAGTTCTTGTCTTTAGCACCTGCTGTCCCTGGGAAAGTTCAGGCACCTCTCTGTAGAGCAACAGAAGTTTTAATTTTGTTTGTAGAGGAGGTTCAGAAAAGGAATCTGGATGTACTTAGTGGTGTTGCTGAGCTGGCATGGGGCTGCTTGCCTCTGGGCTTCATTTTGTTTCCCACTACTCACAGTCTTTGTTTACCCTCTAGATGTCCCAGCCAGCGGAATGTACTTCATGACGTACGAATGGCTGAAGAACATTCTGACCCCAGAGGGAAAGAGGTTAGTGAAATCTCACAGTCATCATTTTCTGAACTTCTCAAGCACTGCTGATTAATCTCCCCAGTTACAGAGAGATTTAGGACAATATCATCAAAACAATTTTTAAAAAAAAAAAAAGTTCCTTATCTTGTGAGTTGAGCTGTTTTGGTCTGGGATTAACTGACAATTTAGATGGTGTTCCGAGTTTCTCTCAGATTCTAACCTTGGATCTTATTAGCCAAAGAATATTTAAATTAGGTCTCATCCCTTTCATCTCTGTGCGTGCACAAAAAGCTGGGTGGTTTTATTGTTGTGGTTTTTTGTTGCTTTGTTTTGTTTTCTTTTCCCTCCAGAGCATCCATGTGTGTGCTGCTGAATAAAAAGATTTGAACCTTTAGGGTGGACTTAGTAAATTTTGCCCACGGGGTTTTGATTCTTGGAAATCTTGCTCAGATTTCCATGTCTGCAGCATTGTGCTGCTTCCTGGCTGTCAGCCAGGCTGCCTCTTTGATGGTCACCTTAGTCAAAACAGATGAGCTTTTAATATTTTGTTTGTTTCTCTTTTTTTTTTTTTTCTTCAATTTTTTTTTTCTTTTCCCTCCCACCCCACCCCAATCCTGCCACAGTGTGAGTGACCTCAGCGCGCCTCGGATCCTCTTTGCTGGGGGCCTGGCTGGGATCTTCAACTGGGCAGTTGCCATTCCACCAGACGTGCTGAAATCCCGTTTCCAGACTGGTGAGTTGCATCCCAACTTGCCATGGCCACGGTCAGCACAGGGCTCCTGGGAGTGGGCTGGGCAGCGATGGAAGATGCCATCTGAGCATCTTGAGCGTTGCTTGAGACAACTACATGAAAAACCCAAGTGTGTTCCTTGCTTTTTCGTTGGTTTTCTCACAAATTTTTGATGAATGCATATCTTTGTTTCTGCCTCCCTACTAACATAATCACAGAATCACAGAATGATACGGGGTTGGAAGGGACCTCTGGAGATCATCTAGTCCAAACCCCCTGCCAAAGCAGGTCCACCAGGATCAGGTTGCACAGGAACATGTCCGGGTGGGTTTTGAATGTCTCCAGAGACGGAGACTCCAGCACCTCTCTGGGCAGCCTGTTCCAGTGCTCTGCCACCCTCACAGGAAAGAAGTTCCTCCTTGTGTTAAAATGGAACTTCTTATGTTCAAGTTTGTGCCCGCTACCTCTTGTCCTGTCACTGGGCACCCCTGAAAAAGACTGACCCCTTCCTCTTGACACCCACCCTTTAAGTATTTATACGTGTTGATCAAATTCCCCTCAGTCTTCTCTTCTCCGGACTAAAAAGACCCAACTCCCTCAGCCTTTCCTTGTAAGAAAGGTGTTCCAGGCCCCTAATCATCTTTGTAGTCATCTGCTGTACCCTCTCTAGCAGTTCCCTGTCCTTCTTGAACTGGGGAGCCCAGAACTGGACACAGTAAATGATCCCAATTTGAGATACCTGTTTTGAAACCTCAGCACAGAAGTCGCAATAATAGAACTGCTTGTTGTGGCTGTTTTGTTGCAAATGTAATTCTTTGAGAGGTTTTGTTATTTCACTTCAGACGTTGTTGTATAAATTGTAGCCTTTGCTATCTGAAATTTACTGTAACTGGGCATGCCCTGCCAAGAGCATTTCTTTTAGACGAGCAGATCTGCTTGTAAAGATCTGTGGCCTACTTGTGGTGAGAATGTCCCAGGCCTTGAGCTTCAGCAGTTTGACAGATTTTTCCCTTGGTTTCTCTGGGATTCCCAGTCAATGGGTATTTTTGTTACAGCTTCTTGTATTCTCTGTCTGTGGATTCAGCTCTCCATGGAACGGAGATAACTGTTTTTCTTGAGTCACGGATCACGTTAATCTAGTGCAGGAAACTTCTTTTCTCTGAATAATGGATGCTGTGGTTGGTTGTATCACACCAAGGGCTGCGTGTGAAAAACTTTACAACTTTGCACCCTTGTTCCACTGAGCCAGTCCCAACGCTGCTGTACAGGTGATGTGGGTTAATGGTGGTCCTGTTTGGCTGGGCTGTTTTGTGGAGTGCTTGTTCAGAGGGCTGGCAGAGGCAGCGCTTTCCAGAGAAGTGTCAGGAGAAGGAAGAGCTTGTTCTTTGAATAAAACAACTTTTTAGAAACACTTCAGCGAATCTGTGTAACATCAGCATTAAAACAACCTGTGCTTTTCACTTGAAGTTTGTTGCTGTTCTTGGCTGCGACGTGACAGGATCATTTGTTGTGTCTTATAAACAAACTTCATCAATTTTTATAGCTGACCTCCCTGTCCCCTCATTGCAGCTCTTGGGAGAGCTGTGATCAGTGGTGCAAGCAGCAGCTCAGACATCCAACCCTGACAAAAGTTACTCTCCTTTCTTCCCTGCCCCCCAGTGACTTGATTAGGTAAATGCTTTGTGGTGATGGTGAGCACTTTCCTTCTGTCTACTGAGCTTTTAGTAAGGTGTTTTTTTTGTTTACTAGCTTTTGACTGAAATAGATAACTTTCCCAAGCAGATGTTTTCGCAAAACAGCTCCAGCAATGTTTGGGTTCTGGTGCCACTTAGACGGTATAAAAGTGTGAGCCTGTTGAAAATCCTGGGCTGCTACATACACTGCATTCTTCAGTGCTTGTGAGTGTCACACATCTTAACTAATGTGTTTTGTATCCCTTTCAGCTCCTCCAGGAAAATACCCAAATGGTTTTAGAGATGTGCTGAGAGAACTCATCAGAGAGGAAGGAGTTGCATCTCTGTATAAGGGCTTCACAGCTGTAATGATCAGGGCATTTCCCGCTAACGCGGTAAGTAAATTGCAATTCCAGGTGGATTTTGGGGACCTGGGCACTCACTGTGAATATTTGTGTCATATATATGTGTCATATATATGACTGGCTGCTCACTGTTGTACAATTTCAGTGAGATTCTTGTCACTTCTGGATGTTGGTGTCCAAATTCTAAAAATGTACCTTAATCTAGGGGGAACGCCAAGTACACCTTCCTTCAAAGCTTTTCATGAAAGCCCTTGGACTTATTCTGATAGTATTTCTCGCCTGATTGTACATCCACCAGTAGAAGACAGAAGTGGGTGGATAAGTTTGGACTGGCTTCCCTTTCAGTAAATAATGAGCCAAATAGAGTAGAAGTTCTGCCTTTGTGTGGAGGGAGATGGTAGAATTCTTGCCTCTGGTCCAAGACTTTTTTTTGTTGTCTTCCTCCTTCCACATCAGCCACGTCTTGTGTTTATAGTGCTGCATTTCAAAAACTTTGTGTGGAATAGGTTTTTATAATCCTTATTTGTTCTCTACATTCTTTCTTTTCCAGGCATGTTTTCTTGGTTTTGAAGTTGCTATGAAGTTTCTTAACTGGGTCGCACCAGGTCTGTGAAGACCAGGAAGTCTTTGGAAACTAGAGAGGAGAAGGAAGAGAGTGCAAGTCTGCCTCAAAGGAATAAACGAATGATCACTTGAAGTTTCAGGAATGATTACTTGCCTAATACCTTTTTGCCTTCCTCACGTTCTTTAGGTGGTGCTATGTGCCGTTCAGAAACGTAAGCCGTAGCTCTGAAACAGAGGTGATGAGGAGTTAGAGGTGGTTCACCTGATTCTGAGCCCATGTACCACAGCAGTAACGCTGCTAACGGACAGCTGTCACTACCACACACGCTACCTTAAGTACTTCCTCATGGAAGAAGGAGACACTTCTTACAATGTAATACTTTATTTACCCAAGAAACATGTAGCTATTACTGCTGAAAAACGTCCTTAAAATAATTGTTTGGCAGTGTGTACTTAACTCTCAGGGCATGAGTTAGCAGCTGCACATACTAATATCTGCAAGCAATGTCTCGTAGCATTCCTGTCTCTTGTAGTTTTTCAGTTGTTTTTCTGTGTCGACAGTGGTTTTAATCTCACCTGTGTGTAATGCAGCAAACACAGAACTCAGCAGAGGAGGCCAGAGCTACGTTTGGGTGCTAGAGGGGTATTACAGATAGCGTATCGGATCTTGTGCACTGATCTTTTCTGTGGAACTAGGAGGAAAAATGAATTATCCTTAACATTTGTACTAAGCTTTGCTGAAGCAGCCAGTGGGGAAATGTGTTTGATCCTGAACTTTTCTCTGAAATCCCTTTCTGTCCCGCTGACGATATTCTGAATGCGATTTCAAAAGTGCAGCGTGGTTCAGAGCAACCCACAATATATTTGATTCATCAAATGCTGTGTCCTGGGATTCAATCCCTGACCTGGGAAAAGTTAACAGTACTTCCAAGAGCTCAATTTCTCTGACACGAGGGGGATACATGAAGGGGATGCTGGCTCTGCAGTCTTGTCTAACTTTATTCTTGCTCCTGTTCCTTGGTTTTCTCTTAATATCGTTAAACATAATCATATTTTCATTTAAGAAATGCCTAATGCTAAGAAGCAAAAAGCAACTCTAATTTTTTTTTTGTTTGATGCAGTGTTATTGGAACTCAATAAAGCTGGCTGCTGCTTGGCTAGAACGTGTGCTTCGTTTCACTTACTTTTTGCATGGTCACGCATGGTTAGTTTTGCAAAAGTTTTCCAATTCTTAATTCTGAGCTGTGATTGGGAAATAAGTTGTGCCACGCTATCTTTAATTGTTAACCCTTTGCCTTTTAGCTTTTGGATTTCTGACACGAGCCACAGAAATGAATGTTCCACACTTCACGGGTTTGTTGCACGAGTCCCCTTAGGTCCTGTGTTGCGGGTGCAACTTTTTAACTGTAAAGCCAGAAACTAAGTTACAAGTTTTGCCTGTGGAAAGCATTTTATGTTTTCCAGGGAGAGGCTTGGACACAGATAGAGGGGAGCTTAGGAAAAGCATCTGTCCTGATGGTCCACAGGAAAGAAGGCTGAGAGTTTGTCCTTGGTCTGGCATGGTCTGTTGGCCTATTCCATAAGGACACAGTCTTCACCTTGGTTTTCCGCAGGCAGAGCCAGCCCTGAAAACCTTCTGCCCAAAAGTGTTGCAGAAGCCTTGAATCCCCCTTTCTTTCCCAATTCTTTGGAAGGACCGGAGGCCAACCTGCCTTCCCCAGAGCCCACCTCTTGTGCTTTACAGGGTGGGGGCTTGAGACCAGCGAGGAAACCCCTGGTGTGGGAAAATCCCAGTTGCTTGGAGCTGCCTCAGTGTTCTTGCTGTTGCCTTACCCTCCACAGACCGTCCCTGTTCCTCACTGCTTGGTAACCTCCTGCTGCTCCTTCCCAATGTCACTGCAGCTATGGATGAATGAAATACTTAAAGTGCGAACACTGAGTTAATACCAGTTCAGAGAAGTGGTGATAAAAGGACATTAACCTCGCAGACGGTTTTAAACTCAATTCTAGGTTTACTGGGGCTAAATCCAACCTAGTTTCAAGAGGACAAAGTCTGCTTTTATGGCTCTGTGCTTCCTGACCACCAGATGCTATCCTGTAGTTCCTTTGGTTCCCTCGCTGCTCTGGCTACCTCTGACTTCCGTGGTTGGGCTCTGATGCTTACAAATGACTTTCAACTTTAAGAAGCTCTATAAAGTTGAGGTTTTTTTCTTTCCCTTTTACTTATGCATTCCAGAAATACTGGCACTTCTTGGAAGGCGCAGACATGTATCTTTTTTCCTTAAAATTCTGTATAGTGATGTTTAGCGCTGCCTATTCCAGCTTCTCTGTCAAACAATGCATCCTGTTGAGATCCCAGTCTCCCAGGAAGCTAAGAAGAACTGAAGCATTATCACCCTGGTTGTAAATGCTGTTCCGAGCTGGTTGGTGATGCGGTTGCCCAGCAGATGGCTGTCTGGGGCTGTCAGCGAGAGGGACGAACCTGCAGGTCCAAAGGCAAGGTCAGAAGCGAGGAAGCCAGCAGAGCAGCTGCTGTTGGCCGGCCACTGCCTCCCTTTGTGGCAGCCACAACTTTCCGAATTGGGCTGCAAAATTTTTATGTCTCTGTCAGGACAGAGAGGCAGCTGGAAGGCAGGAGGCTTTTCTCCACGTCTGTCCTGCAGAGGAAGACTCTGATCATCCAGGCTTGGTGATGAGCTGTGGACTGTCATTTGCGCTCCCTTCCATTCCAATCCTGTTAGTCCAGAGTGCTGCAGTCTTCAAAAAACATTTAATTCTTGGAAATCAAATCAGGGACTAGTGATGCCCTGGATTCAGTTGCTGGAGTTAAAAGCGCAGCTCCTCCGTTAGGGTTCTGAGGAACCTTCTCTCAGGCTGTGTGCTCTTCCTTGGTGCCCCAGCGCTTACCTTGGCTGTGCTGTCACCAGCCCAGGCGCTTGTCTGTGGCCTTAAGCTGTGTCTGCTCTGACAGACTGAGAAATTCTCCACACTCTCTAATACTGCAGTTGTTACTGTTAACTGTAAACTATCTCTCTTCTGCCAAACTATCATTTTAAATACCTTTTTTTTAAAAAGCAATTCAGCTCCTTTTTCCAATTTCAATTACTCTAATTATATTCTCCCTAATCTGAAGGTTTTGCAGAGCTTTGTATTTTGTTTGATAAAATTCTGGCTCACCCCCTTGATTTTAATTTGGTGCTTTTTGATAAGTAAAAAATGGAAGAAGTAAATCGGGAATGAGGGGCTGCTTTCCAAAAGCAGTGGTGGGAGGAGAGGAGCTTTGGGAAGGCCGATCAGACACATCTGCTTGTTTGTTCAAAAACTGAAACCCAGGCACCCTGGAAATGTTTAAAAAGCTGCTCATGTCTCTCAGGATTCTGCCATACAAAATTTGCCAAATCCTTGCCCCTGGTGTGTGCAGCCTCAGAATGAGGGGGGTGATTTTAACACAGGTGCGGTTTCCTGTGCACTGAGGACTCCCTTGCTTTCTGAAGCTCAGATTTGCATTCAAGTGCTATTTTCTAATTGCCCAGCTTCTTGTGGGAAAGCACATACACAGGTTAATTACACAGCAGCAGTGGTTACGCTGTGTGTCCGTACCAGCAAAGGATACTGATGACATTTGTCTTTATGCTCCTTGTGCAGATAGTATGTGGTTTTGCTGTATGAAAATTGGCATAAAATTCCACAAAATGCTCCTGCTGTACATCTGCCTGGCCCATCCTGCCTTGATGGAAGTGATTTTTCCAGTGGTGATTCAAGGTGCATGGAAATATTCCAGAAGTAATCCATGATACATAAACCTTCCGTGCTTGCATTTCAAATCTTCCACGCTTGCATTTCTCTGCCCGTTGTCTGCAAGTGGCTGTTGTGTACACTCTGGGTTGCTATACGGATGGAAAGGTCCTTGGAATAGCCCTGACAACTCAGTCTTGCTCTAACTTGACTAATTAAAGGAAGCTGCCCGTGGGAGGATTACTACAGACTCTCCAGTTTGGAAAGGACATTGCATGGTAGATATTACCAACGGTGAGTAATGTGAAGAGGGTGCATTTACTCATATTTCTCACAGTAGGAGACATACAGTGTGTCCAGTGTGTCTGGCTCCATCTCCTTCTAAAATCCCTCCCATCAGGCATCCATACACAGCGGTAAGATCCTCCTGGAGCCTTCTCTTCTCCAGGCTGAACGATTCCAGCATTGAAACCCTTACCAAAGCCAGTAGACAACCTCCATGCTCTCCCCACCTCCACCGAGCCAGTCATCTCACCATCGGCGACATCCCCACTGGTCAGAGGGGCCTGACGTTGCTGAGGCTCCTCCTGCCAGCAGCTGTAGAGGAAATACCACAATAAACTGGCGGCTGGTGTTTTGGAGCCATCCTACAGCAAGTGATCTTTGACCACGACAAGAATAGTCCCTTCCGGTGGCTTGCAGCCCCTGGGCAGGAACGCACCTTGCGCACGCGGCGTGGGATGGTTCTCTTCAAAACATCTCGTTTCCAACCCTAACGCCTGACCGCGCTGCTTGCCCGGACAGGCCACGGACAAAAATGAGTCAGTGGCACGAAGCCATGAAGGCCGTGCCACCGGGCGTGCTCTGCACCAAAGGGCTTTAATAAACGCTGCTCAACTGTTCCCGTTTGAAAATAGGCCCAGCTGCCCTGGCAGCTGCTTGCCGGGGACTTTTGCTCCCAACCCAGAGGATGGCAGGGAGCCACCTGCCCTGCAGCCGGGGGGCTTCCCGGGATAGAGGGCTGCAGGCATTGCTGGCATTCCTGCCCCTTCCCCGCTCCCCGGGATGCATTTCGGGTGACCCGGCTGCGTGCGGCCGTGCTCATTCATAACGGCGGGCCGGCCGCCCCACTCAGCGGCCACCGACCTGGCTCGGCCTGACCCCGCTTCACGTTGGGGTCCGTCTTTCTGCCCCGTGGACCCTGCCCTGAGAAATCCACCCAGTGAGGGAGAGGGAAAATGGGACGGCCTGGGGCTGGATGCTTGAAATGGAAACCCGTTTCTAATTCAGGGAGATTTGTGTATAAAATTGAGAACATTTTCCATTACCTCAACGTGTTAGAATAGTTCTGCAAGTGTATCTCAAAACCTGGTAAAAATGTAAACCTCAAGTCGAGGTTGGACAGGATTTTTACTACCACGTCTCTGAATTCAGACACTTTAAACCCAGACGGTTCAGTTTAAGCAGTTTACAATGCATAGGTTCTCCCTGGGCTTACTGGAAGCCTGGCTATAAAGATCGGTATCACAGTCACAGCAACAGGCTGTAGATAAGCCTCACTTCCCTCTGCAGGTGACAGTTTGAACACAGATTTGCTGAAGCTGCCAGGTTTATCTGGGCAATGAGCTGACTTCCCTTCTTCATGGGAGACCTGAGCTCTGGATACCAAAGTAAATTTTGAGCTGCCTGGTTATGGATTCCCCAATGCCGAAAGCATATCCCTAGCAGCAACATTTCTTCTTGGTACTATTTCCTAATAGTGTTTCCTAATAGTTATTTGTTGCTGGCAGCTGCTTGCTCCTTCCTCTCTCTACTTATACAATCAAAAAGCTCTAAACTCTGATTTAGCCTTGAATATTTGTCCCGGTAGAGCGAAGGCAAGGAAATCAACTCTCTGTCGCTTCCCATCTTTAATCCCTATGCAGATTTCAGCAGAACCAGCTGAAATGCCAAAAAGGTGTAAAATTACAGCAAGTCCTCCTGCTTGGGCTAAGCCCATGTGATTCAGAAAAGCTCCCAACTGCCTGCATAGACAAATCCTAAAAAAATACTTCCCTCTGAAACATAATCCTCCCCGCTCATCCCTCCCCCTCCCTCCCCACTCACCCTTGACTCCCTATCAATCACTGCCAGGCAATTATCTGCTTCGTTTACTGCCTCCTGGCCGGAGCCAAAGTTCAGGAATGGGCAGTCGATGGCAGGAGATCACAGTGGAGGGAACTCGCTGTTCTTCTGGCCTGGCCACCCATTTCCAAGCAGTGGCAGGCGCGCTTAGCCGCAAGGCACGGCAGGATTCTGCAGGGTGGACAGAGAGCCCTGGGCAACCCTCCCCCTCTCTGTCCTTGCCCACCGCCCCAGTGGCTCCAGGTCCCTGCCTCCCTTCAGCAAAAGCTGCATCAGGACAGCAAAGTTCAATGTCTCCTGGGCCGGGGAGGTGCCTGGAGTCGGTTCTGCTTCTGCCAGGGGTGTCGTGGACGAGGCACAGCGACACGGCGGTGCTGTGAGAAGTCTGTCTCTCCTGAGACAGCAACTCCTTGTGACACAGATGACTTCTCTCATGTGCTGATGATAAATTCTTGGGGGTTTCCCCGTTGTCCTACCTTTCCTGACTAAGGGGATGAATCTGTACCACATACTGGTTGCCCCAAAGGCACAGAGTCACCCCTGGCATTTGCAGATCTAAGTCTGTTCTTCCAGGATAATCTGTCTAACCACATTTTCCAGCAGTACAGTCTGAAGACATTTCTTTAAGCAATCTACAAATAAAAGGAAAATTTGTCTTTTGATTTTTGTTTCCTAATCAACTAGCATTTATTACAGCTAAGGTCACTCCTTCTGGAAGATATAAAAGCTCGCTGTGTCACTAAGAACTGCCTTACTCAGACCAAGAATCTCTCAGCTCGAAGCTCTGCCCCCAGCGAGGACACAGGAGGCACAAAGCACCCCGATGTAGCTCCCCTGGCTCTGCCATCCACAGCCACGCACTGGGATTTACTGGGATGGAGACCGTGCGCCTTTGCACTTAGGAGCTCTAGACTCACTTTTCTGTACAATCACCTTTCGGACACTTTCCTGCTTTTGGCCTCCACAATACCTGGTGGCAGCGAGTGGCACTGTTTAATTACGTGCTGTTTTGTCTTAGATTGGCTGAATGATGATTTCACTGCTGTCACTTAAATCCTGTCTTGTGAGAAGTAATAGCAAATTGTTTCCACTTCATCTGTTCTGAAATAATTCATTACTTTCTGGGCTGTTCTCCTCTGGGTCCTTTTCCAAGCTGATGATTTATTTAATCTCTCCTTGTACAAAGTCACGATCCTCCTTTCCCCTTTTTTATATTTCTTCTAGTTCTACATACCATTTTTAATGAAATGATAATAATTTCTATACAGCTATATTGATATTTTTTATTTTCCCCTGGGCACTGGCACAGTTGGTTAATTAAAATTGGTATTGATTTCTAAATACACTGAAAAGTTTCTTTATTGAGTAGTTGGCTAATATTCTGTCTTCTACAGGTTCTTCTATAATTAAAACACTCTGGTCCATCATTTCTGGTAAATTTGAAGTATGTGGAAAAAATTTTTTACTAAATTCATGGAGCATGCTTTGCTGAAGGTGGTGTACACAGTGGGAAAGGATGGAGTTTTTAATTTAATCCATGTAGCCTAGCAACATTTACACCATCAATAAACAAGTACTGTTTTTTTCTGAGCAAAAAAATGCCCAGCCCTTTCTTTATCCTGACTCCACTGGTAGGAATGGTAACACTGACAATGCCCAGCCCACCGCATTAAGAGCGTCTTCTTCTGACTTCCTGTCCCTTTTATTCACACTTCAGCTCACCTGCTAAAGCTTTGTTCAGAATAATTGTAAGATCTTGAAGTGAGGTGTCCACGGAAGATGCTCATCTTGATTTTTATGGTTAGTGTTAGTTGTTAAAGGAGCTGCTTATCATATTAGTCATATGGCTGTTCTAGATGCTCTGAAACGCGATTGCTAGGAAACTTGAAATCTGTTAAATGTTTGCTCACAAGAATTTTCTGAAGGAAGATCTCTGGCAGCCGCGTGCCACTTCTGAAATTTGCCCCAAATCAACTTCAAAGGGGAGGATCTTCTCAAAATCACTAGTTAATACTGCTTAGGTGAATTATTTGCATAAATAAATATATATAAAAACAGGCTTACATTTACTGAAAGCACTGAGCAGGCTTCCTTAATTTCTTTAACTTGTTCCAGTGACCAGAACATTCATTTCCCAAAAAGCGTTCCCTGAGACTTCATCTGGCGATCAAATACTGCTTCTAAGATTTGGTCATGGTTTTCTTCCTGTTCCAGTAGCTCTTCCCTAATTGGTTTCAATATGAATTTAGAGACGAATAAGAAATCTATTATTCTATATATGTTGTAAGTAAAACATAATCTTATTTCCCTGAAGGCAGTTCTTCACAGCAGTCTGGGAGCCTGAATGGCTGATGCAGTGATTGCTTGCTCCCTTCTCTATTTTACCTTCTTTATTTGGTCTTTTCCTGTGAAAACATATGCTGGTCAAAATTCCAATGAGAATGTGACCTTTCCCAAAGTATTGGCCTATTTTAAAGTGCATTTAAAACTACTTGCTTTTGACTGGGAGCAGAAGCTGAAACCTGTGATAGGGATAACTCAGCAAGAGACTGTGTCCTTTATTAAGAGGTAGCCTCACTTCTTGTTCTTATATTCAGCTTCAGTCCAAAAAGACACATTTTTAATAAAGAGTCCGTGGCTTCCCTTTGCTTCTGCTGAAGTAAACAGTTGCTGCAGCAGACCTTTCATGTCTAGCACTTGCTCAATTACTTTCTTGAAATAAGAAAACAGAAGTGGATTGGTTTTAGTTTTGTCATTTTTGCCTTCATTGTTTTGTCCTTTGATCTCCAAATATCTCAGTTTAAAGGCAACTAATAATTATTTTGCTTTTTTTAAAGCTTCAGATGGGCTGCTTCTGATGGAGACAATCCTTGTGAGGCAAGGGGCTGCCCCATCCCCGGGGCGAGGGGCCAAGGAGGATGGCAGCAGCCAAGGAGGATGGCCAGAGCTGTGAGAAGCCGAGTAGCAGAGCCCGGTCCAGCTCCTGCTGTGTCCCTGCTGCTCCTGGACATGGGTCCTGCCATGACAAGTCTGTGGCCAGACCTGACCCCAGCCAGGCTCTCAGCTGGCACTCAGTTCCCTTCCCCGGGGAAGCCATCGGCCCTCGCTGCCCCCAGACACACTCCCACTGTGGGCACCTGGCACCGGCCCCTATTTTGCTCATCGCTGAAGCTCCTCGGGAGGATCCTTTCCATCTCATTTAACCTCCTCTTTCCCGAGATCATTGTCTCTGTATTTTTCTGCAATGAGAATAGGCTTTTCCCATTAAACCAACCTTCCCACAGCTTTTGTTCTCAGCACCGGCGCTGTCACTGTGTCACAGCTGACACTCACTAACTCCCAAGAAATCTTCCCATATAACCTTTTGGTTATTCCTCACATATTCAAGTGCTCTGTTTTAGCTGCGCTTTTGCTACTGCAAGAACATTTTCCATTCCTTTGTCCTTTTTTCCCCTTTACTTTCCACCCCTCTTGAGTTTCTGATTTGCCATGGCTTTTTTTCAGCAGCTAATTATTGGCTTCTCTCTCTGGATTATTCTTCTGCATGTCTGAGACTTAGATTTTGATCCCAAGCAACTGGAATACATTTTCCCCTTGTTTAAAGCCTCTCTGTAGGTAAAAACAATTTTGCAAACTGAAGAAGATTTAAATCAGCTTTCTTTAACAGATTTCTTTCCTTTTGAGCGTGGCTTTGATTTCCACAGTTTGGCAGCAAGGTCTTGAGAAAATAGCAGCTCGTCGCTTTTGAGATAAACTCTTATCTTTTTTATAATTTAATATCTCTGCCACTACGTGGAAAATTTCCCCGTCAGTCTCTGTGTCTGTTAGGTAGCCTAGGAAGCAGCAATAACACTTACCCTGTCAGCTCCTAGGACAGCTCAAATTAAACAACTTCACAATTGAAGTGTTTACCTATTGCAGCCTTTTCCCTTCTTCCTCATTTCGGGCAATTTCAATCAATCAACTGTCTTCTCATTGACTGGTTTTTCTGTAGCTCTCTGGCACTGCCACGCAGCTCAGGCTCATAAGGTTTCTCCTTGCTCTGGTCAAATACCATCCTTCACCGCCAGCATCCTGAACTGCCTCCCCATGCCCAAGCCCTCCTCCTGGAGTCATGTGGGTCGACTCATCCTTCTTTGACCCTTCCAGTCCTTCCTTGTCTTTGCTGTTATGGTCTCATTTCGGCCCAAAGCCAAGCAACTTCGCAAGCTTGAAACACCCTTTTCAATATGACATTTTCAATTTTCAGAATTCTTTGGCAGCTAACCTTTCGTAACCCTGCTGAGCTTTAAAGGGGTTGATAGGTTTGGAGTGTAAATGAAGGGGGTTTACCTCGCAGTACAAAGCTAAACAGAAAATAAATAGGTAAGTAGGAAAAAAAGGCCATTTCTGAGCCATGCCCCATTTTGATGCTGCATCCTCAAACCTAGTAAGATGCATACGGGTGTTTTCAGGTAAGGAGAAATCAGCCAGACAGTGAGGGGAAAAGTGAAGCACGCACAAACTGACTGGGCTGTCAAATGTACAAAGAAAACCAAGAGGAAACACCGTGCTCCTGACTTTGATCAGGTTTTGGTACTTGCAGCAGTTTGTAATGGCCGTGTTCCTTCGCACGGGAGACAGCTCTGCGGGAAGATGTTGTCAAATGGAAACTGCAGAGGAAACGGGGCAGAATCACTTCTGATCCACTCTGGGATGCACTCCGCTGTCAGAAAACACCGCGTTCCCTCTTGCCTTTATCTCAAAGAGTTGAAATAGTCAGAGGCAGGGAGAAGATTGAATAAGACAGGCCGTAATTACGTTCTTCTTTCTCGTATCATTAAACATGAACAAAGGAACAACTGCAACGCATATCCCCTGCACTGAGATGCTCCTGCAAATGCACACAGCTGAACTTCACCAGCAATCTTCCTGTTTCATCAGCAAACCTCTGTTCTGCACATCACAGATTGCTCAGGATGACAAGAGAAATAAACTCCATGAAATCTGACAAAGGACTTGACTGAGCTCAGCCAGACAGGGGGCTTGATCAATAATTCAAAATAATACTTTGAACACTAAATGATCTCTTAGGTTCCTCTAAGCTGGAGTAGAAATCTAGGCTGTATCTTTTTCAACAAGTTTGCGTTAGCTCTGACTCAGAAAACCCAGTCACCTTCAAGGGATGTGAAGAAAGAGAGGAAACAGGTTTTTTTCTGCATGTTGCCTCTAGTTTCTTGCTCACTGCAAATTAAACCTCATGGAGCTGACATTGCTGACGTGCATTTGAAAAGGAACCCCCCTCCCTCACACAACTGCAGATAATGTGGAGCAGCACTGTGGGGACTGAGTGGCTTTGAGGTGACATCAGAGTCATAAATGTGTGGGGTTGGGCTGCATTCCTAAAGCCAAGTCCCTTCCCCAAGGCAGTCTGAATTTAAGTATAAGGTGAAACGTGGCAGATGAATCCCTCCAACAGGAGGGAGCACGCAGTACCATGCTGGTTTCCATGCCCCAGCCCTCTCTGCAGATGTTTCTGGAGAGCACGGCCCAGCTGTGGTGGGGAGATACGGAAAACCACTGACATGTCTTTTTGAAATGGTCACAGGGGACAATGCTGGCAGAATGACTGCTAACAGACTTGGCTGAAGACAGGTTGTAAAGGATGTTGATGGAGAAGAAATGGTTTTGGTGCAGGGGAGGAGAAGGAAGATTGAGGAGTTCATAGAAACGTAGAGTGGTGGAAATGATGAGCCAGGAAAGTGGCAGAGTTTGCTCTGGACAAGAAACAAGATCGCATCCACCGAAGCCAGAAAAAGACCTGGTGTAGCAAAGCCACAGGAGAAAGGAGGGTCTGGATATGTGATTCAGCTGGGAGAGGGTAAGGAAAGGTTGGATGTTTCCTAGATGTGAAAGGAAAATGTGACTCCCAAGGCTGCTGATGCAATTACAAGAGTCACTGAGAAAAACCAGCAAGACGCCAAGGAAAGCAGCATCCTTTCAAGGCTAAATGATGCAAAACCACACACTCTGAGCAACATTTCTCACAGTGCAGGAATCCTTTGTAAACACAATTAACCATAGCTTTAATTGTGAGAAGAAAGATAGCTAATATCTTGCAGAAAATGCACAAAGAATGGCAGAGAGAGTAAGGCCAGTATCAGAAATACAAGGATAAATCAAGTTGTAGAGCTGTAGTTGTAAGTACAGGCAATGTTTACTTAAAACCAGGTATGTTAGCATCATTGAGACATAGCACTGCAGCATATGGTAATGCCTCCAGAGGCAAAAAGTAACACTAGAGCCCCTGAAACAGGCTCTGCTCTTCTGCAAGAATCTGTGTAAGGCTTAAAAAAAAAGCAAAGCACTGCTAAACGCAAAAACAGGACACAGGCTTGTGTTCAAGAGATGCTATTTATTCACGGGCTAATTGCAGTAGGCAAGAAGCTTCCTAATCCAACAACGTAAAGGGAAAAAAGATTCCTACAACAAGAATGGACAAACGACAAGGAAATTACCTGTCTTCTTGTGTAAATTCTTCCATGTTTTACCATCTTCCTGCTTCTCCAAGTGCTGTGGATAACTGATGTCCATGCATCAAACTTTGAACCCCCTCATCTTACTACCAGTTACACTGATGGCTCCGGCGAAGTCCACAGAAGGTGTTTGGTGCAGATCTCCATGAACACAGTTGTGATACAGGGTCTACGGGCTCTCGAAAACTTGTCAGTGTTTTCCCACGGGTCAGGCCTGGCTGCTGGACCGCCTGCAGGCACACAGGTGGGAGGCTCTGTGCCTCATGGTATTAACACGGGCATTTGCCTATGTAAATTGATCTTTAATCCCCTGCCTACATGACGTTGTGTACTGTGTGTGTGACACAGCGTCACGCAGCGCTGGACTATCCTAAAACGAACATACAGGATTACCTCCACTCACAGATGCGTCCTATAACAAAAGACAATTATTTCTGATGTTGCAATATGTTTGCAGGTCCTGATTGTACAAACCAAGAGCGGTGGCCTCGGCACTTGCTCCCTCCAGCTGATCCCCTCCCGCTGACATCGTCTTTCTTGCCATCTTATTTGAATGCACTCACTGGTAAGCTCCTTGTGGCAGTAACCTTCTCCCACTACCTGCGAAGACCCAGGCACACCTGTCAGGCTCTCCTAACCCAGACGCAGGCTTCGAGTGTGTGGTCCTACACTCGTTAGGTCACCCACCTCCTCTCATTTGTATCGCCTACAGGCCAGGGCTGCCCTGCTTTTTAGGGGGCAGCTGCTTTGAGACAATTTGATCTATTGGCGTCTGCCCGCCTGATGTCGCCGAGGCAACGCGGTCCCCGGGGGAAGTGGGATGTGTTGCCACAGCAACGCGATGCTCTCGGCTGCAGCCGCTGCCTCCTTCCATTGACACCACGGAGGGAGAATTTGGGGTTGCTGGAAGCACCGAGGATGAAAAGTCAGGGTGGACAAAAGATGATGACAAGGACAGATACAAACGTGTATTTGTAACCCGAATTATAAAGCAGTTGAATATTTAAGGCTTTGGGTGCTGCTGCAGCAGCTTTGCCAGTGCCTACACTAATGCACTGCTCTGAATGAAATTATTTATGTCACATTCCTTTATTGCTCATGATCACATGTTTCGCTTTATAGTTAAATTGTGAATAATCCAAGCAGGATATATTTTAATGATGCTTTCACTCCTATTCTGGATGTATTGATTCAGCAGGTTCTTTCAATACAGACTCTCTGACGGTTGTGCTAATGTGACGAGTATTTTTAAATAACAGAACAGTGAAAGGAGGAAGAGGAAAAATATTTGACCCTCCACAGAAACTGATGACAGCTACTTTTCCAGAAAGTGTGGAAATATTATATCACCCTCCATTGACCTTCACAAAAAAAAATTAAAGGCTGTTCTAGCTCTTTTGCAGCTGAAGTTTCCTATTGCTCTAAGGCAAAGATTTATTATTTGTAGATTAGTAGTTTCCACCAGCAAGGAAGGACAGAACCTTGCTACGTTAGGTATCACCAAACCAAGAGTGAGCTTTTCTAGAGCCTATGAGATACTGAGGAAATGCTGGCGAACATAAAACCACAATAGATCATAAAACACTGCCAAGAAATGATGGAGTCCATGAGCCCCTTGGAGCCAGAGGGTCATTCCTGTACCTGTGCCCGGTGTGCATCCCTGGACCTGCCCTACTCTTCTCCTGAAGTTGTAACACAAATATTAGGACAACAAATGTTGTTAGGCTTTCATAACAATTTATTTCTTAAAATAACTGCCTTTGTAAATAGATTCTATGAATGAAAATGCTCAAAATATGAACCTACGGGGAATTTTCTGAGTAGGGAAGGACTTTTCCACATTAGCCTAGGACCAAGCACGGTGGGGCCATGCTTCTAGCGAAGCTCCTGTGAGCACTACCCCAACATAAGCACTTCAGCCTGACTGAAGGAGCAACAGGATGTACTGCACAGAGGGAGTTGTTTACGGAGCAAAGTGTACAGTAATGACATGATTAATTGCTCACTGCCACCACTGAAGATTTTGCAAAAGCAGAACAACAAATTCTTTTGTTCAACAGTATAAATAAATAAATATGAAAGTAACTTTTGTCATCACTGTAATAATAATAGACTTTTTTTATAAAACAGCCTTTAGTGATATAATGGAGTGTAATAGAGGTTTCTATAATTGAAAAAGATTCTCATTTAATTAAAGAAAATTAGAATAATGCCTGACTACAAAGTACAATACTTTGTAAAATCTGCATTGAATATTTATTGGTTCACAATTTCCTGTATGCTATGAGGAAACAATTGAAAGTATTTTGCAGGTATCTACAGGATAACTTAAAAAAGGGTAATAGATTTGAAGTGCAAGGCATTGAAAAGGTTTCCAGAGCCATTCAGAACACAGACAGCTATGGATGTTACTGACAACAAAAAATGTTATCTGTAGGGAGATTCTTGCGTTTTCACCACCAGTCTCACCCACTGGCTGACCTGGTATTATCAATAAGAGTTCTTAATAACTAGGCAAGGAAAAATCTTTAAAGATTTAGAGGTAAACATTGCCAGCACGGCTGTGAGGAATCTAAAGATCTTTCTGTACGGACACTAGATGTCAATGGAGAGACACTTCAAACCAGCTGCAACAAAAGGCTGTGTCGCCGCATTCTCTAAAACCAGATTCTTCTTTTTTTCTAATACAACTCTTTCGGGCTGATAGCCTTGGGAATTAAGTCACAAAAAACCCTCAGGAGAGGCACTGTACACCGAACGCCCATCCAATTAGTTTCTGATACAGACACGATTCAGGCAGTAGTTGAAGGCAGCAAGCGTTTTTCAGCCCTACAAACCAATCAGTTTTTTGCTGAGACTGACAATGAGGGATCTAAACACGGTTATGTGGCCTTATAATCCCCTGCCTTGGATGCTGAGCCCACCTGCTTCCTTGAATGAAGACATCCAAGCTGCAGTCAAACATCAAATACTTTTCTAAAACTTAAGAACCTAAACTGGGTTGGAAAAAATAGCCTAAAAGTAAGAAGTTTTCACATCCCCATTATCCTTCCCTGAGACATATAATCCTCTATCAACATTTTTATAATATATGATAAAGCACAGCATGTGAAGACTGACGGCAAAATGCAATTGGAACTGCTTACTGATTTTCTCTGAAAACTGAAAACTGGTTAACTCAGCTGCATGCTGTGCTGTAAGTTTAATTAAAACAAGTGCTAACTGCTGTAATCGAGCTCATAAAAGGGTTTTTCAGAATGAAATATAAAATGTTGGGGATTTGGTGGATAAAGCTCATTTATTACTGTTGTAATTTACATTTAATACAGCAATTTTAGTACTCAGAATTAGTCAACACACTGTGCTGAGCTGGTAAAATGAACCCCTCATGTACTGTCCACCATAGTACTGCCCTGTGTCCATGCACAGCAGTTCCGTGCAGCAGGTGGACCTGTGGTCACCAAAGGGCAGAGACATAAACACTGGGAACAGTGAAATGTGTTAATAGTTGGCTTCTTGCTGTTACCATAAAATGAGGACAAAGAGCAAAGATTCCGAGACTCCTGATGCAGCAAGGAATCAAGTGCTGCAAGGGTGGGGGCAGAGAGACAGGCTCAGTTTGGAAGGAAGCTCAAGGTGCCCCACAGGGGTAGATAAGCAAGATGGGGTGAGAGGATTACAGATTTGGGGTAAACCTCAGAGGTGAAGTTTTGGGAATGGCAATGGTTATTTGACAAGACACTAGTGAAGATATATGACAAACGGGGCTTTGAGTAACCTGGTGTAGTGCAGGGTGTCCCTGCTCACAGCAGGGGGGTTGGAACTGGATGATCTCTAAGGTCCCTTCCAACCCAACCCATTCTATGATTCTATGAAATGGGAAAATGCCAAGGTGTGAGAAATGGTTAATAACATTCAGTGGACAAAAGTGACAACGGAAAACCAGGAGCTGCGTTGATGGCGATAGAGCGATATGTGTCTGAAGTGCTCCACGGGACGGGTAGTGGCAGGTTGGGACTACACACGGAAATGCTGATAACCCCAACTGCGTCAGGCAGAAATGTGAGAAGATAGGGAGGGAAGGGACACGTGTGTACATACAATAAAAGACAATCCCAGGTTTGCAAGCAAAGGCTCAAGGAAGAAACCAATTTCAGAGCTCTCTGTGGGACACACCCCTTAACTCCAACAATCTTTTGTTTGAACAGGGCCTGCTGGAAAACGTAGACAGAAATTGATACTTTGGATTCAGATTATTCTTTGAACAATGTACTGGCAGGTTAATTTGCTGTCTTCTCTTGAAAGAAAACAATCCAAACCCCTTTTATCTTTATTTAGTAGCAATGCCCATGTGCTGTAACCCCGACACAGCCATTCCAGCAGGGTCAGGGCTATCCGGTGAGTGACTGGCTGCCACGGGACATGCATAAAGGTCTATTCCCACCAGCTCCCTCTGCCCAGAATTCATTCGACCTCACCAGAGAGGTTCTTCGTGTAATATATTCAGTGCTGGGGACAGAAGATAAAATACAACCAAAGCAGGTATAGTTTTCACCTTGCATTCAAGATAACCAAATGATTATCAAAGTTCTTATTTGAATATCCCCTGCTTACAGATCGGAGTGCAGGTGCTTAAGGCTTCTCTGATGTGGAAACCATAAACATTACATCCACTACGTAGTGTTGCTCAGGACAGTTTAAACAATATGGTCATCCCACACGTCTTACGTCGCAGAGATTACTTTTATCTAGACTCACACGTGTGGCATTTTACGTCTTAAGTATGATACAACTGATATTCAGAGATAATTCTTCTTACATCTAGGTGACAGCTAGGACAAATGTCTTACAAAATCAGGTATTTTAAAACTGATGTTTTCTCCTGCCTGAAAAATTGCAATTGCTACCAACAGGATCAGTGTTATCTGTGTTCATAAACCAAATTATGTCAACAGAAATCTGGATATCTACACAGATGTTTCTCCTAGCTTGATACTTTGAGATTTATCAACAAATGAAGCAAAGTATCTTCCCAAGAATTATCCAAAATATGTTTGATGGACTAAAGGTAGCGGCAAAATAATATATTTCAACTGACACCAGTATTTATATACATTTATTCAAAAGGCTGATTTTTTTTCTCCTGTCTTTGTACTAGTGACAGTCCTGTATCATTTATTGAAATACCCAGTACTCAAGCTACTCACTCTAAAAGCTAACAAGAAAAATATATACATAACCTTGCTTACTACCACAAGCAAACTGACTTGTTAGAATACCAAAGCTTTGGTTTCTGAAGTTTAGTACTTTCCTAAGAAGAAAACCAAACAGAAGCAGGAGAAGCATTTTTATCCTGTGTGCTGCATTGAAGGATCTTGGCATCCTGGTAGCTAAACCCAGGATCACCTTGTCTTTTGTTAGCATAACTTCCTCTGCTAAAAGTGAAACTCAAAAGTTTTGTGTACATTATGCACAAAGATATATGACGTACATGCACATTTATAGCCATAGGAGAAAGCAGTAGGTAGAAAAACAAAAAAAACCCCAAAGTTTGAACATTAAACAGAAAATTTCAAATATGAAACTCAGCATTATTTTTTTTTTACAATGAAGGTGATCAATCACTGGAGAAACAGACCAAAGGAAGTGGGAATTTTTCCACCTTTTTACGTCTTAAAAGGAAGACTGGATACTTTCACTTGTGGCAGCCAAAAAAACCCCCACGGAAATGTGTTAGAGAACAAACAGACAGCGTCGTTTTTCTGCTGTGTAAAACTGCGGTGAGCCCACATTTCGGGATGCAGGGAACCAGACCTGCACACAGCGCTCATGAAAGGCATAGTAAATTTGAGCAGGTACAGGAAAGAGCATTTAATGTGATCCTGGGGATGAAGTAGCTGCCTTTGGAGGACAGACTGGTAAGACCATAAGGCCTTAATTTGGAGAAGGCTGAAGAAAAATCAAAGTTTACAACATCAGAAAGTATCAAATAAAACACACGCAGAACCATCATTCACCAAATCTGGCAATTCCAGGAGGAGGGGGCATCTTGTAAATCTGGGAAAACTGTTTAGAAACTGAGGAAAGAGAAATGCTGCTTTATTTAACAGGTATTTGACTTCTGGAACTTGCTGCCATGAGACACCATGGAAGTGCACTGCACTTGCAGGTCCAAAACCAGCTAAGCGATAACCAGCAGTCCTTGAACTGGAAACAGAAATAGCCAGGGATGTACCCTCTGACATCCCTAATGGAGCAACTGGAGATGCCAGAGGACTACATGGAGACCAGGCTGCAGGCAGTACCCAGGCTTTTGTGCTCTCCCTGAGCAGAATCTCCCTCTGTCCTGCCTGAGACAGGAGACAGGGATAAACCCTGGTGACTGGCTTCAGCACACAGGGGATGTGGAAAACATAACACCCTGAGATTTACAACATTTTGCATAAGATTATCAAACAGTTCTGTTTGTTCTCATCTCTGTGGCTGCATGACGTTGGATGGAGGGCTTTAAAAACCTGCAGTGAACTAAGGTAGTTACCAGGCAGGAAACACAGGAAAATGGCTAAAACTGACAAATAGTTCAAAACTAAAGCAACCACTGAATTTCTAAGTCACTGCTGAATCTACTCCTCATCAGTTCATGCTTTTTTGTGCCAAAAGCATCCCCCACCACTGACCTCCACCACTCAGCAGGGCAAGGGCAGGATTTCTCTGTGTTTGCAGAAGGCCCTGAACCTGGCTCGTAGTGAAGGCTGCTCTGGGACATGCCCCACTGTGTCACCTGCAACAACACGCAAAAGCTATCCTCATGGTAATTAATCCAGCTCCCGTTAAACAAGAGATTGCGTTTTCTAATACCAACCATCAGAATATTTAGTGTTTTCTTGCATTATCCTTGTACTGAATTACTTGCAGCAAATTTGAAGGCAAGTGTAATTAATCCAAGATGTACATATGTTTATACAGTGTCTGAGCTCTGGCTGGTGCTGACAGGTTTATGAGAAGTAAATTATTACTTGTTATAAAAGGATTTATTTTACTTTCTAAAGAGCCAGTCTGGATGTTTAATCTGATTATTTTTCCCCAGTGCAAGACTACATAGACTATTTTGCCTCTTTGCTTGAAACTTCACTGCTCCTGCTGGTGGGACAAGCATGGAAGCTCCATCATAGTCTCACTAAGGGTGCATCAAAGTCACATAGCACTAGGTAGGACAGGCAGAGTGAAGGGAAGAGACCAACATTTTGGAGCACAGACATATGATAAATTTCAGATGCTAAGAAAGTATTAGAAGAAAATATAACTCTGAAAAATATAAGTATTTTGACAGGAATACTGTGGCGACCAGCTTCATCAGTCACACAAGTCTTATCTAATTGCATACTGGGTGCTGAATATGCCATGAAGCCAGCGGAAAGAAATTGCATTGGTCATGCTGCATGAATTAAAAAAGTTATTATAATTGGGATCAAATTAAGGCTGCAAGTGCATTTCCCAATTTCTTTTCTACCATTCTTTTAATGTGGATGCTTATTATAGTAATAATTAAAGAAGTTATGCAAATTCAGGGTGAAAGAAAGCGTATCATGAGCTATATGTATGCACAGCAGGCAGTATTATCATTAACTTGATCACAGACAAGCCTCTTGCACATATGTGCCATCAATTCTGATGCTCAGAAAATAAAATGGTATACAAAGAAAAGGGATAAACTGTGGTGTAAACCAGCTTGAAAATGTGCTTTGTGTGACCTTGGATGCTTTTCATTTTGTCCATTGACCTTCAGAAGGAGGCTAAACAGACCTCTGCTGTTTACTTTCCTCTGAAGCTGATTAGTTATATGTGGACATATAAATATCAGAAGGCTAACACAATGTAGCTCTTCAGAGGCTTAACAATATTTACTGGTAACACATTTTTTCATATAAATAACCAGATTTATATCCACAGGCACAAATGAGAGAAAATTATCAACAAACGTTAAAAGCTAATACAAGAGCTGACTAATGCCAAAAGCAGGCAATTGTCAGGTGGCTGGCTCTTGTGCAAGAGAGTGGGAAAGAAAAATAAGTGTATTCCCTTGGAATTAGACTTTTTCTTTCTTCCTCTGATCCTACTTTCCAATGTTTTTTATTCTTCACAGTATTTTTTCATTTCTACAACATTTTTAAAATTTCGTTTTTACCTCTTCACCACCAGTAGTATCTTCAGCACCCAAATGGCAAAGGAAAGATCTCATTAGAAACCTTAATTCTGTGGGGGACTAATACAATTTTCTCATTGATCAGAACCATTTGCCTCTACCAGTTGTTAAAGTATGTACATTGAGCAGTGAAATGTGCTCTTGTATTGCCTGAGACCATCAGAAAGATAACATGGTGGGAGTGGCAAATGAAAAATCGGTATCAGTTATGTTTCGAGAAAAGGCTTACTGCAATTGTAAAAAAAATTAAAAATTAAGAGAAACGCCTTCATACAAAATCTCCAAATAAACTGATGATATGGCAAATCTACCTCCTCTGCTTGTTTTTAATTTGTTCATTTTGTATAGACGCAAAACGTAATCTTACCCTGCGTAAAAAATATGATACAAAGAACATCTTTTACCAGAGAGGCTGGGTGCTGTAATAAGTGCCACAAGATCTCCAACTGGCCTCCATCACGGAATATAAAGTCAGTAAAAGCACTGAATGGGGTGCTCCGGGATGCGCAGTTGTGCTCTCTGTGCAACATCCATGAACAGACGATCTTTGTATGGGAGTGTGGCGAGAACCATCTGGATAAGTGATGGGATCCTTTGGCACACGAGCAAACAAAAACAAAACACACAATGAATTGCCTCGGCCAATCCTGGGCTTCTAAGTGAAATTTTGTGTTTTGAGTACAAGTTGATTTCTGCCCTTTTATTGTTGAAACAAAATAATTAAATAAAAACATTTACACTGACAACACGCAGCAGCGTCACTAAGCCAACATCCCGATTCTCCTCGACTCCTGTTTGCGCAGTCCTGTTTTCTTCCAAGACATTGTGGTTTGGGCCGGCTTAACTGAAAAGTTACTGAATGGAAACTTGGTTCTGTTTTACCCCGAACCGGGACAGAAGACAAGATTTCCAGCACCGCTGAAGCTTAAGGGCCCAATGGTGTCTGCCAGGCCTCCCCAGCGCCCACACAGGTAACAGCATCGCACGGGCAGGCCTCGTGCAAGCAATACCAGCAAATACCTGAATAAAACGCACTAAAGGTATGAAAAGCTTCCTCCAAAGCTCACACATATCAGCAATCGATGAGGTGCCTCACTTCTCTTAAGCCTTTCACCTTTCATACTCTCAGAAGCTCAGCATTAGGCAGCCCAACCCCGCTTCCCGCCGCTCCGCAGCCGCCTCCGCCCTGGCTTCACGAGGCGCCAAGGCCTGCACGCGCCTTCGGCTCGCGAGGGTTACAAATATTGACTGAATGTTTTAATTTCTGACAGGAAACCAAGGGGGGGAAGAGGGGGAGTCCGAAGGCCCCAACCCAACGCCAGCCAACAACGGCACCTGCCCCACACGTCCCCCCGCCTCGTGCCCGGCTCGCG